>CM062817.1:1456458345-1457058345 GCA_031772625.1 Pinus tabuliformis | reverse complement strand
TTGTGGGTTCAATATTCAAATCCTCCAAAAAACTTCAGTCACAATTGAGTGAAGGAAAATGGCCATTGGGTCACTTTGTAAATCTATGTAACATGAATAAATAAAACAAATGGACATATGCCTCACAAATGTAATAGAGTCCCTATGGATAGTGGATCCATAGACAATTTAATGTTCAGAAAAGGGTATTAGAGGGTGGTTGATACATTGTTGCATAGAAAACAATAATTTCATTTTTTCCAAAATTACAATTTTTTTAAATTGCAATTTTGAAAAGTTCAGAAAATCAGAATGTTAAGCCTTAGTTACTAGATTTTGGATTGGATTTTACACCAAGGCTAACTGCGAGAAGCTCTACATTGAGAAAGGCAGACATCTATGGTCGTGAATTTTACAGACAATGAAATTAACATGCTCAAATTCTTCGAGTCAGTTTCAACCACTGTTGGGATCAATTGCTTGCCTATGGAATACATTTATCTAATGAAAAGCTTCATAGTAATAGCTAGAGGTGTTGTGAGAATAACGATCAAGAACACATAAAAATGTGTGAGAGAACAATTATGTGATTTCTAGTGATGTTGAAGGCGATAAAATAAACCACCATGATGATTGTTATAACATTGAAAGTAGAGAAGCTTTGAGCTTCTTCTATTTCTTCTCTTTCATAGGTGGAACAACGAATAGGGTGTAGGAATATCATGGAAGTCATGCACACGATGCCCGATGAGCATGAGCACAAAAGATGCGATGAAAATTGGCCTAACCATTTTCAAGAAGAGAAGTGTATCAGTTTAATTATTGAAATTATATTTTTATATAAATAAATATAATGTTTAAATCTTTTGAAATATTAATATTAAAATTACAATTAAAAAAAAAATAAAAGAATAAAAATAAAATAAAATAAAATAAAATGAAAAATAAAAAATTTTGCAAGGTGATAATTTTATAGTCGGTGCAACCAACATTGCCTCTCCAATGATCCTCGAGAGCAAGGGAGGTCAATTCAGCATTAAATTCCATTCCCTATATGGAAAGTTTTTTCTCTCTTCCATTGTAAACTTTTGTACAAAAAACCGATCGTTTGGCGGAGCAAAAAGAACAGGCCAGTGTCATGGACTACAAAACTGGTTGTCAATAAGATAAAAATTTGGTGCTAACAAGTGAGGACGAATTCTTTATTTGGTCTCTAAACATTACAGTCATTTACCGCATGATGCTATGTTACAAGGGGAATCTCTTGATATATAATCGAAATGGCGGGCTACTCTGATAGAGTTTTGAGAATCGTCTCAATACGCTCATGCCCCAAATTTTACCATATGGTGTTTTGGAGCTTAATATATTCAAGAAATATAACGAAAGGTGTTTATTAAATCACTGGAATTAGGTGTTATGATTTTTTTGGGGGGAATTTTGTGGATTTTAAATTTAAATTAAATATTTTAATATATAATTAAATTTAATTATTTAAATTCATCGTTTTGGAAGAATTCGTACAATATTTAAATTATATAAAATTAATAATTAAATATTATTTTTTTTTATCAACTTACTTAGAAAATAAAAAATATATATATGGAACATTTAATTTGGATTTTACAATTTTAACGATGATCAACACGACAAATGTTTATTCAACCTCACAATTTTAGTTATAATCATACAATTAAGCTTACTCTAATTCTAGAAGGGTCCAACCACTCAAACTATGGATTGTTATGCAGATTGTTGTTCAAATCCTAATAAGAGAAAAATAGAACACAAAAATTCATGAGAAAAACATAAGGCAATCGTTGTCATCAACATAACCTGATTGTAGGTTATATTCGAGTTAATGGAAAGATAAGCACACAAGATCAACCATTGAATTTGAAACGGGACCCTTTGATCCAATGAACCCTGACCCCATATGGGGGTGTTGTACGGGTTCCCTATCATGGTTTTCTCCAATTTCTGGAAGGCTTCCGATATATCATAATGGAGCTCAAAGCGAACATAAAGCTTTATTTGCATACGTCATTAAGATTGACAGTAGAAAAGATTTTCTTCATCGATTTCTTCAGTGGTATATGTTTCTTTCCCAACTACTATGTCCCTTACAGTATTTGGTGCAGCTACGACGAATCGATTATTTTTCAAGCAGGTATTTGTGTCTGCCTCAACAAGATTGGATGAATGCGAGAGCCTCTGCTTGTCCAACTACTATTGCATAGCTGAGTTTTATTGGAAATCCTATGGATCTTGTTTGCGTTAGGAAGAGATTTTGTCTATGAGAATAATCTAGTATCAAACCCAGGTAGCGTTCATCAAGGTCATGGATGATTCAGCCTAGCCAACAGAAAAACTTGGAGGTTTTGTTTATGGAAGCAGGGAGGGAACATCATCCGCATCAGTTTGGGGGCTCGTCTGTTGTTTATAATATTTTTTTGTTTTCTCTTTACCCTGCTGTGACACAAGCAAAGGATGAGAAAAGCGGCAACCCCCAAAGGGGACGACAGATTGTTGAAGACACTAGAAATCTATTGGCATAGAAATATGTGGAGACCGTGATCATGCAGCATGGGGAAGGTTCACAACTAAGAATAAATGTCTTTCACACACCACAGGACATATGTCATCACAAGACAAAAAGTGTAGACGAAGGTTGGGCTCACCATTTTCAAGAAGAGGCGCCTATCAGCGTAAATATAATTTTGTATATAAATGTATAATGAATGTTTGATGTAATTCTATCAATAATCAAGTTGTGTATAAAATCAATCAAACAATAGATCTCATTGACAACGACTTTGCACATAGCTTGTGCCACATTAATAAGTTAATCGGACAAACACGATTACCATACCACATATGAACATAACTACATGTTGTTGATAATATCTTTAATAATCATCTCATTTCAAAGTAGAGTGTTATTAATGTGTACATTAATAACTATCCTCTAGTTGCCTATATGTATATGCAATCTAATTTATAGAAGAAGTCGTATTTTTGGGGCATTTTTTCTATTTAACTTTAACTAAAGTCCAACAAAGATTTTTAAAAACTTAGGTTTAAGTTGTTTAATACATAGAATTTGAGTGTCACGAGGGGGTTTCAGGGTGTTGAATCTATTTATGCATTCAAAAAAACATTTTAAATAACAAAAATCACATTCTTTATTGAAATTATTTTGTCAAATTTCAGTGAAAAAATATATTCCATCCATAAGTTAGACTACGCATATATATAAACTAAGAATGCCTAAAAGTGCAATCATGTCACATTATATAATGCAATGGTCAATTTTCTTGCTATTTAAATTGCGAGTAGTTTTTAAGTGAGACTTTTTGAAAAGTTTTTCGATTCATTTTCCGATCTAATTTGTTTAGAATCTGGGATTCATTGAAATCAAAAGTTTTATTGGTGAATTCTTCACAATAGAAGTGCCCCAGGGGTTTTTTGGGGCTTGAAACAATATATCCAGTAAAAACACAAATAAAGATTTGGACACAATTTGTTTTGCCAAATTCCGACCAAAAATCCGCTGAAAACTCTAGAAAGTTGCACTTAAAGACTACTTTTAATTGTAATTTTTATTAATATAAAGTTGTATTTTTTTTAATTTCTTTTGACTCTAATTTTAATTGTATTTAAACTAAGCGAGAGTAGGTACATTGTATCCCTTGTTAAAATTTGAGAGCTAGTTCATATCTTTCAAAGTTTATTAATTAAACAAACCGACAGGGAACGCTAGCTATTTTTCCTTGTTGTGAGGCTACGAGGGCGCTCTCCAAATTCGAAAATGATGTTGATTAGCTTAGTTTAACTATTTGATGTTTTTTTTGTGGATTTTTTTTAAATTTATGAGAAAATTGTTGAAATTATAATTTTGAATTGTACTTGAGTATAATTTTTAAAGAGCGAAAAAAAATTATATATTAAAACTATATTATAAATAATTTAAAAATACATTTTTTTTTATTATCAAATTATATTATAAACAATACAAAAAACAATTTTTTTATTGAAAATTATATTTTCAAATGAAAAAAATAAAAATAAAATAACTGAATTGGGCATATAGACAAATCTAGATCTCATTAAAACATAGTGAGCTGAGACCCCGAGATCATGTAAGAATTAAAACACAACCAACTCAGACCCCAAGATCATGTTAGATTGCAATGTAATTTTCAAAAAAAAAAAAAAAAGAAGAAGGAGAAGAAGAAGAAAAAAGAAAAAAAGCCAAATAGCTAAGTTCGGAAAATACACAAATCTAGATCTCATTAAAACATAGCTAGTGGAGACCCCAAGATCATGTAAGAATTAAAATAAAACGAGCTCAAAACCCGATATCATGTCAGATTGCAATGTAATTGAGCACATCTTGTTGTAGAAACTCAAAAGAGCAAATGCACGTAAGTTTTCATAGCATTAGCGATATACGGCCCACTAGAAAATGAGAAAACTCAAACAAGAGGCCATACATGAAAGCAATTCTTAAGGGTCGTGCACTAATCCAATCATTGGCTTAGTGCATGGCCATGGTGACGTATGCCATGGATGAAGCTTTTACATTCCCCAATGACTTCAGTGAATTTTCCAGTGTCTAGATTTCTTATGGATGTGACTTGCTAGTTGTAGATGGGACGACGACTAGTTGTTTGAGGGATGGGGGAACAATGCTCAATTAAGCCAAGTTACT
The DNA here is from genome assembly GCA_031772625.1 of Pinus tabuliformis. Classification (NCBI taxonomy): domain Eukaryota; kingdom Viridiplantae; phylum Streptophyta; class Pinopsida; order Pinales; family Pinaceae; genus Pinus; species Pinus tabuliformis. Next base: position 1,457,053,652 of record CM062817.1, on the reverse strand, counting down.
ATTGAATTAACTCACTCATCTACCCTTTTGGATCCCACGTCTTACTCTGACACCTCGACTCTCATCCATGTCAAGCAGTAGTTGGAGCGGTGCCCTGTTGAGCAGAGAGCAGGACTGTAACTCATTGTGAACGAAAATTTAGTACCAACATAAAAGATTCGTAGAGGGCGTGAGTGGAAATTTCTTGTGTTAGTCTATCCAATACATCGCATGCCCAGGGCACAAGTAATTTTCTCCCAAACTAACCATTAACAAAAGCTTCCATTTTTTATGTGGTCATGCCTGCTTATTTGTGCGAGACCTTGAGAGCTAGTAAACAATAAACACTAAATAACAAAGTATTAAGATCACATTGTTTAATGTGCATACATTTAAGGTTGTCTCTTAATTCAGATTTTTATATTGTTGTTCTCATGGTTTTCCATATTCCATGCAGAATACTCGAATGGTTTGCCATATTAATGATGACAAATTAGTAATGTAGTGTAACTATTGGCATCTTTTCTTGGTATTTTTATTGGTTCAATTTTTCTAGAAATCAAACAATAAATTTTTTGAAACTGTGTTAAATTATTATTATTTTTAAATTTTTCTGTGCAATAAATTAATACACAGGGCCAAACTAATGAACATTGGTATTTATTTATAGAATGAACTTTCAATAATCCAATATAGGTGTTTCGAACTCATTATGCATCAGAATTTGGGAGAAGTTGAATTATTGGATAAAATAACCACACTCAAAAATCTTAATTGAAAACTTTATTGCCTCTTGAAAATGTTAAACCTTACCAATAATCTATTTCTTTGCCCCTATATGTATTTCAACTCTTGTATGTTCTAATTGTTGTGTATGTATTACAAACTCCTCAATTATACCCTTATTTCTCCTCAATATTTTTGTTTATTCTCACCCATATCAAAGCCATGACCCAGAAGTTTTACTAGTTTTACTTCCCATCCTTCAAATTTGGGAACATGTAAACTCTTCATGAAAACTATTTCAGGGTCATATAGGGTCTTATTTTTATAATGTCTCAGTAATTACAAAAAGAAAAGAAACAACAAATTATACACAGTGGTGAAAGTATTAACAAGGTGTATTTCCATATTGGAGTACATATAAGTTTAAAAAAAATATTGAAGTCGAGGTTTACACACACTAATTCGTAGGTGATTCATTGATGTAATGATCACAGTCAATTGAATTGTCTTGCATTCTAAAATTGCAATTCCTCGTAATATTTCGATAAGTATAATTGTTATAGTGCCCAAGTTGTCATAATAATTGTCCATAACTACATTTCCCACCTTCAATAATATTATTCTTTTACATATGTGAATGTTTACCTAAATCATTTGCATTAATAGAAACTAAAATTATAGAAAGAAGGGTTTACGAGGAATATTTTCATATTTATAAATGGTTTAAACTTTTCCTTTGTTGTACTCATTTTTTTTTTAGCAATTTGTGGGACATAATGTCCTGTATTTGAGATAATGGGATTATCTCAAATAAATCCAATCAAAATTTTGTGTTTTCCGCTGGCACTTTAAAATTCTGTCAGCCACTTTAATTTGATGATTAAAGACTAAGGTAGACAACATTTTACAAAAATTAAATTTGTATTAATTCAAGATTTTACATTTTAATTCAGAATTTCAAGATTTTTGTCTATTCTCACCCATTTCAAAGCCATGCCCCACTCGTAATTTAAAGTGACTCCTCACCTTCATAGCTCTTGCTAGTAAAATACAATTTCATGTTTATATTGAGGAAACCTTTCAAACTAGTTGATTGGAAAAGGAGGAAAATATATAATTATGATCAATGTATTTTTGCAATAACTTTATATAACTAAGTGGATGGATAAAAATACCGGTTCGTTTGTCTCCAGTATCTTTTAAATTTGAGCTCGTGTTTGTATAAGAATATCCCACTCCAGCAAGAGACTCGAGAAAAAGTAAGTTGGCCACTAATTTTTTAATTTACCCAAACGAATGGTTATGTGAATGAACAATATAATAAGGTAACAAGGTGAAGATTATCCAAGCAAGAACTTCTGAATTTTATTGGGGATTTTGGGAACATTTAGAATTTGATGAAAATGAGTGAAGTTAATTATTTGACTTTGTTTTTTATTTTATCTATTGAATTTTGAAACATTACTTTTGCTTTTATCTATTTAATTTTGAAATATTCTTAAAACTTAGTAAAGTTAATTATTTGACTTTGCTTTCCTTTTGTTGTTATATATTTAATTTTGAAATATTCCTAAAATCTATGATAAAAAAATTAATATTTCTAATACTCATCATTCCGTAGTACTCATCATTCCAAAAAGTGGGTCAATTTCCTAACATGATTTCAATAACTTACATTTATTTCATGTGAAAGGATTCAAGTGCAGACCAACGCTTCTCTTATTTAATCAAAATGGGCCTATCTCTTTCGATTCTCCATAGGCTATTGATGAGCATCTTGGACCTACAATTAAACAATATTATAATTATTATCGTCATACTTTAATAACTCATGTTATGTTTGAATGCTAATCATTTTTGGATCACTTGGAGATAAAAAAAACACTATACATAGCTCATGAAACAACATGGTTTATTCTTTAAATTTCCATTGTAATAATAGGAACATCATGGCTCATTTATGATTAACAAGAAAGAAATAGATATGAATATTGATTCTTATTTGAAAGTGTTTTTATGATGGTTTTAACATCACTATTGTTTACATGTTCATTTATAAGGGACACAAGATATGATTTGGGAAACCCTTTCAGGAGAAAACCCACCTAGAAGGTGAGGTTGCTTCAGTCTCTTTCTCTGTCTATAAATTTGTTGCAAGTACAAAGAAGTTAGTCTTGTGGCTCGTAGGCTGCTATGGTGCACAAACCCTCCCTGTGTTCTCTACCTCCTATCCCTCTTAGCTACCTTTGCTCAGTTATGAAACAAAATGTTCTCGAAAGGATGGAATGCCTCTTCCTCCTAGTGGCCCGATTATAAGATAACCTAATAACCTACTAATGGTTAAGTTTGACTTCATCAACTCCTAACTAGAGTTACAATATATACTCTTCTACATTATTTTACATCACAAACACATGGCTAGTCCCTTTTCCCTAAATAATGGGGGTTGACGTAGCATCCTCCCGAATTATAGGTGTGAAAACTGGAAGGTCAACATCTAAGTGGCATAACCTTTGCATACAAACTCTCATTGATGTGCTTCTTGCGTCGTTGGAAATATTTATATGTATAATAACATAAAAAGGTTTGGGGCTAAAGCGACAAAGTTTTAACCCCCAAAAAATGTTGTTTGATGCTTCAAAACACTCCTGGAAGGTTTCACACACTGTTTTGCCAAACTAAATCCCGGTGGTAAAAACAGTCCCATGAGCTGATTCCTCCACTTTTTCCACTTTGAATGCATCGAGATGGATGAAAAACAATATAATGATCCAATCCAAATCATTTATATTGTTATAATTTTATCATATTTTTACATTTAATTCTATTTGAGTCAAATACTTATATATGTGTATAATCTAATGTTCAAAGTAATGAATATACATCTCCCAAACACCTTTGCACATATATGTTGGTGGACATGATAGTCAATGTGTGTGTGAGGTTATTTTGTTGTTATCTATTTTTCTGCATAATTTTCATTCGCATGCATACACTAATTACAGTTAAATTTACAAATCTAGAGTTTTAATAAAACTGTAATAGTGTAGAAATTCAGAATTTTAATATATTATTATCATATATGTTGTGACGAAATGTCTAGCGAAATATCCATGACAATTTACGAATCAATAAATAAATATAAACTTATTTTGCAATATGACATTAGATGTGAAGACGGTTGTAGCATTTGAACCATTTCATTTCCATCTTTCTTAAGACTTTGACCATCTTGTGGGGTTTTCATTGATTGCACTGGTTCCAAAGCAACACCTGCACCACAAATAAGAAACAACATATAGATCTAAAAAAATTATATATATATATATAATCAAAACAAATCAAAGATAAAAATATAAAATATAGAACATCCATTTCTCATCCCATCGTTATAGTAAAACATACCAATTTATATATTAATGCCTTTATGGATTAAAAACTTACTGGCCCAATAACCCCTTGAAATCTTGGTGAGTGTCATAATGATTGGTAGCTTGAAGTTTGTTGTATATCCAAGTCTTTGGATCTATATTTCGCAACCAAAACATGTGGAGATCTCTCTAGGGAATTTTGTTGATTAGGCTATGCATATCAATAACAATGGGAAATTAGTATACAATTTATAATAAAAGTAAATATGATTTAATGTTAAAATGTCTTGAAAAGTAATACATGCAAAAAAAATGGACTGCAATGTGTAGTCATTGTTATTATTAGTTTCATCAAAGTCTAATATATGGGTATGACCATCTAATCCTTCTTCCCCTACATCATCAGGAACCTTCGTCCTTACTTTCCATTTTAAAACATTATCTATGCACTTCATTGTGCCATACGTCTACGAGGTAGACTCTGATCCCAATGATGATTTTTTCACAAAGTTTTTGCTTTGAAGTGTCACTGAGTTGATCAAATGTAGCAACTAACTGTGAAAACAAGTTTCAATGAATTTAGACCATAACAATAAATTTATATTATTAAAAAACTTATGCACATAAATACTAATAAATACTTACAACTGAAGCAATTTCTACATTGACAAATGTTTTATATGCTTGTTGGTGTGCACAACATAACCTTGCATCCAAATCATATTGTATTTTTGCATTTTTCATTTTAACTACACTTATTGATTTGGTAGCGCATTTAGCATTTGCATCTCTTACCCGACATCTTTGACATGGAGGAATTGGAGGGATATTGTGTATGATAGCATGATGGTGATTAAGGCCAGATAATTTAGATTGAATCAGGATCTCAACACAATCACCAACAAGACAAGTGAACACTTGCTTGGTGCCTTTGATAGCTACATCCCATTCATGTCTATTTTCCTCCATTTTCTAAATTCCTTCGGTGAAAATGTGAAGTTGGGTTACAATTTTTCTGTTTAGAATTTCATTTTACAATAAAAAGAAACTTGTCAGAAAGTTTAGCTTTCTATTACTTATTGGAATTTTTTTATTCACATCTAATATGTCAACTTAGCAATTCTTCACTGTGTGTTCTTTAAAAATCAAGGGATTCATAAAAAGTCATGTTTTTTGGCACTAGCGCATTCTTTGTTAACTTGGCGTTTTTGAAAAAAAAAATTGTTGCAACAATCTAGACAGACTCTACTTTGATATTGTTATATTTATGAAACCAACTAATGCACATCGTAATTACTAGAATTTTTTGAATTGAACCAATACGAAAAACTGCAAATTTTGAAGATGTTTAGCATAACATCAAGTTTCTCAACATGTTAGTTAAAAACTAAAAATATAAAAATTCGCAGAAATTTCTAGGGACTTCTTGCATAAATTGAATTATATTGGGGTCCATGTTTGTAGCGAAAAAATAAATAAATAAAAAATATATATATTAAAAAATAGTAGATTATTGGTCAATTCCATTATGATGCCTATGTTGTCATGGCACAGGACCTATGATAACATACTGAGCAGACAGGGACTCAAGAGCAACCCGATATCTGGACTCCACCTATATTGTTGGGAGATGAGCGTACATTCTAGCTCATTCCACTATTCTAAATGACAGGATGAACACTCTCCCTTTTGCAAATATCAATTCAAATGTCTCTCTCCATCCAAAATCCCCTCCTCTGAGAAGCAATTCCATTACACTCTCCACCTCGCACTAAACAATCGTTCCTCACAACCTGCCCCCAATAATATCATCCTAATGATCCCTTTGCCCCACACCCTCTATGACATGCCTCATCTCGAATAACATCCATAGCTTTATCTCAAACCCCCAAACTATACCCCCAATTACACGTCGTAACCCAATCATCAAATCTTCCTCATCAATCATACATAAGCCCCTATCAACACTCCTAAAACACAATACCATGCCCGCCCCCCACCCCCCCCCCCATATAGTGAATCTTGAAAGGAAATATGTGTCCCCAACAATGACTTAATCACCTGTTGATCAATTTTTCTCTTCCCTTATCAAATTTGGGAGCTCCCTTAGGGCGAACATTCTCCCCTTTCTCAGAAGACGTGGAGCTAGAAGTCCTAGTGCGAGAGACGTAATTTTCTCTAGAACCACTAACAATTAAAAAATCTTTCTTTGATTTGGATGACTTCGATCCCTATCGTGTTACCCATAAAAACATCACCATTCGACGAAAGAAAGGTCCCAAACTCAAAAAAATATCAAACTACACTATTGCCCCATTCAATCTGTTGGAACAATTTCAAGAGTCTCCAATCAACCTTGCATAAATCAGTGCCCCTTCATCCTCCCAGACTAGTCATTGGGATCTGATTACCCCAAAAACTTGGGTCCTTGGAGTAGATCCCCCCGAACATGACCTTCCATAATGACCATAATGTCATTGAATGTTAGGGGTTTGGGGTCAGCACAAATGAAGATCCCTGAAAAGACGATCCCTGAAAATCCTAATTGGCATTCACAATCTTGATATTGTTCTACTACAAGAAACAATGAATAGGAAAGATAAGATGTGGGGATACTTACTGCAGGATTGTCCAAATTGGAATATATGTGCAATCACTGCAACTGGATTATCTATTGAAATGGACGCAATGTGAAATCCTTTATTGTTCCTCATCATTATTGATGGTTTGTCTAGAAAATTCACTCATGCTCATGATCATGGTCTCATATCTGGATGCACAATCATTGATAGGGTCTCCCTCTCCCATCTAATGTTTGTGGACGAACTTCTTACAATTGGAAACGGGGGGTCAAAGAGGCTACAAAATCCACCTTCAAATCATCAATATATATGCACCCTACTCAAATAGAAATGTGTTATGGAACAACGCAGATCACAATGGTTTCCTTGAGCTCAACTCATTGATGCTAGTTGGGGATTTCAACTTCTCCACTGATTCTTCAGAAATATGGGGTTCCCACTATAGGCCTGACTCGTTGGGGACATTCTTCAAGGAATTATTCAATCAGAAAAGCCTCCAAGACATCAAACTGGACCCTATTGGACCCACATGGAAAAATTGGCAATGGGGCTAACATGGAATTGCAAAACAACTTCACTAATTCTATGTACAATAATCAACTGTCAAAAAATTACAAGAATTGAATTTGACGATCCTCTAAATCAAAATCTCAGATCATTTTCCCATTTTTCTAAAATGGTCTGGGGAAACAACAACAAAAATCTCCACCTTTCAAATTTAAGCACTTATGACTGAAGGAGTCAGATTTCATCGTCCTTGTCCAGAACTTATGGTAGACACCTTTTGGAGACCATGGTTCCTATAAAATGGATAAGATCAATTGTAAATTGAGAGCTCTAAAAGAAAGGGTGAGATGATGGGCTCAGAAGAAGAAAAGGGATCTGACTAGAGAGCTAATCTAGATTTAACATCAGGTTAAAAAACTGGAGGACACTTCTAACCTATCTTATTTCTCTGATCCCATAAAGCAAGAGATCCTACAATTGGAGATTCACAGATCATAAATCTTGATAAGACAGAATGAAGAAATGCAACAAAAAATTCATATTATGTGGGTCGAGGAAGGAGATAATAAAAACAGGTTTTTCCATAAACAGATCAAAATGAGGCAACAAAGAAACTCTATATGGAGCATAAAATCAGAATCAAGTCAACAAATTTCAAAAGAGCAAGAAATCGAAAGGAAGGCAACGAGACACTTTTGCAACATATTCCGCTCCTGGGAACAAGTCCCACTAAACAAGCAGCAGGAAACATGCGACCTATTTCCTTTTTTCACCTAGCATGGGGGACATTAGGAAAATGGACCACCCCATTACACAAGATGAATTTCTTTCAATCTTAAAATAAATTTCCCAAGGAAAAATTCCATGTAGATATGGCTAGACAATGCAACTGTTTATTCATTTTCAAGACATCATAATTGTTGATCTCATTGAGATGGTGGAGGAATCACGTAGCCTTTGTTTGGTCTTCGGTGCTACAAATGCTATGTTCATCACCCTGATCCCGAAGGTCCCTCACTTTGGCACCTTCTCTAATTATTGTCCCATCTCTTTGTGCAACACTATCTACAAACTGATCTTGAAAACCATTGCGAACCGACTCAATTTTTTTTTGTCAAAACACATTTATGCTTAATAGTTTGGCTTCCTAGAGCATCGACATGTCCATGATGTTGTAGAAATCGCACAGTAATCAATTCATTCTATCAAGACCTACCATCTAGACTCCTACCTCATGAATATTGATCTTACCAAGTATTTTGACTGTGTCGATTTGGAACTACTTTAAATGATCCTACAAAAAATTGGTCTGGGGTTCACTATGATAAATTGGATAAAATCATGCATCAAGACTACCTCCCTTGCAATAATAATAAATGACTCACCCACAGATTTTTTCAGAATCTCAATAGGACTCAAACAAGGCTGCACTTTGTCTCCTTTATTGTTCCTCATCATTATTGATGGTTTGTCTAGAAAAATCACTCATGCTCATGATCATGGTCTCATATCCAGATGCAGAATCATTGATAGGGTCTCCCTCTCCCATCTAATGTTTGTGGACAAACTTCTTACAATTGGAAAATCAAACCCTTTTGAATGGCAGGTGCTCTTCAATACGCTCTCTGATTTTTGACTCGCCCCGGGCCTTCTCATGAACCAATTAAAGTCCAATCTGATCTCTAGTGAACCTGATGCAAACCTGACCAAGGAGATTGGTAATATCTTTGGGGTAAAATTCACTCACTTGGATAATGGTTTCATTTACTTGGGCTTCTTCCTAAAGCTGAATGGCTATAAAAGCAAGGATTGGGATTGGCTTCTTAACAAAATTGGTAAGCGACTAAAACAGTGGTCTCATCGTTGGATCTCTTTAGGAGGGTGTCTCATTCTTACCAATTTTGTACTACACAACATTCCCATCTACTGGATGCACATATTCAGACCTCCAAAAGGAGTTGTTTGTAATCTCAAAAGCCAGTATCTCAAGTTTCATATGGGTTGGCACACAACCGAAATGCAAATTTCATCTTTCCAATTCAGAGGTCCTCAACCTTACAGTCAAAAAAGGCTATTGGGGACTCTTAGACATAACCTCTTTCAACTTGGCTTTGCTTCTTAAAAACCTTTGGAGAGTATTTTTTCAATGATGGTCTATGGAACCGAATTATCAAGTCAAAATACCTCTAGTACAAAGATCTCATCGAATGGCTTCGTGTTGGTGGTCCAAACCCTCCCAACTACTCGATTTCATGGCGCAACTTGCTCCTCACTAAGCACTGGTTTTTTGGGAACCTAAAATGGGGATCCAATCCAAAGATTGGCTTGGACCCCCTCAGGATTAACAGGTCCACATCTATTATCCCCTCCTCTCATTATTTTTTTTCAAAATCAACGCCTTTTGTGATGAATGACACAAAAAATGAATATCTCTCCTCTCCTACAACTAGACATTGGAAAGACACTGTAAAGTTAGAAATTTCAGTCCCTCTGATTCAGGAATGGTCAGCATACATTTCAGATCTTAAACTCTTTGGGATTGTCCTATCCACAAAAGAAGACAAGTTTATCTAGTTCAGTGGCTCACAACAGAGAAAGGTAATCGTAAATGAAGCACATCGGATAATCCTCCAACCTTCAAGGAATATATCACTCCTCTCTTCATTGGCTCGATGTTGTTAATGGAATTTTTCTCTCAAAATCAAGTGTTTCTCTTGGTTGGTGGCACACAACCAGATTCTAACCTATTAAATACTCTGCAAGAGAGGCTACCATGGCCCGAGAATATGATTCCTTTGCTTATCAGCCAGAGAGGACATCAACCACCTCTTCCTCCACTACACATTTGCCTCTTCTATCTAGACACATACACTACAACTGACAAACTCCCCTACAAACTGGGACTCCTTTGACATTGCCTCTTGTCTTGGCAGTTGCATTGTGGATCACCCTCAACACAAAATTCTAGCCTTCTTTATCATCGAGGGATTTGGCGCTCCTGAAATTCTCTCATCTTTAAGCATATGAAGCCCAACATATTGAAAAACAATTGTAGAATCTTCTCTTTTTATCTTCAGTACTCTCCATTTAAGTCACCGGTCTCTGAATGTCCCTCTCCTCGTCAAAACATCTCGCCCTCTTACCTAGTCGACTTCTTTTATGGGGCCTCCTCTTTTGACATTTGTGGTTGTGGCATGGCCATCCATTTAGGACTTGGGAGTTTCTATAGGTTTCACTAGCACTGTGGAATTGGAACTAATACATGTGTTGAATTACTAGCTCTTTGTGGGGTTCTACACTGCGCTTCTTGGCTTGACATTAGAGTTTTTACAGTTTTTGGAGACTCCAATGTTAGGATATTCCGACACATAGGAAATAGTTAAGTATAACTAACTCAATCCGACGGTCACGATATGTAGTGATCCGATGGTTTATTATCTCCTCGGTATTATTGACACTTGATCCATGGCTTAACACCGGATTGGTCCATGATCTCTATTTAAAGAGCATGGAGGGTCATTTGTAGGTTAACCGTCCATGAGAGAAGCTTATGTAAATTTTCATTCTTTTATTAATAAATTTCCTGAAGTGGCCGCGTTGGCTCAGGCTGTGGACTGTTTCCCTCTTTGAGGGTTTTAACCACGTAGAAAGTACTGGTGTATTGATCTGTGATCTGTTTGTGAGCAGTGTCCTTTGGTGTTCTATCTGAGGAACTTACCCTGTAAATTCCTACATGGTATTAGAGCCCATTGAGGGCCGCGTCCATTGGTGATCCAAATCTAAAGCCGGTAGAACTACATCCGACTACCGTTTTCTAGATCTACTATTTCTGACTGATTTCGGGCCGAGAGGACTGCTTTGTTGTGTTGGGAGCATCTTTTCCAGTGATGAACCCCTTTCGTTTCACGCGAAAAGGTTTCCGATAGCCCTAACTGCGTCATTTTTAAGATCTGGAGGTATACAATGTTTATTTGCAGTTTACAGTGATTTTCTCTCTGTTTATTTCGGTTTTGGTTTATTTAGATTTTTTTTATTACCGGATCTATACCTTTCATTTCTGCGTATGCTCTTTGCCCCGCGACTCTGTGCGATCTGGGCAAATCAGAAACAAAAAGGAAGGATTTTTCTCATGTGTATGCTCTTTTCCGCTGCGCCTTAGTGTGATCTCGGAAAATCAGAAACATTGAGGAAAATATTTAGTTTCCGGCTAAAGCTAACTTCAAGCCGCAAGGTTCGTTTTTTTTTGTATGTCCGTGTTGGGTTTTTTGTTTTTTGTTTTGTAGGGAAAAAGAGCTTTCTCAAAGCAAGCACGCAACCCAAAGCTTCCCCCCCCCCTCTCTCTCTCAAACTTTTTGTATAACTCACTTGGTCCAAAACTAATTTATGAGAAAAGAGGTCTTGAGTTCAAGTCTCCTTTCTCTGGGGGCGGATTTTTCATTTCCGCACATTCCCGCACTTCGTCAGCATCTTCATCAAATTTTCTTCAAAAAGCCATAACTTCTTCATCCGGAAGCCGTTTTTTTTTAAACAGCCTAATTTTTCGAGATCTTTCCATTGGAACACTTAGTTTCAGCATCTATAGCTTCAATTTCTGTTAAAATGGAAAGTCCATGCCAAGTTATTCTTGACAGCACCAACTACTTCCAATGGTGGTCCTACATTGTGGATTTACTTAGAAGTAAAGCTCTCTACAAAATAGCCACAGGCCAAGAAACCAAACCGAAAGATGAAGATAAGGCAGCTAAATGGGAAAATAGGCAAGATCAAGCATGTGGGTTGATAGGGATGTCTATTTCTCTAGATCTTAGATTCCATATTGCAGAACTCGATACTCTTTGATGAAGCATTGAAACAGATTACTAAAGTTTTTGGAAGAAAAAATGAACTTAGAGCCCATCAACTTGAAAATGAGTTGCTTACATTGGACCCAAATAATTTTTCTTGCATTGAAGATTTTTTGTCCAAGTTCAAGACCCTTAGACTTCTCTTGGAAGGTGTTAAGGTTAAGAAAGAAGATAGTAACCTTATCTATTCCATTCTTACTAAGTTGGGACCAGCCTACTCTGTGTTTGTTTCCACCTTCCATTCTACAAGAGAAGCCTTCATTTCTCAAGGACAAGACTACAAGTCCCCTTCCTTTGATTCTTTTTGTGATTCTTTAATAAGAGAACAAGAAAAACTCTTACACCTTGGTCTTCTTAATCTTGGAAACTCTTCTAAGAAAGCGTTAGCCTCCCAGCAACAACCAAATCCAAAGAATCCTAAGAAGTTGTATCCTAAAAGGAATGGTCCTAAACCAAACAATGGTCCTAAGAAATTTCAGCCTCAAAATGAAAAATCATTTCAACAAAATGATAAGACAAAAAAACAAAGGGAAGAAGACTAATAGACATTGCAACTTTTGTAATCGAGATGGCCACTTAGAATCCAAATGCTTTAAGAATATGGAAGCCTTGGAAGCAGCAATGAAGAAGCATAACATCCATTTGGAGCACTCTTCAACTTCAACTTAATCTTCAGGAATGACACTTTCTGCATGTGGTTGTCAAGCATCTTGGTCTGGCTATGCACTAAATGTATCTTCTTCTTCTCATTCTCATGAATGGCTCATTGATTCTGGAGCTTCTTATCACATGGCCAAAAACAAAGCCATGTTTTCTTCTTTAAATGATTGTAACACCAAAAATATATATGTTGGTGATGATAGATCTCTTAGTGTTGTAGGGACTGGAACTGTTCATATAGACAATGGTCAGTTTAATGATGTATTATGTGTTCCAACCTTATCCTGCAACCTTCTATCTGTATATCAGATAACTCATTCAGGTGAAGGCAAAATCGTTGAATTTTCACCTCACGATGTTGTAATTAAGGACCTAAGAGATCCTAGACAAATTTTAGCTACTGGCATTGCTGATGATTCTACAAGGTTGTATAAGTTTCACAACTTTGGGTCATCAAATCTTCCCTCAGTATTTGTTGCTCATAATGATGAAGTGAGCAAACTTTGGCATGAGCGATTTGGTCACTTAAACTATCGCTCTCTTCAGAATCTATGTAAATAAAATATGGTGACAGGTCTTCCAATGGTATCTTGCAGAGATGGTGTTTGTTCCGGATGTGTACTCGGAAAACATCATCAGGACAGTTTTGAAAAACGTGCCTCTTGGCACGCCTCAGCCCCTTTACAGCTCGTACATAGTGATTTATGTGGTCCACTTCCAGTTGTTTCATTCTCTGGCTACAAGTATTTCTTAACTTTCATTAATGATTTCTCCAGACGCACTTGGGTATACTTCTTAAAACTCAAGAGTGAAGTATTTAACATGTTCTTGGCCTTTAAGGCCTTTGTTGAAAAACAATCTGGACATCAAATTCTTAAGCTAAGATCTGATAATGGCGGAGAATATGTTAACAACAAATTTATCAACTTTTGCACTGAGAATGGAATTCAAATGCAACATACTGTTCCATACACTCCACAACAAAATGGTGCAGCTGAAAGGAAGAATCGCACCTTAAAGGAAATGGCTAATTGTATGCTTCAATCTAAAGGACTTAGTCTTAATTATTGGGAATAAGTAATTAACTGTGCAAATTACATAATAAATCACACTCCTACTAAGGTTTTAAAGAATATCACTCCAGAAGAAGCATGGAGCTCAATTAAACCAGATGTAAGTCACTTTCGTGTTTTTGGAAGTGAATCAAGGGCCCATATTCTAGATGAGAAACATAAAGCTTTAGAACCTAAGAGTGAAAAATGTATTTTTGTTGGATATTCCGAAGATGTCAAAGGATATAGACTTATTCCACTTAAGTCCAAGAATGTTATCATTAGAAGATATGTAAAGTTTGCTGAAAATATATCGGCCTGCGAGCCTAGTTTGGTGGATGTGCCACCTCTTCCTATCTCTTCTACCTTTGAACATATTTCTTCTTCAAATGATGAAAGTGAGGATGACAATCCTCCCCCACCTTCTCAGGATCCTCCTTCAGCTCCTCGGCTTCCAAAATGGGTCCGTGCTACTCAGGATGCAGCAGGTGATCTTGCCGGTGATCCTACAGATCAACGATGTACACGTTCTCAGTTCGAGAGAGCCTCTTCTTTACTGGCTCAAGCTTCAGTGAATTATGATCCTGACACCTTTGCAGAAGCTTCAGGCCATCCAGATTGGGAAGCAGCTATGAATGAAGAATATCATTCATTATTGGCAAATGATACATGGGATCTTGTTCCTCTACCAAAGGGACGAAAACTTGTTAGATGCAAATGGGTTTATAGAACCAAGTATGGACCAGATGGGAAAGTTGATAAACATAAAGCTCGTCTTGTTGCTAAGGGTTTCTCACGAGTTGAAGGCATTGACTACACTGAAACCTTCTCCCCTGTTGCCAAAATGAACTCTATCCGCCTTGTTCTTTCCCTTGCCGCCTCTTTCAAATGGGAAGTCCATCAGATGGATGTTAAATCCACCTTCTTGCATGGGGACTTGCATGAAGAAATCTATATGGAACAACCTATTGGCTTTATACAAACAGACTCCAGCCTTGTATGTCGGCTTAAGAAATCTCTTTATGGCCTCAAGCAAGCTCCTCGAGCTTGGTATGCCAAAATGGATAACTTTCTTTTAGAAAATGGCTTTTCTAGGTGTCATTCTGACAATACTGTCTACACCAAGAAAGTGGGCAAGTCTCTTATCATTCTTGTTCTTTATGTTGATGATCTTATCATGACTGGTAGTGATCCCAACCTTATAAACCATGTGAAGACTAGCCTTAAAAGGAAGTTTGAAATGACAGACTTAGGACACTTACATTATTTTCTTGGTCTTCAAGTCTTGCAATCCAAGGAAGGTATTTCCCTTTCCCAGTCCAAGTATGCCTGTGATATTCTACGCCATTTTCACATGGAAGACTGTAAGCCAGCCCCTTCTCCCTTTCAGTCTGGAGTCAAACTTTCAGTCACTTGTACTTCTCCTGAAGTTGATGCTACCTTATACCGTCAACTTGTAGGAAAACTTTTGTATCTAACCCATACTCGTCCTGACCTTTCCTTTGTTGTTGGCCTTGTTGCTCGGTTTATGCAAAACCCACGTGAAAGTCATTGGAAAGCAACTAAAAGAATACTTCGTTATGTTCAAGGTACAGTTCAGTTTGGGATTCATTATAGTGCCGAAGCATCTCCTCTATTGGTTGGTTTCACTGATTCCAATTGGGTTGGTGACCCTGATGATCGGAAGTCTACTACAGGTTATGTGTTCACTCTTGGTTCAGGACGTATTACATGGGCTTGCAAGAAACAAGGTGCCATTTCTCTTTCTTCAGCAGAAGCAGAGTATCGTGGTGTCGTAGAAGCTAGTAAGGAAACCTTGTGGCTTCATCAGATCCTATCAGAGTTTGGCTTTCAGCAGCAACATCCGACTACACTTTGGTGTGATAATCAAAGTGCCATTCAACTATGCAAAGATCCAGTTCAACATCAACGCAGCAAACACATTGAACTGCACATGCACTTCATCAGAAAGCTCATCCACGACCATGTTCTTGAAGTGCAATATTGTTCAACAAATGATCAAGTTGCAGACATCTTTACAAAGGCTCTCACAGAGGCGAAGTTCACTAAACTTCGATTTATGGTTGGAGTTCAGGAAGTTGTCACTAAGGGGGGATAGGCTCTAGTGCCTCCTTCCTTCTCCTATTGTGTCATATTTGTAAATCCTTCAATCCTATCCCAAGTTGTTCTTAAGGGGGGATGTTAGGATATTCCGACACATAGGAAATAGTTAAGTATAACTTGGTCTAGTATAGAGTTAGGTAAAGTGTGTTTCTTTACTATGTACATTTTGTAACTTACAATTCGACGGTCACGATATGTAGTGATCCGACGGTTTATTCTCTCCTCGGTATTATCGACACTTGATCCGTGGCTTAACACCCGATTGGTCCATGATCTCTATTTAAAGATCATGGAGGGTCATTTGTAGGTTAACCATCCATGAGAGAAGCTTATGTAAATTTTCATTTTTTTATTAATAAATTGCCTGAAGTGGCCGCGTTGGCTCAGGCTGTACTATGTTTCCCTCTTTGAGGGTTTTAACCACGTCGAAAGTACTGGTGTATTGATCTGTGATCTGTTTGTGAGCGGTGTCCTTTGGTGTTCTGTCTGAGGAACTTAGCCTGTAAATTCCTACATCCAAATCTATCATCAACTGGGAAAATCACCGAGGCTCCCTAGACTCTCCTAACCTCAAAAACTGGAAATGCATAATTGAAACCCTGCTCATGGAGTTCCACTCTATCTCCATAACACTCATTTATCGGAGTGAAAATGGTGAAGTGGATCACCTCTCCAAGGAAGAATGCAACTCGAACACTGCTAAGATAAAATTCCAGTGTATTGCCTCTGGAACTTATCATAGGTCGGAGTAGATTTTGATCTAACCTCTGGAATTTTATTGTACAACTTGCACTCTATTCCTTTTTTTTGCAAAATACCTCTATTTTATGATCATTGTAACTAGGCAACTCTCTACAGTTTTCATCTCTCTATAATGTATCCTATTACATATTAGAGAGCAAATGTATTAGATACAGTTCTGGGTTGTTGATTTATCTCCCACAAGCGATCAATGAGATTTCCTCTCTGTCAATATACTTTCTCTTATTATCAATAGAAAGCCTTTTAAAGAAAAATATAAATAAAATATGAATACGAAAGAAAATCAACAATCATTACATTATTTAAAAACTAATTTTAATAATTGAAAATTAATTACAATAATAAAATAAATTAGATAATATTTAGTTTGATTTAAATAATCTAATATTGATTTATTAGTTTTTTTTTTGTATATCTTTGATTTACTAGCTATCTTTTTATAAGTTTTGAATTAATTTATTTGATGTTTTTTTTTTCTCTCCTAATTTTTCAGACATTTTTTTTTTTTTTTTTTTTCAAACCTAATTAAAATTGTCTTGCCACCAAATTAGAATTTCCCGATATAAATTGGTTTGTCTTAATTTTTTTTTAAAGTTATATTGTTTTAGGAAAATTTAATACAAGGTTATTTCTAAAACTATGATTTAGTTAGTGTATATGATCTTTATTTTGTACATGATTGTATTTTTCTTTCATATAAATCTTTTGGAGTTGATATTGATCATAGATTTAACTTTACTTATAGTATTGGAAAAAAGATAATGGAAGATGGAAAACTTATTTTGCTCTCAGAAAACAACTTAGTTTTGTCATAATTACTTGCCCAATAACTTACTTATGGCTTACGAAGATCGATAAAAGATCAAGATATATAATCTTACGATTATCTTTTCATTACAATAATTTAATAAGGTTGACTTGTTAGACATTTAAAGATGACATGTTCGATATCTGAAGATGATGTGCTTGATACTTAAGGATAACTTGTTTTATATTTGCATGATATGGTTGTGTTAATTGTTAATTGTTGCATTAACAATTAAGGAAAAATAAGTACATCAATAAATTTGAAATATACAAAAAAAAATAACAATAATAAATAAAAAAAATATTTATAATAAAATTTGCACCAGTTCAATTTGATTTTGCGTTAAGATAGTTTGTGTTATGAGTGACAAAACCTTCTAGAGAAACCCCTTTTGTTTCTTATCACAATTACAACAATTAACATTATATTTATCCTCAAGTTCGAAAGAAAAAAAATCAAATAAATTCTAAAGCTACCACTTCCCATGCATGTTTTGTGTTTTCACATGTGTACATTTTCTTTGGTGCATTCTCACTATGCATGCATATTTATTTTTGTATTCTCACAATCTATTTTTGCAAATTTTATTATAAGACATATATATTGTACTTTAGAACTTTAGTTATCTTTTTGCTAAATTCAAAACTAAAATAACTCTAAATCTACACACACACACACACTTCATGTACATGAGACATCTATTATTATCACTAAGCAAAGTTCCATGGTAATGATATGTTAGTCCATGCATGCAACATCGAGTAAGATATAAATAGATAAGTAACTTGTAGATTTGATAATTTGTAAATAAAAATAAATAAATCCATTCTCACTACATTTATCAAAAGTAATGTAACATTGATAGAATATAACATCAAATCCACATCATGAATTTAAAAGTCAATTAAGACATTGTGATATACACAAGTCCAAATTCAAAGTTGGTTAAACTATAAATTTTGCTTTTCTACAAAATGGAACTTCATTCCGAACATGGATAATGAAAGTTCATTCCGATATAGATGACATAATGGAAAAACAACGTCATCGTTGATTTGGAAAACGGGTCTACAAGTCACTCTTGCCACTCTTAGCACTCCCAAGCGCATTTCCAAATTGAAATTGCTGCAAAAATTACATTATACCAAATATCATGGGTATCCTTATTTTGGATATGAACTCAATAATCATCGTTACTCTTTTCATCAAGCACACAATCTTCATTTGAGATTTGGTTAACTCTACACTTGAATGAATTCAATTGTTCCTCAATTTTTCTGGGTCGTACAAAACCAACTTGTTTTAAATGTTGCATATGATTGTAATATAATACAACCTTTGTTAACAACACATAAAATAACCAATAACCCGTCTATGGCATGCATTGCTCTTTTCACTTAAGTACCTTTCCTTGATATACCAATGGTAAGATTCAATTGCATTGTTTGTATCTTGATTGGAGTGTGGAAAATTTATGTACCTTTTTGCTCACATATCCGTAGAAAGAAATTTATTAGTTATGCATTAACAACCATACATGTGACATGAAAAATAGAGTCGTTAAAACCACTTACAGGAAACTTGCATATTTTGTTGTTGACTAACCAAGTGGTTTTAAAATATTCCAAAAACTCTTTATGTTCACTGAATTCTTTAAAGAACTTTTCAAATGTCTTTCTTACAAATTCATCATTTTGACATGTGCGCATAATTTCTCTTAAAGCACAAAAAATGCAGATTTGGTTTTCCCTTACTTGGACTTTATTTCTAACATTCTTAGATCATGCACGACAAACATGCCACACACATAATAATATTATACAGTTGATTGAAGACCTCGAATAACATATTTTTTAGAGAGATTATACATTAATAATATTTTTTGTTTGTTATAAAAAGAATAAACACATCATCTTAACAGTTCAATTTCAGTAGCATCATCTATGATGAAGGCTTGAACATGCCAATATTCTCATTCTTTCTTTCCAATGACAAGTTTGGTCGACATCTATTTATAAATATCAGTTATAGTATTGTGCGATGATATCACCAAGCTATTGAATAAAGCTGAAAAAGGGGAAATAAAAAATAATATCTTCTTCGTGAGTAGAAAGGTTAAGTTTCTTCTCTATATGATAAGTTAGAGGCAATTTTCTATTGACAACATCACTCAAGCTAAGAGATGACACGGGGATAAAGCATTGGGATTGATCTTTCTTTCTATGCTTGGGTGATTGTTATGCCATCACTTCAACAACTTATAAATGAACCCATCCACCTATTGAGTGAATGAATAACATTGACCCCCAACTCAACCAACATAATATATTTTCTTCTCAACAATCCAATTAACATTCAACTTCTTTATACAATGAATGGGAGGAATGAGATCAAGCCCATCAACTAATTTTTTGAGGTCAAAGAAGGCTTCTAGTGAAATGACAAAGGTCAAAGAAGGCACAACCAATAAGATTTCTCGTCAAGTGCATAAATGTGAGGGAATAATAGTTAAATCTAGTCAAGTAGTCTTAAGAGGGATTCATCTCTCATGACTTTTGATTGAGTGAGAAATTCCCGATGGGGGGACCTTATTTTTAACCTATCCAACTAACCATATTAGTTAACATCTATTAGAGAAAAGAGTAATTTTTTTTTTTAAAAGACCCACACAATACCATCCGTATTTGCCTATATTATTAAACAACAATAGGTTGAAGAATCCTTCATTTAAAAACAATTTCATTCAATATAGTAATAAGAACTCAAAATATTTTAAAGAGAATGATTACCTCAATGTTAGGGTTGTCAATGAAGAGGGGAGAATCTTAACGATGTAGTTGGTCATTTATGGTTTTCTAACAACAATAGACCCCTTGTTCACACTCAATTGTTGTTATTCTTGTGTCATAGCTTTGGGACAAATCAATGCAATGGACCAATGAGAATGGGGGGTTTTCAATAATAAATAAGGCAAAGAGAAAAAATGATGGTCAATAAAGTTTTGGTTTAAAAAAATGTCAAATAATATTACATGTTTTATATCGCTTATTCATTGGCTACCCACCACCCACAAATACCTATTTAAATACTAACCACTAAAAACACTCAACATTTTTACCATACAACATATAGTTTCCTATATTATTCCTTTTTAATTACTCCTTATAACTAAACATTATAATACCATTAAAAATGTAAATTTCAAAAGCATCAAAATTCTTTATTATAACCATAAAATATATAGCCTCATTTTTCTTTCTATACAAGGACAAACATCATTTATAATCCTCCTTAGAGGACTAACAACGACCAACCAAAGTTACGGACAACCAAATAAAACACAATACCATCTTTGAAAATGGTTGACTCGAAACAAAAAAACATTACTGGTCCTAGTCTTGGCCTAAGACCAATCCAATAAGCTAGCTTGCGTTAAGATTGAAAAGAAATAAATTGTTATTGTCCCTTTTTCCATTATTTTTATCTAAGATATCTTTTTTAAATGCAACTTATTTTGTTAGCAAGAGGGATACTTCCTTCTATTAATTCAAATGCAATGTGATTCATTTGCCACAAAGATTGAATAATACATTGTGCGAGGGATATATTCCCTACAAAACTATGGATTGGTGAAAATTGTAAGGGATGAATTGAACTCCATATACACCATTTTTCTAACAGTTTTCCTTTGGAGATCGAGTTGTTTACTAAAATTGCTCTAATGGAAGGAAGGTTAAAATCAATTCATGGGCCCTCCGCCTCGTAGATCAGTTCACTAATTGAATTGAAAAAATTGAATATTGGAGCAAAACAATCCTCCAACATATTGTTCATTTTCATATATTATGGAAACAATTTACAAATCTCTATCACTCAAATAACAAAATTTGAGGAAGCTACCAATTCTTACATATTTGGATCTCTATATCAACTGCTTGGATGTCGACGAGACAAATTCCATCTAATTTAGGTGATTCAAAATTTGAGGCACTTCAATTTCCGTATGATATATAATTAACATATAGAGTTCACCCTAATCTTTGGAGTTCGAAAAGGTAGTAACCATGTTTGTTGTTCACTCGGTCTTTTACAGATCCACTGTGCCAAATTCCTTAGATTTGGCCGATGCTTTATGCTTTCGCGAGTAATTTAACTGTACAATCTTCGATTATAATGGATCCTGTAGAATACTTATAACTATAAGCTATTGCGAAGTTCCTATGATGTTCAAAGTTGAGTGATCTTTCTAGGTGTTTGACTGCTATCCACTCACTCACATTTATGCAAATTCTAACTTTCATTTTATAAAGAACCTTTGACGAAGCGTTATTAAAATGAGAAACTAACTTTGCATTTAGTTGATCAAGCTAAACCTTAAACTAGATTCGGTTTCTTAGGTTTTTGTATGGAACATGGTAACTAAGCCCACAATGCCCCTTTTCCTTCTTACTCAAGACAACTACTCACACAATTCCCCTTATCTACACTCAAATGTTGCCATTCTTATGTCATAACTTTGAAGCAAATCAATGATAAGGTGGGTTTTTAGTAGTAAAAATGGCAAAGAAAAAGAAAGCTCCATGTAAAATTTTGAATAATAATAAGTATTTCAAAACAAATTGGGAGGTGGAAGAAAAAACCACATCACATAATATTATATATTTTATATCCCTTATGCATTCCCAACCCACCTTCTCAATCACAAATACCTATATAGATGCTAACTAAAAACACTACATTTTTAACATACAACAAATATTTTCCTATATTTTTCCTTTTGAATTACTCCTTTATAAATAAACCAAAAAAGAAAGCGAAAAGAAAAATTGATTAATAATGAGTGTTCCCACACGAATTGGAAGGTAGAAGAAAAAAACACATTAAAGGCCAATTGTAAGAATTCAGTCAACCACTATTTTTAGAGGCCCAACTCATCTCGGGTCCGACGACGACCAACCAAGTTTCCGACCTAATAAGACACATAGAATACCATCTTTGAAAATAGTGACTCAAAACGAAACACCCTACCACACTGTTTTGGTATTGACCTAGAACGAATCTAGTAAGCTAGCTCAAAAATCATGGTCTCCCGTGAAGATTGGCTCAAAATTCATGGTCTCAAGTTACGATTGAAAAATGTCTTGTTATCTTGTTATTTTCCTATTGTCCTTTTTCTTTTTTAACATTATTTTTATCGAAGAGATTCTTTTGAAATGCAACTATATATTGTCAAAAAAATAAATAAAACATATTTCCTTAGGTTAATTTGTATGTAATGTACTCCATTAGCTACAAAGGTTGAATACATTGTACGAGGGATATATTGGATTATTCTGTGAATCTCACTCCTTATAAACCATTTTTCTAGTTGCTTACCTTCCCAGATCGGTTTATTGCCTCAAGTTGCTCTAATGGACTAAAGAGGCTAAAATCAATTCATTGGTTCTCTGCCTCGTAGATTGGTTCACTAAATGAATTGAAAATTGTTAAACACACACATGGCATCAAGAGAATATGAAGGATAAAACATGAGAGTATGATTTTATTAACAAATGATATCCATTTATAATACATTATGTGACCTTTGGGTTCCACATCCCAAGGTCTCTTGGACTCTTTTTGTCTATTCAGCTTCCACACTAACCCATTGAGGATTAGGTGTCCAACATTCCCCCCTTAATCCGAAGGGTTATGTATGAGTCCAAGAAAAGATTTGCAATACAAAATGTGCAAAAATGCATGGCAGCACTAGGTTGAATGTGCTCTCTGAAATGTTGGTATAAAGGGTGGTGGTTTAAGGATGACCACCAACACTGGAACACTTAGTGCAGTTCTCGGAACTCTTCCAAAACTGGCAAGAAGCTGAAGTCCTCTGCTAGAGGAAGTGCTCCTATTGATTTGAAGAGGGAAACCTTCAACCATGAAAGGGAGGTCTCACACTGCATAAAAAGGAGAACTTCAACCAAAAAAGGGAAGTCTCAACCTGTGATGGTTTAAGGATGACCAACAACTCTGGAATGCTTAATGAAATTCCTGGAACTCTTCCAAAACTGGCGAGAAGATGAAGTCTTCTGCTAGAGGAAGTGTTCTCCATTTTGTTCTTGGAATTCTTCCAAAGCTGGCAAGAAGCTGAAGTCTTCTGCTAGAGGAAGTGTCCCAGATTACCAACTGAAGGCATGCTCAGGGGCATCTCTGTCTCTCGCTACAACTCTGAATCTAGTATGGCAGGTTGTTGCTCAGGCTCGCTTGATGTGGCTTTCAAGCTTGTAGATGACCATCATTTTCCCCCCTGTCAGATACAAAGCGAGATGATGGAGAAAACTCAACTGCAAGACTGTTCAATACTCTGGAACAAGTTCTAACATGTGATTGGAATATCTTCTTGGTTGTTGATGCCCATTGCCAAGAAGCGATTCATCCAAGATGAATCTTTGTTCTTGCAGGACGTTTGTTTCTGAAGCATCTGTGTGAAGAATGGGTGGTTTTATGACAGTGCTTACATGGATAAAGATCAAAACAGTTATCTTTCAAATGGCCAACTCGGTCACAGTGTTGGCATTTTACAATCTGTTGTTGTTGTTGTTGTTGTGGAAGGGGGCAGAATCTGGAACCGCTGGATGTGAACTGTCATGAAGGAATCCAACACTCTAAAAATGAATGGGCTTTGAGTAGTCTAGAATATGAAAGGACAAGTCCTTCTCATATCCAAGACCAGTTTTGTGCTTCTTGTGGAAAAGTTGTTCCCAAGGTCTAATAATGGGCTTCGGAAGTGCAGACTGAGTTTCTGCGTCTACATGTACCATTGTTGCTTTATGGGAGTCTGTTTCAGTCTTCTGAACAAAAATAGATTCAGAATGGTGACTCCTCTGTTTTAATTCTTCTTGTTGTAGCTAAGTTTCGAGCTTCAAAATATCAATTTTCTTTTGTGAATTTTGTAGACAGACCTGAATGTCTGTGAGAGAAACTTTGCTGACTTTTAATGTATCATGATTAGTAGACAATATCAGAGTTCTGAAGAACTCTAATACTTCATTGATTCTGGCCATTTTTTTCTTTACTGTCAGAATTATAGCTTAAACACTGATCACGACTACTACTCAATGCAGAAAAGTAATACCCAATCACAGTACATATCAATATCCTTTATAAAAGTGCAACAAATGATCAGTGTGCAACCAGCAAGCACCAATTACAATCCATAAAATAAGATGATGAAGCTACGTTACTATTGAAGACCTTAAATTTGATGCTATGATGATATCACTGAAATTTTTTATTTGATAATGATCAGTACAATATATGAGTATTTGAAGCATCTGTGTGAAGAATGGGTGGTTTTATGACAGTGCTTACATGGATAAAGATCAAAACAGTTATCTTTCAAATGGCCAACTCGGTCACAGTGTTGGCATTTTACAATCTGTTGTTGTTGTTGTTGTTGTGGAAGGGGGCAGAATCTGGAACCGCTGGATGTGAACTGTCATGAAGGAATCCAACACTCTAAAAATGAATGGGCTTTGAGTAGTCTAGAATATGAAAGGACAAGTCCTTCTCATATCCAAGACCAGTTTTGTGCTTCTTGTGGAAAAGTTGTTCCCAAGGTCTAATAATGGGCTTCGGAAGTGCAGACTGAGTTTCTGCGTCTACATGTACCATTGTTGCTTTATGGGAGTCTGTTTCAGTCTTCTGAACAAAAATAGATTCAGAATGGTGACTCCTCTGTTTTAATTCTTCTTGTTGTAGCTAAGTTTCGAGCTTCAAAATATCAATTTTCTTTTGTGAATTTTGTAGACAGACCTGAATGTCTGTGAGAGAAACTTTGCTGACTTTTAATGTATCATGATTAGTAGACAATATCAGAGTTCTGAAGAACTCTAATACTTCATTGATTCTGGCCATTTTTTTCTTTACTGTCAGAATTATAGCTTAAACACTGATCACGACTACTACTCAATGCAGAAAAGTAATACCCAATCACAGTACATATCAATATCCTTTATAAAAGTGCAACAAATGATCAGTGTGCAACCAGCAAGCACCAATTACAATCCATAAAATAAGATGATGAAGCTACGTTACTATTGAAGACCTTAAATTTGATGCTATGATGATATCACTGAAATTTTTTATTTGATAATGATCAGTACAATATATGAGTATTTGATATCACTGCACTTGAATGTTAAAACACTGTATGAAAGGTGAAGTGATTGTTCCAGCTACAAAGTTATAGTGTACTGCTACAAGAACACAGTGCCAAGGCTATGCTCAAATGCAACTGTGAAACCTTGCTTACTGTACGAATACAACCTGATTATTCCTTAATTACTGTAACTAGACATCATCAATATATATGTGGCATCTTTGTTCTTGAGAAACCATTGCCTTTTCATGGCATCAATACACAAAACCTTCACCAATCTGTCCTCAATCATCTTGTCTTATTGAAGGAGAAGAGAATTAAATCTTCGAAAACAAAAACTACTACAAAACATACTTGTTAGTTTTAAGAGCATTTGATTTGACCAACTTCCATACAATATTCTTCTCTATACTGTCACTGTAATGAGTCAATTTTTTACTGCTGCTTAAATGATAGTAAAGTTGGCCTCAACCAAGGTCGGCTTCATTTTGTTAGGCACTGTAAAAAGTATATATATAGATATTCCGAAACCTCCATTGTAACAATCTAGGTCTCAACAAACTCTGCACATTTCATAAATGAAGACATTCAAGTCTGCTAAACATTTAGAGACTTTCAAGGCCGCAAGCCGCAAAGGTATTTTAACTTTAATGATAAGATATTCTTGAAGCGGCATAGTCTTAAATGCAACATTAGATTTTCTGAACACACATTTTTATTTTTTTGAACAACATACATCATTTATTTCTTATAAATGAAATAATTCACAACAGGAAGAATAACATAGAGCCTGGGTAAGTGATGCTTTGATTTGGAAATTCTGGAATGTAATGCCCAAGTAAAACATAGACAGTTAAGGCTCTAGTTTTAAGCACATGCTCAGTCAGCTTCTGGTGATAAATGGGACCACCCAGGATGGCCCTCCACTGAAATATGACTAGCACGTTACTCAGAGAAAGAGATGTATCCATGGGCAAAAGTCTTCAACTCCCAGGCAGTGTATGATGACTCCGACATGCACCCAAACATAATTAATTTGATACATACGCACATGTAGTGTCTCTGGCCGTCCAATAGAGATATATCCATCCCTTTAATGCAGAGATTCGACCCAAGAAATTGGTAGCACATTCAACAAAAAATTTTGACAATTGCTTATCGCAATACTCAACCAGACATTGAAATGGCACTTGGGTATGTGAGCGGATTCGGCAAGCTTTGCTTTTTTTTTTTAATTTATTTTATTTGAGGTGGTTTGCATGGGTTTGGACAGGGATTCAGGACAGAGTATGTGGCAGGAAAATAGGAGTTATAGGAGAATCCAAAAAGCCTAAGAGGCCAGCAGTATGGAGAGGGCTTCAACGCTGATGAGCGTATAATTAAAATGACTCACACTATGCCACGAGTTCGATCAACCATGACCAGCATCTTGAAATTCAAAGGCGATAGACTGTAAAGAGATGAGCGTAGAATTTTAGCCGAGATAATTAAGAATTGTGAAACACTCGAAAGAGTCCATCAGACGCTTGGCATTCCAAATGATCTTTCTCTACGCTTGGCATTCCAAATGATCTTTCTCTGGAAATTGAGTCGCAGGACAGAGAATAATGGTTGTGGAGTTACAATGTTAGGTAGCATTCATGGTGTTAGAGACGAGCCAACGACCACATAAAATTAGGCTACGTTCAGTCCTCAAACAAGTATTCATATAATTCAATGCATATAATATGAGTCGACATTGAGAGGAGAGAGAGAAAATACATTGAAAACTATCTTCAAACCCATGCTATACCCATTACATACCGCACATGAATGTTTTACCAAAGTATGTAGCATATATTAAGTTCAAACATACCATTCAATTCCGAGTTTTTTTTTTTTAATTATATTTCTCTGAGAGCAATCCCCATGATAGAAGGAGCTGGAATTCGATCTCCTTCAACGCACACTTCCAAATTATTCAAATGCAAATAACGCTCAATGCAACGCAGAGAACGAATAATGCAGAGAACAAATATAATGGCTTTTTTTAGACAACAAATTTTAGTGGAGCATTACAATTCCTATGCAAAGGACAGAGACATAATACGGAATAAAATGTTTAATTCTGACAAGCAGATAGGGCATTAATTAATGTTGTCAATAAGGTTGTTGGATTGGCAAAATATGACCAATTTAGAGGCATATTTGACATCTGTGGAAAAAAACTCAGCAAGATTCATGCTGAGAGGTCAGATCCATAGACGTGTGGCAAGGAAAATGGATAGATACCCTGTGAAATCTTCTTAGTAATGAAATAGGTATGTATGCACACAATAAAACGCTCTATAAGGTGGCAATTCTGATCAATTCTGATTAGGAGAAAGGCAGAACTGACATGTACATAGAGACCACAAAACAAGTGGCTCAAATTGGAGCAGGACTAGCAATCGTCCACTTTGATACCATGTTAAACACACACATGGTAGCAAAAGAATATGAAGGATAAAACATGAGAGTACGATTTTATTAACAAATGATATACATTTATAGTACATTATGTGACCCTTGGGTTCCACATCCCAAGGTCTCTTGGACTCCTTTTGTCTATTTGGCTTCCACACTAACCCATTGAGGATTAGGTGTCCAACAAAAATATTGAATATTGGAGCAAAGCAAACCTCTAGCAGCTTGTTCCATTGACCTAATCAATTTTCCAATCTTTATCACTCAAACAACAAATTTTCAAGGCTTAATTCTACAGATCTATGAAGCTACTAATTCTTTCATATTTGGATCTGTTGAGAAGATAAATTCCATATGATTTGGATGATCTATTGATTTACTACCAAAAACGAAAAAAAAAAAAGTCACTTCCAATTTGTGTTTGATATATAACCAAACTATAGAATGCACCTTAATTTTGATTGTATTTGTTTTTGTTTTTGTTTTTTTGTTTTTTATCCAATGCTTTATTGTTCACCCGTTTTTTGGAAATCGACTGCACATATTTCCCTATATTTGGCCGATGCTTTATTATTTTGCGAGTAATTAACAATAAATCCTGTGAGCTACTTATAAATATACGTTGTTGATAAGGTCCTATGATGGGTAAAGTACAGTTTCTATAGAGAATAGAATACTCTAGAAGCACAGGATCTGGTAGCATTTGTTGGGGACTCCCAAATATAGAAATTTTATATTCAAATGGTGATTCAACGCATGTTTGAGTTACAATGGCCATATGACTATTTCTACAATTTTTAAAGAGCTGAAATACATTTTCATATGAAAGTGAGTGCTTAGATTTTCGAATGGAACATAATAACTAGGACCCCAATATGCCCATTTTTCCTGGTGAAGCAAGGCAACTACTCACACAATGGGTGACTTATATACACTAATATTACATAGTTTGTAGAAATAATGGTTCCTTCATAGGTTTTCACAAGACCATGGTGGTTCGACAAAAGATTCGGTCAACCACTATTTCTCAAACTCCCAAGTCGGCAACGACAAAGATTTAGAATGACCATTCGTTGTCTTCTCACAAAGTATTTACATGAAAACGTAAAACAACCATTCATTCTACCTGTCATTCAGTGGTTTTTTTCTTAATCTCTAGAAAAAAGTGTAAACATGGTAGATAAACACGTTTTTTTTTTAATCCGTAGAAAGAAGTGTAAACATGGGTAGATAAACACATACCGTTGTGTTTTTTTCTTTTCAATTCTACCTATTCCATTCACAGCTTTGTACTGTGTAGTTTCCAATATATTTGCCTCCACTGACTGTACAACGATAATAAATATCTAATACACAAAAGGCCAATAGAATAGCTAATGGTTCTATGAGAAAACACTCGAGGTTTCCTTACATGAATCCAAAAAGTCCCTGGTACAAACCACCATGGCGCCATGGATTTCAGAAATGGAAATGGTGAAAAGTTTTACTTTGAAACCTGTAAAAGTCACTCACTTGGATGATGGTTTCACTTACCTGGGCTTCTTCCTAAAGCCGAATGGATACAAAATCAAGGATTGGGATTGGCTTCTTAAAAAAATTAGTAAGCGACTAAAACAATGGTCTCACAATTGGATCTCTTTAGGAGGGTGTCTCATTCTTATCAAGTTTGTACTACACAACATTCCCATCTACTGGATGCACATATTTAGACTTCCCAAAGGATTTTCTTGTAATCTCGATCCGAGCATCTCAGGTTTCATATGGGTTGGCACACAACCAAAACACAAATTTCATCTTGACAATATAGAGATTCTCAACCTTACGGTCAAAAAAGGCAGTCGGGGACTCATAGACATAACCTCTTCCAACTTGGCTTTGCTTCTTAAAAACCTTCGGAGAATAGTGAGTAATGATGGTCTATGGAACCAAATTATCGAGTAAAAATACCTCCAGAACAAAGATCTTATCGAATGGCTTCGTGTTGGTGCTCCAGACCCTCCCAAATTTTTGATTTCGTGGCACAACCTCTTCCTCACTAAGCACTGGTTTTTTGGGAACCTGAAAGGGGATGTCGGTATAGGATCCAATTCAAATATTGGCCTGGACCCCCTCTCAAGCATAACAAGTCCACATCTATTATCACCTCATCATTTTTTTGCAAAATCAAGGCCTTTTTGTGATGCATGAAAAAGAAAATGAATATCTCTCCTCTCCTACAGCTACACATTGGAAAGACGCCGCAGAGCTAGAAATATCAACCCCTTTGATTTGGGAATGGTCAGCGTACATTTCAGATCTTAAACTATTTGAGATTGTCCTATCCACAAAATCAAACAAGTTTATCTAGTTCCTTGGCTCACAACAGAGAAAGGTAATCGTAAATGAAGCATATCAGATAATCTTCCAACCTTCAAGGAATTTATCACTCCTCTCTTCATTGGCTCTGTGTTGGAAATGGAATATTCCTCTCAAAATCAAGTGTTTCTCTTGGTTGGTGGCACAAAACCGGATTCTAACCTGGGAAATACTCTACAAGAGAGGATACAAAAGCCCGAGAAGATGATGCCTTTCCTTATCAACTGGAGAGGACATCAACCACCTCTTCCTCCACTACCCATTTGGTACATCTATCTGGACACATGCACTACAACTGACAAAATCATTTGTTGATTGGGACTCCTCTGAGATTGTCTCATCTTTGGCAGATGGAATCTGGATCACCCTCGACACAAAACACTAGCCTTCTTTATCATCTGAGGGATTTTGCGCTCCAGAAATTCTCTCATATTTAAGCATGTGAAGCTTGACATCTCGACAACCAGTGGTAAAATCTTCTCTTTCTATCTTGAGTACTCAACATTGAAGTCATCGGTCTGTAAACATCCCTCTCCTCCTCGGAACAGATGGTCCTCTTACCCAGTCGGCTTCTTTGACAGGGCCTCCTCTTTTGACCTTTGTGGTTGTGGCATGGACATCCATTTAGAACCTCGGAGTTTCTATAAGTTTCACTAGCACTATGGAATTGGAACTAATCCCTGTGTTGAATTACTAGCTCTTTAGCAATCTTAAACTTAGCTTCTTGGCTTGACATTAGAGTTTTTAAATTTTTTGGAAACTTCAAATCTATCATCAACTAGGCAAACGATTAAGGCTCCCTAGACTCTCCTAACCTCAACATCTGGAAATTCATAATCAAAACCCTGCTCATTGTCTCCATCACACTCATTTATCAAAGTGAAAATGGTGAAGTGGATCACCTCTCCAAGGAATGATGCAACTCGAACACTCGTAAGATAAAATTCCATTTTCTTTTTTCCTATGAAACTTATCAAAGATCTGCATATATTTTGATCTAACTTTTGGCATTTTATTGTACATCTTGCACTCTGTTCCCTTTTTGTGCAAAATACCTCTATGGTATGATCATTGTAACGAGAAAACTCTCTACAGTTTTCATCTCTCTATAATGTATCCTATTACATATTAGAGATCAAATGTATTAGATACAGTGCTTGGTTGTTGCTTTATCTTTCACAAAGCCATCAATGAGATTTCCTCCCTGTCAATGTGCTTTCTCTTATTATCAGTAGAAAGTGTTTTTTTCTTTTTGAAAAAATAAAATATTAATATGAAAGAAAATCAACAATCATTACATTACTTAAAAACTAATTTTAATAATTGAAAATTAATTACAATAATAAAATAAATTAGATAACATTTACTTTGATTTAAATAATCTAATATTGATTTATTAGTTTTTTTTTTTACTAGCTATCCTGTTCTAAATTTTGAATTAAATTATTTGCTGTTTTTTTTTTTTCACTTAATTTTTCATACATATATATATATATATATATATATATATATATATATATATATATATATTAATTCAAACCTAATTAAAATTGTGTACATGATTGTATTTTTCTTTCATATAAATATTTTGGAGTTGATATTGATCATAGCTTTAACTTGACTTATAATATTGGAAAAACAAAATAGAAGATGGAAAACTTAGTTTACTCAGAAAACAACTTAGTTTTGTCATAATTACTTGCCCAATATCTTACTTATGACTTAGTTTTGTCATAATTACTTGCCCAATATCTTAATTATGACTTAGTTTTGTCATAATTACTTGCCCAATAACTCATGTCTTATGTAGGTCGATAAAAGATCAAGATATAGAATCTTACGATTATCTTTTTATTACCGTAATTTAATATGGATGATTTGTTAGATATTTAAAGATGACATGGTAATTTAATAAGGATGATTTGTTAGATATTTAAATATGTCATGTTTGATAAAGATGACTTGTTTGATATTGTGTGATATGGTTGTGTTAATTGTTAATTGTTGCATTAACAATTAGGGAAAAAGAAGTACATCCACAAATTTCAAATATACAAAAAAAAATTAAGAATAATAAGCAAAAAAATATTTATAATAAAATTTGGACCAATTCAATTTGATTTTACGTTAAGATAGTTCGTGTTATGAGTGACAACTTTCTAGAGCAACCCCTTTTGTTTCTTATCACAATTACAACACTTAAACAATTACCACAATTACCATGCATGTTTTGTGTTTTCTCATGTGTACATTTTCTTTGTAGCACTCACTATGCATACATATTTAATTTTTGTATTCTCACCATACATAATTTTTGTGCTCTTATTCTCTTCTTCCCACCATAGATAAATAACGGAATTTTAATATATATATATATATATATATATATATGGAGCAACTTGCCAAATAAATTTACATCCTTAAATGTTAGTATTGAAATGGTAAAGGCTCAAACCTTTATCTATTTTTGCAAATTTTATTATAAGACATGTATATTGTACTTTAAAACTTT
Source organism: Pinus tabuliformis (assembly GCA_031772625.1). Taxonomy (NCBI): domain Eukaryota; kingdom Viridiplantae; phylum Streptophyta; class Pinopsida; order Pinales; family Pinaceae; genus Pinus; species Pinus tabuliformis. Next base: position 1,457,020,782 of record CM062817.1, on the reverse strand, counting down.
AGTCATGTTTTTGATAAATTCAAAATATATATATATATATACACTTCATGTACATCATCTATTATTATAACTACACAAAGTTCCATGGTAATGATATGTTAATCTATGCATGCAACATTCAATAAGATATAAATATATAAGTAACTTAACTTGCAGATTTGATAATTTGTAAATCCATTCTCACTACATTAATAAAAAATAATGTAACATTAATAGAATATAACATAAAATCCACATCATGAATTTAAAAGTCAATTAAAACATTGTCATATACAGAAGTTTAAATTCCCAAAATGGATCTTCATTCCCAACATAGATAATGAAAGTTCGTGCCCATATAGATGACATAATGGAAAAATGGCATCATCGTTGATATAGAAAATGGGTCTACAAGTCACTCTTAGCACTCCCAAGTGCATTTCCAAATTGAAATTGCTACAAAAATTACATTATACCAAATATCATGGGTATCCTTATTTTGCTATGAACCCAAAAATCATGATTACTCTTTTCATCAGGCACACAATGTTAATTTGAGGTTTGGTTAGCTCTACACTTGAATGAATTCAATTGTTCTTCAATTTTTCTGGGTCGTACAAAACCAACTTCTTTTAAATGTTGCATATGATTGTAATATAATACAACCTTTGTTAACAACACATAAATCAACCAATCGACCCGTCTACGGCATGCATTGTTCTTTTCACTTAGGTACCTTTCCTTGATATACCAATGGTAAGATTTAATTACATTGTTTGTATCTTGATTGGAGTGTGGAAAATTTATGTACACTTTTGCTCACATATCTGTAGAAAGAAATTTATTATTTATGCATTAACAACATACATATGACATGAAAAATAGAGTCATTAAAACCACTTACAAGAAACTTGCATATTTTGTTGTTGACTAACCAAGTGGTTTTAAATTATTCCAAAAACTCTTTATGTTCACTAAATTCTTAAAACAATTTTTCAACTGTCTTTCGTACAAAATTCATCATCTCGACACGTGCAAATAATTTCTCTTCAAGCACAAAAAATGTGGACCGGGTTTTCCCTTGGACTTTATTTCTAACATTCTCCAACGATGCACGCAAGACATGCCACACAGATAATAATATACACTTGATCGAAGACCTGGAATAACAGAATTTTTAGATAGAAGATACATTAACAATATTTCTTGCCTCTTATAAAAAGAATAAACACATCATATTAATGCTTCAATTTCAACAGTAACATCATCTATGATGAAGGCTTGAACATGCGAATATGGTCACTCTTTCTTTCCAATGTCAAGTTTGGTCAACATCCATTTAGAAATGATAGTTATAGTATTGTGGGATGATATCACCCAAGTTATTGAATAAAGCTCAAAAAGGGGAAATCAAAAATAATATCTTCTTCGTGAGTAGAAAGGTTAAATTTCTTCTCTATATGATAAGTTAGAGGCAATTTTCTATTGACAATGTCACTCAAGCTAAGAGATGACAAGGGGATAAAACATTGGAATTGATCGTTCTTTCTATGCTTGGGTGATTTTTGTGCCATCACTTCAACAACTTATAAATGAACCCATCCACCTAATTGAGTGGATGAATGACATTGACCCCCAATTCAACCAACATAGTATATTTTCTTCTTAACCATCCAATTAACATTCAAATGCTTTATACAAAGAATGGGAGGAACGAGATCAAGCCCATCAACTAATTTTTTGAGGTCAAAAGAGCCTTCTAGTTAAACGACAAAGGTCAAAGAAGGCAAAACCAATAAGATTTTTCTTCAAGTGCATAAATGTGAGGGAACAACAGTTAAATCTAGTCAAGTAGTCTTAAGAGGGATTCATCTCTCATGAATTTTGATTGAGTGAGAAATTCCCAATGGGGGGCCTTATTTTTAACCTATCCAACTAAACATATTAGTTAACATCTATTGGAGAAAAGAGTAAAAATAAAACAAAAAGACCCACACAATACCATACGTATTTGCCTATTTTATTAAAACAACAATAGGTTGAAGCACCCTTCATTTAAAAACAATTCCAATCAAGATAGTAATAAGAACTCAAAATATTTTAAAGAGAATGATTACCTCAATGCTAGGGTTGTCAATGAAGAGGGGAGAATCTCAATGATGTGGTTTGTCATTTTTGGTTTGCTAACAACAATAGACCCCTTGTTCACACTCAATTGCTATTATTCTTGTGTCATAGCTTTGGAACAAATCAATGCAATGGACCAATGAGAATGGTAGGTTTTCAATAATAAAGAAGGCAAACAGAAAAGAAGAAAAAAGAAAGACACTCAATAAAATTTCGATTAAAAAAATATCAAATAATATTACATGTTTTATATGGCTTATTCATTGGCTATCCACCACCCACAAATACCTATTTGAATACTAACCACTAAAAACACTCAACATTTTTACCATAAAACGTATATTTTCCTCCTTATAAATAAACATTATAATACCATTAAAAATGTAAATTTCAAAAGCATCAAAATTCTTTACTATAACCATAAAATCTATAACCTCATTTTTATTTCTATGCAAGGACAAACATCAATCCTCCTTAGAGGACCAAAAACAACCAACCAAAGTTACGTACAACCCAATAAAACACAATACCATCTTTGAAAATGGTTGACTCAAAACAAAAAAACCTTATCCGGTCCTAGTCTTGGCCTAAGACCAATCCAACAAGATAGCTCGCGTTAAGATTGAAAAAAAATATTGTTATTGTCCCTTTTTCCATTAATTTTTATCTAAGATATTTTTTTTAAGTGCAACTTATTTTGTTAGCAAAAGGGATACTTCCTTCGGTTAATTCAAATGCAACGTGATTCATTTGCCACAAAAATTGAATAATACATTGTGTGAGGGATATATTACCTACAAAACTATGGATTGGTGAAAATTGTAAGGGATGGATTCAACTCCCCTTGTAAACCATTTTTCTAACAGTTTTCCTTCGGAGATCGAGTTGTTTACTCAAATTGCTCTAATGGACGGAAGGTTAAAATCAATTCATGGGCCCTCTGCCTCGTAGCTCAGTGCATTAAATGAATTGAAAAAATTAAATATTGGAGCAAAACAATCCTCCAACATATTGTTCATTGGCATATATTATGGAAACAATTTACAAATATCTACCACTCAAATAACAAAATTTGAGGAAGCTACCAATTCTTACATATTTGGATCTCTATTTCAACTTCTTGGATGTGGACACGATAAATTCCATATAATTTAGGTGATTTAAAAATGGAGGCACTTCAATTTCCATATGATATATAATTAACATATAAAGTTCACCCTAATCTTTGGAGTTCGAAAAGGTAGTAACCATGTTTGTTGCTCACTCGGTTTTTTTACAGATCCACTATGTCAAATTCCTTAGATTTGGTCGATGCTTTATGCTTTCACGAGTAATTTAACTATACAATCTTCAATTATAAAGGATCCTGTGGACTACTTTTAACTATAAGATATTATGAAGGTCCTACCATGTCCAAAGTTGAGTGATATTTCTAGGTGTTTGACCGCTATCCACTCACTCACATTGATGCAAATTATAACTTTGATTTTATAAAGAATCTTTGACAAAGCGTTGTTAAAATGACAAACTAACTTTTCCTTTACTTGATCAAGCTAAAATGTAAACTAGATCTAGTTTCTTAGTTTTTCAAATGGAACATGCTAACTAAGCCCACAATGCCCCTTTTCCTACTAACGCAAGACAACTACTCACACAATGCCCCTTATCTACACTCAAATGTTTCCATTCTTATGTCGTAACTTTGAAGCAAATTAATGCATGGACCAGTGAGTAAGGTGGGTTTTTAGTAGTGAAAATGGGAAAGAAAAAGAAAGCTCCATGCAAAATTTTAAATAATAATAGGTATTTCAACACAAATTGGGAGGTGGAAGAAAAAACCACATCACATAATATTATATATTTTATATCCCTTATGCATTCCCTACCCACCTTCTCACTCACAAATACCTATATAGATGCTAACTAAAAGCACTACATTTTTAACATACAACAAACATTTTCCCATATTTTTCCTTTTGAATTACTCCTTTCTAAATAAACAAAAAAACAAAGCAAAATGAAAAATTGAGTAATAATGAGTGTTCCCACACAAATTGGAAGGTAGAAGAAAAAACACATTAAAGGACAATTGTAAGAATTCGGTCGACCACTATTTTTAGAGGCCCAACTCATCTCAGGTCCGAAGACGCCCAACCAAGTTGCCGACCCAATAAGACGCACATAATACCATCTTTGAAAATAGTTGACTCGAAACGAAACACCCTACCAAACTATTTTGGTATTGGCCTGGAACCAATCCAGTCAGCTAGCTCAGAAATCATGGTCTCCCATGAAGATTGGCTCAAAATTCATGGTCTCAAGTTACGATTGAAAAATGTCTTGTTATCTTGTTATTTTCCTGTTGTCCTTTTTCTTTTTTAACATTATTTTTATTTAAGAGATTCTTTTGAAATGCAACTATATTTTGTCAAAAAAATAAACAAAAAGTATTTCCTTAGGTTAATTTGTATGTAATGTACTCCATTAACTATAAAGGTTGAATACATTTTACGAGGGATATATTGGATTATTGTGTGAATCTCACTCCTTATAAACCATTTTTCTAGATTCTTACCTTCCCAAATCAGTGTATTGCCTCAAGTTTCTCTAATGGACTAAAGGCGAAAATCAATTCATGGGTTCTTTGCCTCGTAGCTTGGTTCACTAAATGAATTGATAATATTGAATATTTGAGCAAAACAATCCTCTAGCAACTTGTTCCATTGACCTAATCAATTTTCCAATCTTTATCACTCAAACAACAAATTTTCAAGGCTTAATTCTACAAATCTAGGAAGCTACCAATTCTTTCATATTTGGATCTCTATTTCAACTCTTTAGAGGTTGAGAAGATAAATTCCATCTGATTTGGTTGATCTATTGATTTACTACTAAGAACAAAAAAAATTCACTTCCAATTTGTGTTTTATATATAACCAAACTATAGAATGCACCATATTTTGGTAGTTGTTTTTTTATCCAATGCTTTGTTGTTCACCCGTTGTTTTGGAAATCCATTGTACCAATTTCCCTAGATTTGGCCGACGCTTTATGATTTTGTGAGTAATTAACAATGAATCCTGTGAGCTGCTTATAAATATACACTATTGAGAAGGTCCTACATGGGCAAAGTACAGTTTCTGCAGAGAATAGAATACTCTAGAAGCGCAAGATCTGGTAGCATTCGCTCAGGACTTCAAAATATAGCAATTTTATATTCAAATGGCGATTCAACACATGTTTGATTTAAAATCACTACAAGAAAAAAGGACATCGCCGAGGGTTGAAAAATATCACCATAAGCTCATTGGTGACAATCAAAAGAGCATTCATCACCAAAAACTAAACATCACCAAAGGTGGCGTCACCAAAAGTATACGTGTTGTAGTGACATACAAAGTTCATCATCAATAATGATTTATAATGGCGGATAGCGACTGTCACCATTTCATATGATCAATGGTGACGGACCATAGCCTCCATCACCAAAAACTAAATGTCACCAAAAGAGGCATCACCAAAAGTATAAGTGTTGTAGTGACATTCAAATTTCGTCACCAATAATGATTTATAATGACGGATAGTGAGCATTACCATTGCATATGAGCAATGGTGATGGACCATAGCCCTGGTCACCAAAAACTAAACGTCACCAAAAGTGGCGTCGCCAAAAGTATAGGTGTTATGGTGACATTCAAGGGCCGTCACGAATATTGATTATAATGAGGGATAGTGATTATCACCATTTCATATGAACAATAATGATTTATTGTGATGGATCTTTAATGGCCGTCACTATTGGTGAATATATATGGTGATGTTCATTGACCGTCACCAAAAGACATATTGCTAAAAGTATAGGTGTTGTGGGGACATTCAAAGTCTGTCACAAATAATGACTATAATGACAGACAACGACTGTCACCATTTCATATCAACAACGATTTATGGTTACGAACCTTTGAGGGTTGTCACTATTGATGCATATATATGGTGGCATTCATTGACCGTCACCATTTCATATTTTTGGTGAGGGTCGAAAAATGTCACCAAAGCTCATTGGTGATAGTAAAAATAGCATCCATCACCAAAAATTCATCGCCATTCCATATGGATGTTAGGGCACGATGGAATCGAACCACCAACCTCCTGCTTGTAAAGCAAGTTCTCTTCCAATGAGCTAGCATGCTCTAAAGAATTATATTTTTAAAAATTAGACCTAGAAACTTCATAAATTGTAAATTCTACAATTTTCAATAAATTAAAGTCTCGGCAATATTTTACTAAACAAGCAAAGAAACATCGAACTTGTAGGTCCCTACCTAATGGTTATTGAAGTTATGAAAATTGGGTGGAGGGAAAATAGTTATGTATAAGAAGAACAATATGTTCAGTTGAATAATCAATTAGAAGTGAAACTATGAAAACATTTATAACTTATAAATGACCTATAACTATCAAATGCACCAAATATTGCAAAGTAAATGTCATAAGTGGATAGCATATGGAAGAAGAGGAGGCAGGGACTTGGAACCCTTGTACATCTTGACATGCCTTAGAACTTGGAACATCTTAGCTTGTTTGACACATCTTCGTACAATGTTTCACATCTTAACATGCCCTAGCATTCCCTAACACACCTTGGCAGTCATGACCTCACAACTAGCATTGCATTTTTCCATGACTTGGGAACCTTACATTCACTAGAACACCTTGGCACTCCATAGTTTCCATGCCCTCTGTTATCCTCCATAATGTCCCAAGATGATGAGGAGATCAACAAAGGTAACCACAAACTAAGCTTTTAGTTTGGTATCCAGCCCTACCAAACTAGAGAGGGCTCTCCCTATGAAATCACAACCAAGAGATGACTGGAATGCAAAGGATTTTAGGCTATATAGCTAGGCTCAGGTGCGTTTTTGGAAAATTTAGGGACTTGGAACTCTATCCACTGGTGTCTTGTCTAGCAAGGACTTTATCAAGGAGGTAAGGACTTGGAACTTTGTCTAGGATAAAGAACCTGACATGCATGACAAAAGATCCCCAGAATAGAATACCTACTACCTAAAAGAGTGACCCCTACCCAAAATATAAAACCGTTCTCTACTGTGAACTTTTCTTAAAGATAAATATGTGCATAAAATAGAACTAAGAAAAACACCTAAATTAAGAAAAGTGAGCATCTAAGTCAAACTATAAAAGTATAATAAATATGGCTCTATATAAGTTTGGGAAACACTAGACAAGCATGATTTCATACAACAACAATAGGATGCCTAAAATTGATGTGATTCTTTCATCGTTGCTATACCCTCGTAACAAAACTGGAATCTATAGCATGTACCCCACGACTGTATGCATCTACTAAAGGTGTAGATTGAAAGGATCTACTGAGATGAAGTACCATTAAAGGAGAAACACCTTCAAAACAATAGATAAATTCTACTGTGAATTCAACCCATTTTCACACATACCAAGGCTTCTACTGGGTACACTCTTTCGCTGAATGGAAACTTCAATGTATTGTAGTGCTTCTGAAGAAAAAACACCTTTAGTGAAACACATATAAAACTCTAACAGATATTGTCACTGTGGCCTCGATTGTCGATGATCTCATCAATATAGGTTACAATTTCGATAATTGAAAAACCAAAAGGTGAGATGCATAAATAATTTGAAATGACAAATTTGGGCATACTTTATTATTGTTTAGGAGTGTTAATATATAAAATACAAGGTAGCCCGTTGCATCTTTATGCCACAAGCCAAAGATCCAAAGAAATACATAAAATATTAAATAACATGGTATAAGTCGATTGCAGGTTCTTTTGAAACAGGAATGGAATTCTCCTTGCGCGGGTTCTAATCTAGTGGGTATAACTTTAAATAAGAAATTGATAGTTATGGGGTTGAAATCGTTTCACAATTCACGAAAAGTCCCAAATTCGTTCACTAGAAAGAAGCAGAGCGAGTCATCAGGTTTATGGAAGGGAACACCCTATTCGCAAGAAGATAACTTGAAATTAGTCAGGCATATTATTTCGCGTGTTCTTGTATGCGTGTGCTTTGAAAAGATAACCACATCCAAAGACTCAATAACGACTCTGTAAAGTTTATAGAAGTAAAGAACTTCTGAGAAAACCCATTGCTTAATGAAAATTGAGTGAGGAATATGTCGAAGGATTCAATCTTGCACTCAGCCATAAAAAGGAAGTTGGGGTATCCAACATCTTGCCAACAAACCGACTCCAACCATAATGTGAAATGCAAGTTAACTGTGAAACCTCTTTCCCAATTGTAGTATTGTCCCCTCTTGAATTCCAACAGGTATCTGGCTGCTTAGATCTGCAAAGCTCGTGCCAAGTAAACTCTACATGACACAATTGTGATGTGCAAGCTTGACACACGCTATAGTTTCCCTCCAAAAGAGGGTAATTCAAAATATTATGACAATCTTAATTGTAATTTGATCATACACTATTGAGGTATTGCATGGAATAAACAATATACTATCAATGCACTAATGAAGAACTCAAAATAAATGAATTTCTTTTGCTACAATAGCGCCTCTTAGGATTCTCGGATAAAGCACCTAACCTGCATGGAAAAAGCTTCCTAGAATAGAGTACCTCCTACCTAGAAGTGTGTCCCCTGCTCAAAATATATAACCCTTCTCTACCATGCGCTTTTCTTAAAGATAAATATGTGCATAAAACATAACTAAGAAAAACACCTAAATTAAGAAAAGTGAGCATCTAAGTCAAACTATAGGAGCATATTAAATATGGTTGTATCTATGTTTGGGAAACACTAAACAAACATGCTTTCATACAACAACCAAAATATGCCTAAAATCGATGCACTTCTTTCATCGTCGCTACAACCTCATAGGAAAACTATAATCTACAAGATGTATCCTAAGGCTGCATGCATCTACTAAAGGTGCAGACCTAAAGGATCTAATCAGATGAAGTATTGTTGAAGGAGAAGCACCTTCAAAACAACAGATAGAGTCTAATGTTCATTCAACCCATCTGCACACAGGCCAAGGTTACTACCAGGTACACTTCTCCCCTAAAAGGAAACTACAGTTTATTGTTGTTGTACTGAAGGAGAAACACAGATAAAACTATAACATATATTGTCGTTGTGGTATTTGTTTTAAAAGATCTCATCAATATAGGTAACAACTTCGATAATTGAAAAAACAGAAGGTGAGCTACATAGATAATTTGAAATGATAAATTTGGGCATACTTTATTATTTTTTAGGAGTGTTAGTATAGAAAATGCAAGGTATCCTGTTGCATCTTTATATCACAGACCAAGGATGCGAATAAATATAGAAAAGATTAAATAGCATGGTACAAGTCGATTGCAGGTTCTTTCGAAACAAGAATGGATTTCTCCTTGTACAGATTCTAATCTATTGGGTATAGATTTAAATAAGAAATTTATAGTTATGGGGTTGGAATTGTCTCACGATTCATGGCAAGTCCCAAAGTTTTTCACTAGAAAGAAATAGAGCGAGTCGTCAAGTTTATGAATTGGGAACACCCTATTCACAGCTAGATAACTTCAAACTAGCCTGGCATATTATTTCTCCTCTTCTTGTACGTGTGTGCTTTGAAAATCCAACCACCTCCAAAGACTCAAGAACAACTCTAGTACAGTTTATAGGTTTGAAGCACTTTTGAGAAAACCCATCACTTAATGACAATTGAGCGAGGAATATATCTAAGGATTCAATCTTTCACTCAATCATAAAAAGGAAGTTGGGGTATCCAGCATCTTGGCAACAAACAGACTACAACCATAATGTGAAAGCGAGGTTAACTGTGAAACCTCTTTCCCACTTAGTAGTATTGTTGCCTCTTGAATACCAAAACCTATCTTTCTGCTTAGATCCACAAAACTTGTTCCAGGTAAACTTTGCATGATACAATTGTGACGTGCAAGCTTGACACACACTCTAGTGTCCCTCTAAAAGAGGGTAAGTCAAAATATTATGACAAGCCTAACTGTAAGTTGATCATACATTGTTGAGGTATTGTATAGAATAAACAATATACTATCAATGCACTAATGAAGAACTCAAAATAAATGAATTTCTTGTTGCCACAATAGCGCCAGTCTTGGGATTCTCCAAGGAGCCACTAATTTATACACATGTGGAATCTTTACTTGGTCTGCAACAATATTAAGCAATTGTTGTGATCAATCTTTGCCCTCCCATGGAAGGTCTATACAGAGTCAGCAATAAATTGATTTAAAGGTGAGGTATATCCCTGACAAATAGGAGTCCGACTCTTCAACTCTAATTTAGTGGCAAGGAAATATTCAACTGTAAATGCTTGATCTTCTACAGTGTAAATTTCTAGATAAATGGCTAGCATAAATTTGTCCATTATCCACATATCCCAAAAAACCATGTATGTCTGGACTCTGTTTGTCTGTAAGAGAGGGGAGATCACATAAATAATCCATTTTCAAAAGAAAAAGTTAAATCACAACATTCTATGGATATTTTTTTTTAAATTTTATTACATACCTTAGAAAGTTAGAAAGGACATAACTGAAGCTTCCCTCTCCTTCCACACTTCATTAAATATGCCCCTTTTCCAACGCAAATGTGGCCAGCAGAATCACAATCAGCAAATAGAATATGAAAAGTAAGTTTAATGAATTAAACTAACTTTGTTATACCTCAAGCAAATGGACTATGAGAAATTGGATTCATTCTCTACCAAAGATGATATAGCAAGATCTAATTACATTTTTAACTTAAACATAGGTAAATTGGATTCATGCTCTGCAATAAATGATATAACATTGAGATCTAATGACATTTTCAACTCAAACAAAGTTAATTTGAGTAAGATCAAGCTACAAAATGATGGCATCCAACTTCTGAGTGGAAGTTACTGTATATATCTAGATAGAGGCTATAACATAAAGATATTTGTTATATGTGAAGATAAAAAAATGAAAGGAATGTGAAATTTTGACCATCAACTATAAGTTCCTTTCAAGGACTAGATCAAACCATGACCACGTTCTCAAGATAATCAACTCACCCATGCTAGTATGCTTCTAGCAGTTTTATGATAAAATTTAAACTCAATAAACTTCAAACTACATAAATTAACCAACAATATGTTTGAAGTTGGTTACCTAAGGATTATATCATACTAAATTACCTTTTGCATCTAACATTGAAAATGATTGTGAAAGAAATGAAGACAAATAAGTGATTATGATGGATGCATGTGATGAAATAAAAAAAAAAAAAAATACCTTTCTTCTTGTTACTGATGAGCCTTTAGGGGATTCTTGGATGCAGTTGATCCTGATCTCCTTTCTGAAATCAAAGAGACACTTTCTAGCTACTCTGATTTGACGGACAACAACCCTAATGCTCATGAAAATGAATATGGAAAGCAATAAGCATCGATGAACATGGTCTTAAAGAAGGTGTCTCAAAGTCTAATATGGATAGTATTTTAAATTTCTACACCTAACAAAGGGTTTTCCCAGTTGGGTTCCCTAGAAAATTTTGTTTTTTTTGCTATAGTGTGACTGTGTTTTATTTTTGTTCTATTCCACTACAAATTGGTAAAGATATTTTTTGTCTTGGTACAATAATTAGTTTCAGCTTTATTCATTCAAGCAATAGCAAAATTTCAAGGAAATTCTGCACAAGGGACAATTATCCTATAATTTCACTTATATATTTACAACTAAATTTTTATCCAAAGTGTTTAGGTTACTAGAAAGTGGTATCTCAACATTGCAAGGCATAAATCATACTATTCAATAAGGTTGAGACTTGAGATACAAAAACCTTCCCAAGTTATGCAAGCAAGAAAATTGCTGATTTTTAGTTCTAAATCTATCCAACCAGAACAAGGTTATGCCATTTTCAACACCTTCTAGTCAAAGTTATTCCTAGCCTCATTCAACTCAATTAAGAATATGTCAATCTTATTGAGATTTCTTCTTCAGTTCATGCTTCTAAGTTATATGTTAATGTAACCTAATATATCATTTATGTTAAGTGATTATCCATTCAAAATTACTTAGTTCATCCAGCGCATCTACCTAATTTTCTAATCAGTTTCTGGGCAGACTCTATCAGACATTTGCAACATAAAATAGAACATTGTTTTAGTACCTAGTGTTATAAAACTCTAATCTAGAAAAAGTATTTTGGGTTGTTTCCCTACAAATATTTACGAAATTTTCAATCCTAAAGCCATTTCAAGGTGAATTTTAGTATTATTTTTGGAAAATTTGAATGCAACTAAAAGAAATTATTTTTGTTTTCTCAAAAGATTCCAGCACCAAATATGAGTGAATTCACAGAACTTAAGATTTGGAAATAATTAAATTTCACTTCTCTTTTCCAAGAACATATATGAGTGAATTCACAAAACCTGAGATTTGGATTCTGGATTTTGCAAACACTTAAATTTCACCTCATTTATTAGGATTGGAAGTTCCTTGAGATGCAAACATGTAGCATTAAGGATCTACTTTGCTTGTTTAAGGACAATGTTCAGTTTCTAAATAGTGATACAAGAATCCTTGTATACGTGCCTGACAGAGTTCTTTGGTCACAACTAATGAAACTGAAATCCATCAATACATAACAGACAAAGTAGAATGTAAGAGAGAATCTACTTTTCAAAATATACTTTGACAAAGATAAACATCTATACAGTCATATAAAGTTGTCACGACACCAAAAAGGGAATTAAAAACCAAAATAAAAATAAGAACAGGCTTGGATTGTTATGGTTACTCTAACAAAATGTTAAATAGGATCAATATGTTAATATGGCAAATAGTGTAGTTGATTATGATTTATTGAGCCCAAGGGGTTAGCCCAACCGAATGTCATTAATGTTATTAGGTATTTGGCTAGTTCTATGCTGGCAGGTGCCCTGTTCAAAATCCCTTGGGTGAGGTGCACTAGTCAATGCCAATGGGTTTACCAGGGATGCCATCCATGAATGTGGGGAAACATCCATTGGGATTCCCCAGAGAGTTTTTCTTGGAAAGAATAAAAATAGGATTTCCTAAAGAGAAATTTTGAGATGCATACAGTGTACACCCAATAAAATCAACTCTATAAAGCCAAACCATAAAAGAAGGAAAAATGCAGATGCATTTACCTATGTTCCCTTGTGAGTGTGCACTTCATGTGAGATTTTACCATGGAGATCACCTTATCCTTTTCACCTTCAATTTTGCGGACTCCATTTTCATGAGGTTAACTAAATGAAGTACCATTGTTTACCATTGTTAACCCAATATCTCATTAGAAACACTAGGTGTTGGCAGCCTATTACTTCCAACATCCCTACATGAGATATCCTATGGTATATTTTTTTGGTTTTCCAAATAGTTAGTAGTTGTAGGAATGTGTCTATCTTGACTATAGCTAGTTCTTGATCGTACATGAGCAGTTAAGATGCTTCCGCTCACAACACTTGACCTTGCGTTGCCCATCAATTATTATAGATCATTTTTTTATGACTAGAAGATGATCCCTACCAATGTCTTCTATCTTTATGAGAATTAGTCAGACCTATATTATCTTCTCTTGATGCTAGAGTATGTTCCATCATTGCCCACGCCTGATCAAAATTAGATTTAACTGTATAATTTTCCATCTCTAAAACATGGGCTAAATTACTTCTCCGAGCTAATTCATGAAAGAGAAGCAACTTGTTGTTGGGTGTGGGTTGTACAATTGCATTAGTCCATCTCTAGCCCCAAATCTGTCAAGGGGAGAGCTAGGTGAGAACTTCTAAAAGCCTTTTCCTGGTACATACCGCCATAGGAAGCGTACTTCCTGACCAGAGAAACACCACAAAATACTGAATTGACAATATTGAAATAAAGCTCCACTTACTATACCAAATTCGTTGGACAACATTAGTCAATTAGGAAAGAGCCCGAAGTCCTGAGTACCAGCACCGTAACCACAGGAAACAAAGCAATAGGAAGGCACATCACAGATCACGGGCTCTGCAAAGCTCATACAACCCCAAAGATGGCACCTGAAGTCGCTCTCCCCAGCAAACCGACAATCTAGTGATGCTTCCTTGAACCAAAGATAGACCAAGACTAAGGAAAACTCTGTGTCTTATCCCGTATCCCATTTCCATGCTTGATGCAGAAGCCAATTCCCCTCCCAACCGCATTTGACGATCTCATCATGTTCTGTCGCCCGCAAGCCATAGCCTGAGCCATGACGCAAACAAACCACACCTCATTCTCTTTCGCACTCTCTCCTCATCACCCAACCCCTGCGAATGACCTCCTACATGTCTCTGTGCGATATTAAACACAGTTTTCAGGGAGCGAGGTACAAGTTCCAAAGGCCATTCATTGCATACGAGTGGCGCATGGAGGCCCTTTTGGCTCCACACTCCAAGGCGCTGCCACCTAGCCCCCTAAATGATCACCCAAATCAAGGACTTCAAGATCAACCTTTAACAGTGATTGCAAAGCCTAAAGTTCTCTAGGTTCGAGATCAACCTTTGATTTAATATCCGCCCATGTCGTCCTGAATTATCTTTGCAGAGTAATCGTGCCACAGTTGGCCAACCAATCTGCTACTTTATTACCATCTTAAAGCACGTGGTTGGTAGTGACCTACTCAAAAGACGTCAAGGTTCGTTGGACACGAGAGAGTCGAGATTCTAAGCACTAGCTTCTGGCCACTTTCCATGGGGTGATGTTGTTGATAATTCTTTGGACCATATAAACAATAAGGCACAAGTCTCCCACTATTTTGATCCTTCCACAGTGAAGGTGGGAGGTCATGCTAATTCCCACCTCAAGTCTAGTCATTTCCACCACATTGTTCATCATTACACCACAAGAACTTCAGTATATTGCACATGGGGAGCTGCAGGAGTCCCAGAGGGTACCTCCAAAACCAGTCATGTTGGGGTTTCCCTTAGAAGCCCCATTGAAATTACGTTCAATACAACCATACGAGGGTAGGAGGAAGCAGGAGGGGGAATGGGCAGGGGAAGGAATTGGAGTACGAGCCCTAGGATAAACCACGTTGAATGAAAGATTCAACATAGATAGAATCTGAGAGTTAGGATGACCCGCATCCCAATCTTGTTGGATCCAAATATTGGAAGTCATCTAGCTCCAAATATGAGCGTTGGTTGGCAGTTTCTCTTCAAAAATGGCTCAAATTCTCTCTTTCCAAGAATTTCAAAGAGGTAGCCCCGAAGTGAGCCACCAAGCTCAACTCACCACAGGATTGGAAAACTAATGAATTGGCCAGCCTTCAAGCAGCTCTCAAATGTCTTCTGGGTGGCAATATATTGGGCCAAAAAGAATGGACACATGGTCCCATTCTTCGTGTGTCATGATGCATCCCTAGAAGAGATGGAGCAGGGATATTTTTGGTTTCTTGCATAAAGGACACATCGAAGGACCGACAAATTCCCGCTTCCGAAGTCTATCACAAGTAAGTACACGCTTGTGTCCAACTAGCGAAAGAAAGTGTGCTACCTTTGGCCACAAGTTACTCCTCCATATTTCCTGCCAGAAAGGGCTATCCCAACGGATCATGGCATTAGCCCTCATGAGGCAGGCTTCCTTTTTTTCCGAAGAAGAGAATTCGTAATTTCCATTAATTTCAGAAAATTGCATGTTGTAGATGCTGAACGCATATGCTGTAGTGTGGGTAAACCACTTACAAAACAATACTTCAGGAGAAGTATGCAGAAGAGCCCTCAAACAGGGCAGCAAGTAAAAGGGTATGTAAACCCCAACAGGAGGATACCCCTACCCATTTAAAACAAAAATAACAAAAAATAAAACTATAGCTCCTGAGGAAAGTGCAGAAAATTCGATAATGGCCACCAAGTCAAAGGGGAGAGGCATGAAATGGTAGAGAGCAGCCAAAGGTAGCCACACCTCCCCCACCCCCTCAAAACTATCCACCTGAAGCCGAGGAAACCAGAGGAAAAAACCACCATATATCCAAAGAAGCCCGAAGAAAACCCGACCAGAAACAGCCATGGAGAAGCGGCACGAATCGATGCAGAGACAGACTCCACACCTCATATCCCTCAACGCTCCCCATAACTGCAGAGGTAAGCCAGCAAAAAGCCAAAAAAAGGACCCAGAGCCACAAGGGAGTCCATCAGATCCCAGCCGAAGCAGAGACAGCTAGGTCCGGGGGCAGAGGCGGCTAGGGCAGCCACCTCACCCCCACGAAGAGAGTCAAGAGGCCCAACAATACCCCTCCCTCGCTCCACGGCTCAGCACGAAAAAGCCAAAAGCCAAAATTCCTTTGGTGAGACCGCCAAAATAGAGAGTCGGAAGTTGAGCAGGAGACCGCCGAAAAACCAGAAAGATGTGGACACACGCCGCCGCCGCCCAACTCAAAGCACAATGCAAGTCTCCGGACCTCTGCTGAAACTCAGAGACTAAGCAGTGCGGGCCACCAACCTGGGCTCGTTAGACGAATATGATGATTGGATCAGAGTCGCGCTGAGGAAACAACGTAGGGGAGGAGACCCACAGGAGATAGGGGAGCGAAGGCCGAAGTCGAATCCTCGCCTCAGGCTACCGGAGTCGCAGATCTCCAAACCCCTCCAGCCGCAGCGAAACCCGGCACAGTTGAATCACAGAAGGTTGGTCGCACGTCGAGAAACACCAAGCGATGGCGGCAAGAAGGGCGGCCAGAGACAGCGGCAAGCCCTGCCGCCGCAGGCGCAATGGCAGCAACTAGAGCCGAATAGAAACCCTAGGTTCTCCGCAGCTCAGCTCCTTCATTCGATTATCAGCTTCCAATTGGCAGGCTTCCTTGATAGAGAAAACTCCAGTAATAGAGAGGACCCATCAGAACTTATCCGGCTCTTGTGATACATGGGCAGGCCACTATGAAAGATGGGAACCCAGTCGCTCACAGCCCCCCTGAGGAATATCCAGTGGTCACGCTTCATCTAACTTCCATCTCCTCCATCCCTAATCATCGACCTCTTCGATCCATTAGTCCACCACCCGAGTGGCTGAGATCGATTGGAAAAAGGGCATCAGACATGAAAGGGACTAATCCTGATGGAGACAAGGGAACTGTTGTGAGGAGTCCTGCCAAAATAAGGTAACTACACATTCTTGGCTTCATAAAATAAATGGTCGTGGATCATACCACTATTATTATTCACAAGATTCAAAATTATCGAACCCGTACTCAGAAGAGGTTCGCGGATGAGGGCTTCCTGGGATTTCCCCTGCTCGTATTTTTGGGTCCAAATTGTTTTCCAAATCTCATCTCCCCCTTGGATCCATCTCCACCATAACTTGGCTTCAAGGGCAGTGTTCAGTATTGCAGGGTCCCTCAAACTGAGGCCTCCCAGAGCCTTGGGGAGGCAGAACTTATGCCAAGTAACAAGCGACCATTTCTGGTCCATCGAGGCTCCGCTCCACAGGAATTGTCTAAATATTGCTATTAGCTCCGAGTATATACATTTGCAGGCAAGGAGGGAGGATATTTGATACATTGACATGGCTTACAATACATATTTCAAAAGGGTTGCTCTTCTAGCCAGGTTGAGGAAACGAAAGGTCCAGTTTGACAGGTTCTTGGATATCTTCGAGCAGAGGTCTTTCCAAGGAGCAATCTGGAGGGGATTAAAGATAAGAGGAACCCCTAGATATTTAGAGGGAAAAGATCTGATGTTGAAGCCTAGAACTCTAGCCAAGCAATATTGAACTGCCCTGGGAGTATGGAATAAATAAATACTCTATTTTTCCTTGTTTAGGAGCATACCTAAAGCATTTTGGAAGTCCACCATAATGTTGTTCAACGGAGATGCTTCCCTGATAGTAGCCTTACAAAATAAAAGATTATCTTCCACGAAATGTTGTTGTGTCATATGAACATTAGTTCCGTGCAAGTTAATGTCATCCAACAAGTTTGATTGCTTGGTGACCTTTATCATTCTTCCCAGACCCTCTACTACAATGATAAAGAGGAATGGGGATATGGGGTCCCTTGACAAATTCCTCTAGAAGGTCTGAAGGTTTTCGAGGGGAATCCATTAATGAGGATTGAGAAGAAAGGTGTGGAGATCAGATTTGATCCAATGGATCCAATCATCGGCAAATCCAAAAGCTCGGAGGATTGCCAACAAACAATCCCAATTCAAGCGGTCGTAGGCTTTTGATAGATCTTGTTTTAGCAACATACCTATTATTTTGCAGACTTGCAAGGAATGGATGGTCTCACTATCCGAGAGAATGCCAACAAGAATTTGGCGTCCTTCAACAAAACTCGATTATTCCTGGCTGATAATGTGATGGGGGATAGGTTTCAGACATCTGATCAGAATCGTGGAAAGGATTTTATAGATGACATTGCATAGGGAGATTGGTCTAAAATAAATGCGAGACAAGGCCTCTTGGGTTTAGGAATGAGTGTCTAGTGTGTATCTTAAGACCTTACCAGATTTGACAAAGACAACGAGATTCCTCCACCAAATCCTAGATGTCTTGACTCAGGAAGGACCTGCCCGCTTTGAAGAATTCAACAGTGAATCTGTCAGGACGAAGAGCTTTATTGGAGGGCATGGCCTTGACCACTTATTCCACTACAAAAAGCGTGATGGGACTAATCAAGGCGTCGTTCTGAGCAGGAGAGACCAACAAAGGGATATGATGCATGATGGTCTAGATGGTTTCAAACCTAACATAGCCTTCGTATCACAAATAAGGAGAGGTAGGTCTTCAATTCTTTTTCAATATCTTCTTGGCATTCATAGCAAGTGCTAATAGATCCTTGAAGTTGAGTGATTAGGTTACGTTAGCGATGATTGATTGTGGATCTATGAAAAAATTTAGAGTTGTGCTCACCCTCCTGCAGCCACTAAATGCGTGAATTCTATCACCATATGATCTCTTCTTGATGTGTTATTTCTTCTAACTCTCATATCAATAACCCCTCTTCGTCCACCATCTCCCAGGATCGGCCATCCTATATTATTTTCCTCTAATATTCCTCTAAGCGAGCTTCCAGCTTATGTTTCTCCTCGAAAATGTTGCCAAACTCGTCGCGGTTCTAGGTTTTGATTTTGAGTTTCATCACCTAGAGTTTCTTTTGGAAGGATTGCATCTTATTTCTCAGAGGATCTTCCATCGTGGTCTACCAAGTTCCAAGCTTCTCCAAAAAAGTGGGGTAACGCAGCCATAAGCTTTCAAATCAAAAGGGCTTTCTCCAAGTAGAAACCTCGACAGTCATCGTCAAACTGACAGGCTAGTGGTCTGATCCAAAGGAGGGTTATATCGATTTCAACATTTGGATCTTGTAAAGTAAGTTGTTATGAAAGGATAAATCGACCCAACTGGCTGGCCACCTGGTTCTGTCCACTCCATCTATTATTCCAAGTGTGAAGTCTGTGTTTGGGGAGAATGTCAACCAAGTGGAGATCTTCTATGGCGTCATTGAATATCAAGGAGGGATCCAATCTTCTGACTTCGCCTCTCTTCTCTTCAATATTTCTGATCATATTAAAGTCTCATCAAGTAATCCAATCCTTTGTTGCCCAAGAACTAGATAAGTTAACTACTTTATTATTATGATGGTTAGTAATAATATTGTAACCACTGTTATAATTATTCGAATTATTATTATTTTCATTAATACCAATAAATTTAATAATATTTTTATCCTCTTTATTATCATTAATATATTTAAGAGTTCCTTCTTTATTACTTTTATTGTATAATCTAGTAATTTCTTTATTATTAACTAAAGTGTTATATTCAAAATTATTTATATTATTCCCATTATTCACACAACTACTTTTGGAAAGTGGATTGAATTTTGTCCTTTCTCCTAAAAAGAGTCTGGTGGCTCATATTATGTGTGACGTCGCATTTGGGATAAAGGGCTTACCGGATAATATTAAAGATATTATTCGTCAAGACTGCGTTGTTATTCTTAAAAAAGTGAAGCCCCCTAAGAATAACATCAGCAAAGGTGAGTTCAAAGCCCTCAAATCCCTGAATAGGAACCGAGACATAGTTGTTCTACAAGTTAACAAAGTGGGGGTTGCTGTTATCCTTGACAAGGATTAGTATCGCAAGAAGATGTTGGAGAATGTGGTCAACAGTGGTACCTATAGAAAGCTTGACAAGAATCCCTTAAAAAATATTTCTAAGACTGTTGCTCTTGCTATTGAATCCAGCAGCATGATTGTCTCCTTTAGCCATAAGCTGATTGAAAGTATCCCTATCACTCCCAAGATTAATGGGCTTTGGGCTTCCAAAAATCCATAAAGAGAGAGTCCCCCTTCGACCCATTGTCAACACCATTGGTGGGCCGACCTACCTTCTAGCTAAATTTTTAGCCATGAAGCTAAAACCCCTGGTGGGGCAGACGAAGTCCTTTGTCAAAGAATCCTCTTCTTTTGTTAATGAATTGAAAGATATGAAATTTGAATCTGGCAATAATCTTGTTAGTTTTGATGTGGTTTCCATGTACACTTGCATCCCCATTAAAGAAGCCCTTTATGTCATCTCTCGACTTACTGATCCCGACACAGCTAAGTTAGTTGAGATCTGCCTCACTTCCACTTTTTTTTGTATTGAATGTGTTCTATGAACAAACTTGTGGGGTTGCCATGGGTTCCCCCCTATCCCCTATCGTTGCTAACCTGTTCATGGAAGATTTTGAATCCAAGGCTTTATCCTCAACTTTATTTAAAACTAAGCTTTGGAGAATATTTGTTGATGACACCCGCACCATTTGGCAGCACGAGCCTGAAAAATTAGATCTCTTTTTCCAACATCTCAATAATCAATCTAACTCCATCCAGTTTACAATGGAGCATGAGGTTAATGGTTGCCTTCCTTTTCTCAATGTCCTCATTTCTAGCAGCACTGATGGATCTTTCTCCCATGAGGTATATTGAAAGAAGACTCCACTGAGCGGTATCTTCGTGCCAGTTCCCATCATTTTCCTGCCCGGAAGATAGGTGTTCTTAGCACGTTAGCCACTCGTGCTTTGAGAATTTTTTATGAAGACCACTTTTCTAAAGAAAAGTCCCATATCCTTAATTTTTTTGTCCGGAATGGCTATAGTAGGCAACAAGGTGTCAAATCCTTCCTCAAAGCAAGCAAAGGTCCCAAGGTCAAGAAAGAACCCATTGAACGCAGTTCAGGAGTCCACCTCCCCTTAATCCAAGGGACGACTGATAATATTGCGAGAATCTTGAAAAAGCATAATATTCCCTCGACCTTTAGACCCCACAACACCATTAGGAGTTCCCTTAAGTCTGTTAAAGACCAATTGATGAACCCTATGGATATGAAAGGTGTTTATATCATCCCTTGTTCCTATGGAACCTCATACATAATGAAAATGGTCATTCTATAAAACAAAGGATTAAGGAACACGTCGCTGATATTAAACAAGGGAGGACCAAATCTTCAGCTTTAGTCGAACATGCAGAAAAGACTAAGCATCATATATGCATTGAGGAGGCTAAGGTTATCTCTAAGATTCCTCATTTTCATCATCGCAAGTTTAGGGAAGCCATTGAAATTGAGAGGTCTTCCAGTAATAATAGGGATGACGCTACAAAATTAGTAGCTGTTGGATTCCCACCCTCTCTTCTTAA
The DNA here is from genome assembly GCA_031772625.1 of Pinus tabuliformis. Taxonomy (NCBI): domain Eukaryota; kingdom Viridiplantae; phylum Streptophyta; class Pinopsida; order Pinales; family Pinaceae; genus Pinus; species Pinus tabuliformis. The sequence goes on along the minus strand of CM062817.1, from coordinate 1,456,999,013 downwards.
TTTTCTCCGTCCTTTCGTTCCCACTTTTTTCATTTTTCTTTTTATATCTATACTAGTAATATTATAATTAATCTATTATTTGTGATTTATATACATATTGATATATAACAATATGTATTAACATTCTGATAGAATTAGTATAAATGCATTATAAATATTTTTGTGGAAATATTATAGATTCATTATTTTTTTTAATCTTGATTATATATGTAAAATAAAATAAAAAGAATGGAATTTTATTAAGACCCTAATCAGATATAGTTGTTAAGTTGATAAATATAATATATAAATATTAGTAATTCTAATATTAATATGAATGTTTAGTTTTTAATATATAGTGATATATATATATATATATATATATATATATATATATATATATATATATATATATATATATATATATATACACACAATTAAATATTAATATTATTTATTAGTATGAGTATGAGTTTTATCAAGAATCCTTTTTATTATATATATATATATATATATATATATATATATATATATATATATATATAATCTTTATTATCAATTTTAATCTATAGCTATTTATATATATATTGATAAAGTAGAAAAGAATTGAATATTATTAACCCTAATCAAATATAGTCGTTAAATAGTTAACTAATAAAATTAAAAATATATTTATTTATTTATTTAAATATTATTAATACTGCCTCCTCTCCCTCCAAGAGTCAAACATAGTCGTTTTCTTCTCACTGTTAGGTTGACTCGTCTCCCTATTTAACCCTCTTCCTGGATCTATTTCTTCATCGTGTCCTGAAGATGAACCACACTTGTTGGTTTGAAACACGTCGATCCAAATCTTCAATGTGACTTCTTCTGAAAAACTCTTTATACATTATGATATGGATCACAGAAGCTTGAATTCAAATATTGCTAGTTGTTCTCAATAATTTTATATTCATTCGTTTTGGTTTCTTGTAAAAGGACAATTTTTGGCTTATACTTAGCAATATTTTCCTTTAGGGATAAGATCTTACCTGGGCTATTGAAGCCTCAGATGTTTCAGGAGGTGATCTTCTTTGGAAAGGAGGGATAAATCTAGGAAAGTAATTAGGAAATTGTCCCATCTGCCCTGAATTCATCAGTAACTCCCCTGCTTCGTGGATCAGGTCTTTAGTTGACTTCCTCCCCTTCTTGCCCTTCTCCGAACCCCTTGGATCTACAATGGTGAGAGCCAATAAGTTGTTGTCTTTTCCTTTACACAGCAGATATGGATCCGGTTTTCGTGATCTAGTTGCCCATTGAGAGTAGAGATGGCCAAAGTGCGACAACTAATTCCCTGGAATGCCTTTGACATCTGATTTGATCCAATTTTTGAAGATCTCGAGCATTATTTTTCTCTTCTGCACCTAATATATTATTTTTCTCTTCCACTTCCATGATTCCACTGGTATAGGTGAGGACTTATTTGCCCTGTTTTTCATACTCAATGTGATCTGGAATTTTCCTCTTGGTGGCCATCTCATCTCTTCCACTTCCAAGATTTTACTGGTATAGGTGAGGACTTCTTTGCCCTACTTTTCATCCTCAGTGTGATCTGACATTTTCCTCTTGGTGGCCATCTTATCCACTAGGAGAACGAGTTTCTTATCAACTTCCATATATTAAATGATCTCCTTTGAGGAGGAAAGGGCTTCCGTCGCATGTTCTAGATCTAGATCTAGGGTTGCTAAGGCAACAAAAGGATTGTTGGAACTGGGGGTCGTCAGGGTTGTCGAGACCTTGGGGGTCGTCTTCGACCAAGGCTTAGGGGCCTCCTCAGTCACTGGGTGATGCTGCGAAGTGTACCGCAGACGTTGGAACGAGACATGTTCATAACCGAGAGGTTGGATCCAAATGGAATCATAGTAAATCAACTTTATGGACTCTGGTAATGGTTGAGAAATGTTCATATGCACAAATATCCAATCGAAAATTATGTGATAGCATTGTTTTGTAATCTCAGAGATATTGAAAAATTAGCCAATGGAGTTTCCTATGCCTTCTAGTATATTGTGTTCCCAAAAATCATCTGGTAACAAGTATAATCACACCCAAACTCTAGCTACTTTGAATTCTTCCTTATCAGGGTTATAGCATTCCTCCGAGCACCTGAGGAATCGTCTCTCACTACCCATGAAATATTTTGACAAATTAGCCAATGGAGTTTCCTATGCCTTCCTGTATATCGTGTTCCCAGAAATCGTCTAGTTACGAGTATAATCACACCCAGACTCGAGCCACTTTGAGTTCTTCTTTATCGGGGTTATAGCATTCCTCCGAGTACATGAGGAATAGTCTCACACAACCCATGAAATATAGCCCATTTTCAAATATGTGTTTTATGTCCTCTGGATCCTCGAAAATGACTGTGAAAAATCTTTTTTCGTGAAGGCAAAGCTCAAATTTTCCTCGGGGTGCCCATTTGTGTTGGATCTACACCAATATGTCTTGCTCCTTGGGCCAAATACCCATAAATTTGTAGATCATGGCATGATATTTCATATACTGGCTGGCTTGCTCTAGGAAAATATTAGGGATTACAAACTTGGAATTGGTTATTGCTTTAGGCAAGCAGTGGCTTCTCCCTTCTCTTGCTTGCCATTGCACCCCATGGCCGGGTTTTCTTCAGTACCTGATGCAATGGCGATGACATCTGCATGATTCTTTTGCCCATGGATAAACAATGTGTGGTTCACTGCGTCCCCTCACGCTGAGGCGGGGGACCACTCATTGTAGCGCCTTTAATCTACCAACGTGATCCAATAGAGCTAATAGGCTACGATCGAATCAGAGAAGTTCAGATCCGTCAGGAAGGTACTCAGTCAATAGGGTTCAGAAACCCTAGCAAAGCTTCCCTTTTTCCCTAGCTCTCGTCCTTTTCACAAAGGGAAACAATACTTTTAAATGTTGTTTCCCTTGTTTGTTTTCTCGCCCCACTAAATTATTTTCAAAATGTTTTGATTTTCCTTGAAAGCAAATTTTTTTATTTTTTATGTGTCAAACTGCAATTTTTTTCACATAATAAAAGTCATGTTCATAATTTTTTTAAGTTTCGAAAATTTTCTTTCATTTTCATTTGAACTACTTTTTTTGCCTTCACGCAAATCATTTTTTCAAATATTTAATTTTTTCGCATAATAAAAGTTATGTTCATAATTTTTTTAAGTTTTGAAAAATTTCTTTCATTTGAACTATTTTTTTCTTTTGTGTTGTTTCTATCCCTGCCTTTAACGACTCTTTTTTCGCCCTCAAATAATGTTATCAAATATTTAAAATTTCCTTAATAATATGTTATCACGATGTCTTCCTAAGCAAAAAAATATGTTTGCAGGAGTTATTTGTTCTCCAAAGGAAAGTATAATTGTCTTCTCCTTTCTCCATTGTTATTTGAGTTCTGTATTAACGAAAATTTATGATAAACAAGCTCTTCCCCTATCTCAAAGAGAAGTGATGCAAAGTCTAGGGAAAAATTCATGTCGGGTGTTCTCCTACCAATTTGATTATTTATGATCGGCTTTCCTGATTATTATAGAAAGATGTGAGTTATTGTTAAGGTTGGATGGAGTAGAAAGTTTTATGTTTGGTGTTTCTATTAAAAGAAACAGAGATATAAATAAAAATAAAATAGTTATATAAATAAACAAAAGCCATGAAAATTTTCTAAATTTTCTAACTTGGTTTATTTATATTGGCGGGATGAATTTCTCTCTCCTATGTGTTGCAAATCTTTGTCACTATCTATAATTTCATTGTTACTAGACATGCCCTCTCTCTAAATCAATTCCTCCTCGATCTTTGTCAATACTTACAATCCATATGACCATTTATTTGGGAAAAAAGCAATCCCTGAAATGCATTCTTGTTTCTCCCCTATTCTATGTGCTTTATTTTTCTATCATGTTAACAAATTCCCTTAAACTTTTTTCTAGTTAAACTCCCGCTGCATATTGCTAAGTTTCTGCTTACAATGCAGCTGTAATATTTTTTTTTTTTTACTTCACAATTCATATTGCAGAAACAAAAACATAGGAAGGCTCGCTGGCTTTCTTAGCTAACAGAGTAGCAAAAGCAAATCTCTGCAATTCGACATGACTAGAAATTGCTCTTCAAAAGCAAGAAGCCTTTTCTTCTCCTTTCTCCATTATTATTTGAGTTTTGTATTAGCGCAGATTTACGATAAACAAGCTCTTCCCCTATCTGGGAGAGAAACGATGCGAAATCTAAGGGAAAATCCATGTCATGTGTTCTCCTACCAATCTAATTATTTACGATCGACTTTCCTGATTATTATGGAATGAGGTGAGTTATTGTTAAAGTTTGATGCAGTAGAAAGTTTTATGTTTGGTGTTTCTATTAAAATAAATAGAGAAATTAAAAAAAAAATAGTTATATAACTAAACAAAAGCCATGAAAAAATTATGAAATTTCTAATTTGGTTTGTTTATATCCGTTGGGTGAATTTCTCTCTCATAAATTGCAAATATTTGCCACTATATACAATTTAATTGTTATTAGACATGCCCTCTCTCTAAACCAATTCCTCATCAGTGTCTATTGATACTTACAGTCTATATGACATTTATTTGGGAAAAAAATCCATGAAATGCATACCTGTTTCTGCCTTGTTCTATGTGTTTTATTTTTCTATCATGTTAACAAATTCCCTTGAACCTTTTTCCTATTAAACTCCCACCGCCTATTGCTAAATTTCTATTGTCTGTTGATACTTACAGTCCATATGACCATTTACGTGGGGGAGAAAATCCATAAAATGCATTTCTGTTTCTCCCTTGTCCTATGTGCTTTATTTTTCTATCAAGTTAACAAATTCCCTTGTACCTTTTTCCTATTAAACTCCCGTCGCCTACTGTTAAATGTCTATTTACAATGCCACTAATATATATATATAATATATATTACTTCGCAATTTGTATTGTCCAAAACAAAAACATAGGAAGGCTCATTGAGCTTTTAGCCCACAAAACAACAAAAGAAAATCTCTGCAATTCAACCCAACTAACAATCAATTCGACCCAGCTAACAATCAGCGTCATCCGAATTTGAAATCTTGCCACCTCAATTGTTTTAGTTCCCACTTTCCTTCTTCCTCCACTCACACTAATGAAATCGAGCTATCTTCCAAGAGAGAAAAAGAAACACCTTCTTGCCCCAACACTTCGTTTTTGCATTCTCAAAAAAAACTAACAATTATATTACATTATATATCCAAATATTTCGTTCACATGGGGTAGCTCAAGTGGCATTGGCCATGGAAATGAAGTCTCACTGAAACAGAAGTCTTGTGTTCATATCTTCGGCTACCCTTCCCCCGTAGCAGTGTATGTAATGGACATAAATATCGGAGAGTCCTACCAAGCTTACAAAAAAAAAATTGTATATCCAAATATTTCAATTTCTAATATATCAAGTTTATAAATATCGATTAATGTCTATAATTTTTTCTCTTTCCAAACATATTTTTGTTCAAATATATTGAGATATTGAATCTAATATATTTAAATATATCAAATTCAATATCTCAATTTTTAATATTCAATTTATTTTTAAATATTTCATATTCTATATGTAAATTTTTTAATTAACATTTAATTATAATAAACCATTTTTCAATCAATATCCTTTTTTCAATTAACATTTCATATTTAATGTCTTTTACAAGATTTCTCCATATATATTTTTCATAATATCATATTTTAAATATTTTGTTCTTTTAAAATTTAATTTTTCATATTTTACATTAAAATTCTCTTTATTTGATATTTTAACATTTTCTAAATTTTCAAAAAACAGTGAATATTTCAAATATATTTCTAATAATATATAACTTATATATTTAATTTTAATAATTTTATAATAACTTTTATTTCATGTTCCTTTTTTTCAAGATATATTTTTTCAATTTAAATTTAAATTTTAAATATTTTATATTCAATATCTCATATTTTCAATTAAAATATCATTTCAATATCTCACTTCTTTTAGTTAATATCTCAATTTTTTCAATTATTATTATTATATATATAAATATTCCATATTCAAAATTTAAATATTAACATTTCATAATTCATATTTGGTAGTCTATAAACGATCCATATTTCATATTCAATATCTCACATTTTCAATTAATATATCATTTCAATATATATATATATATATTTTAATATTTAAATATTTATATTCAAAATTTAAATGTTAACGTTTTATAATTAATATTTCAATGTTATTATTTAATAATTCATATTAATGTGTATCATTTTTTTTCAAACATATTTTTGTTCAAATTTATTGAGATATTAAATCTAATATATTTAAATATATCTAATTCAATATCTCAATTTTTAATATTCAATTTATTTTTAAATATTTCATATTCCAAATGTAAAATTTTTAATTAACATTTAATTATAATAAATCATTTTTCAATCAATATCTTTTTTTTTCAATTAATATTTCATATTTAATGTTTTTTACAAGATTTCTCCATATGTATATATTTTTTTAATATCATATTTTAAATATTTTGTTTTTAAAATTTAATTTTTCATATTTTATATTAAAAAGTTAAATGGTAGTATTGTGGAAAAGAAGTTAAGCATATGGCTTGAAAGTGAAAGTAAGCGTGCTAAAGGCCAAGCAAGTTTCGGAAAGCATCACTCAACAACAAAGCACCTCGTTACGCCTAGGATCATTACGAAGGAATGTCATAATGATAAATCCAATTTATTTTATCGCTTTGTGGACTTTAGAAAGGCTTTTGATACAGTTCCTAGATACAACCTTTGGAATAGATTAGAAGAGCTAAAGGCTCCTCTCAAGTTGAAAGCTACCGCTATAAGGTTATACGAGAATATAATTGCCAAGATAAAGAGTAATGAGGGGTGGTCGAAGGATATTAAGTGTAACATTGGAGATAAACAAGGTTGCCTCCTCTCCTCTACCCTATTTGGCATTTACATCTATAAGTTCGAGGGCTATTTGGAGAAAGCAAGATGTGATGGCACGATCTTAGTTGGGATAGTCGTCATCTATGCTGGGAATTACCACTCCTCAAACCATCAAGATAAAAGAACAAATTAAGAAGAAAAAGGTAATAGTGTTGATTGATTCAGGAAGTACCCACAATTTTATTCATTGTAAGATAGCAAGAGAATTGAATTGCTTCTTATATCCAGCACCAGAGTGTCAAGTGATGGTTGCAAATAGAGGAACAGTAAATTGCTCGAGAAAGTGCCATAATATCAAGCTATCCATGGGAGAATATGCATTGACTAGCCCAATGCTTTCCATTCCAATGGGAGGGTTCTGATGTTGTACTAGGAGTCCAATGGCTACAATCCTTGGGTACAATAGCTTTTAATTTTCAAGAACTTTTCATGAAATTTTCTGTCGAAGGAAAGAAAGTTGAATTAAGGGGTATTGCAGGGAAACCGGGAAAGATAATCATCTCTAACGGTATGACAAAGCTTCTAAAAAAGGAACAAAGAGGTGTAATTGCACAATTATGTTCGCTAGATGTGTCCAGAGTGGAATCATCTATTTCTCCAGATCTCCAAAAAGTCTTGGACAATCATTCCAAGGTATTTGAGACTCCCAAAGGTCTCCCACCTATTCGTGATTATGATCATGCTATTCATCTGATTCCAGGAAGTGTTCTTCCAAACATCAGGCCGTACAGATATCCCTATGCCCAAAAGAGTGAAATTGAACGTATGGTTGCAAAAATGCTAGAGGCTGGTATAATTCAACCAAGTCAAAGTTCTTTCTCTGCTCCAGTCGTATTGGTGCACAAGAAGGATGGATCATGGTTCATGTGTCCGGATTATAGGGAGCTCAAAAAGCTCACTATTAAAGATAAGTTTCCCATTTCTGTCATTGATGAATTACTGGATGAATTGCATGGATCAATTTACTTCACCAAAGTTGGATCTTCGTTCAGGATATCATCAAATCAGAATGACGATTGAAGACATTCCGAAAACAACATTTAGAACTCATGAGGGTCATTATGAATTTTTAGTCATGCCTTTTGGCCTTACCAATGCACCTTCAACATTTCAAGGTTTGATGAATTCAATTTTCAAACCATTCCTTAGAAAACTTGTGTTAGTATTTTTTGATGATATACTAATCTACAGCAAGTCTTGGAAGGATCATGTTGAACATGTTGACAAGGTGCTACAACTATTGGAGGAGAAACAATTATATGCAAAAAGATCCAAATGTTTCTTTGGAGTACAAGAGGTGGAACATCTGGGTCATATTGTATCTCATGAAGGAGTTAAGGTAGACCCTAGAAAAATTAAAGCCATTAAGGAATGGAAAATTCCCACATCCATAAAGCATCTGCGAGGATTTCTCGGGTTGACAGGGTATTATCACAAGTTTGTTAAGAATTATGGGAGAATAGCAGCACCTCTAACAACATTATTGAAGAAAGATGCATTTTCATAGACTCCAGAAGCAACAAAGGCATTCGAACATCTTAAAGAGGCAATGTGCCAAGCACCGGTCTTAGCTACACCGGACTTCACAAAAACCTTTATTGTGGAATGTGATGCTTCAGGAAATGGAATTGGTGTTGTTTTAATGCAAGATGAAAGACCCATTGCTTTTGAAAGTCGTCCAATGAAGGGAAAGTTTTTACATAAAGCTATTTATGAGAAGGAAATGTTGGCAATACTCCATGCACTTAAGAAATGGCGACCCTACCTAATGGGAAGACACTTCAAGGTAAAAACGGATCATGAAGCCTTAAATACTTTTTAGAACAAAGATTATCCTATGAAGAGCAACAAAAGCGGGTCACAAAGATGTTGGGTTATGACTTTGAAATCATCTACAAAAAAGGGAAGCAAAATGTGGTGGCAGATGCACTCTCAAGAAAGGATGAGGATGTGGAAGCATTGTTGTGCGCCATTTCTATTATCCAACTAGATTGGATAAACGAAGCAAGGGAGGAATGGAAGAATGACGAAGAAGTGTGGGCACTTATTCGAAAGTTACAACAAGATTCCAGTATGTCTAATACATTTAGCTGGCAAAATGATTCATTATGGTACAAAGATCGCTTATACCTCTGTAAGAATTCCCAGCGAAAACAAAAGATTCTTATGGAATTGCACACTTCTCCCTTAGGAGGGCACTCAAGATTTTTAAAAACTTACCATAGGGTTAAGAAGGAATTTTTTTTGGATGGCCTTAAAGCAAATATTCAAAAGTTTGTGGCGGAATGTTTGGTTTTCCAACAAAATAAAGTTGAAACAATTAAGACACCAGGTCTATTACAACCTTTATCCTTTCCAAGCCAACGTTGGGAGGAGGTTTCAATGGATTTTATCACAAGTTTACTCAAGTCTGAGGGAAAGAGTGTCATCATGGTGGTAGTTGACAGACTTACCAAGTATGCACACTTTTGTGCATTATCACATGCATTTAAAGCCAGTACAGTTTCTACTACATTTATGGAAACAATTCAAAAGCTACATGGAAACCGAAAGATTATTGTAAGTGACAGAGATCCCATTTTCACTGGAAATTTTTGGGCATAATTATTTTCTTGTCTTGGTACTCAATTAGCTCATAAATCATCTTATCATCCTCCATCTGATGGGCAAACTGAGATAGTAAACAAATGTTTGGAAGGATATCTTTTTGCTTTGTATCTAATAAACAAACCCAATGGGTCAAATGGTTGCCTCTGGCTGAATGGTGGTATAACACTTCCTTTCATACACCAACAAAAATGACCCCATTTATGGCACTTTATGGGTATCATCCACCATCCATCACATCATATTTAAGAGAAAATTCTAAGGTTCAAGCAGTGGAACATCACATTGAACATCAATAAAAAGTCCTCCAACTCTTAAAGGATAACCTCGTGTTGGCACAGAATAGAATGAAACAACAGGCAGGTCAACATCGTAGCGAAAGAAGTTTTGATGTAGGTGATTGGGTATTCAAAAATGACCCCATTTATGGCACTTTATGGGTATCAGCCACCATCCATCACATCATATTTAAGAGAAAATTCTAAACTTCAAGCAGTGGAACATCACATTGAACATCAACAACAAGTCCTCCAACTCTTAAAGGATAACCTCGTGTTGGCACAGAATAGAATGAAACAACAGGCACATCAACATCATAGCGAAAGAAGTTTTGATGTAGGTGATTGGGTATTCCTACGGATACAACCATATAAGCAAATGTCCCTCAAGCAAGCTAAGAAGGATAATAAATTATCACCAAAGTATTATGGTCCATACAAGGTGTTGCAAAAGATTGGTACTATGGCATACAAATTGGAGCTTCCTGCAGCTTCTCGATTGCACTCAGTTTTCCATGTTTCATGTTTAAAGAAGGTTATAGGCAACAAGCTCCCAGTTCAAACAATATTGCCAGAACTTGACGAGGAAGGAAAAATTATATTGGAACCAGAAGCAGTCACAGAAACAAGAACTCGACAGCTACGAAATCGATCAATTTTCGATCAATTTCGGAGTATCTTATCAAGTGGAAAAACTTATCCGCTGAAGATTCCACATGGGAGGATGATAATTTTATACAGAGGCATCCAGAACTTCTCAAGCATTGAGGACAACACTTTTGTGGAGGAGAGAGGCATGTTGGGTCCCTATAATACTAGTGATTACCCCATTACTATTGTAGTTGTACCCCTTATTAATATTGTTGTGCCCCTATTATCCCCATATTTTTATTACTGTGCCTCATAGAATCTCTCTATTGTTATTTTTGTGGCTTTATATTATTATTGTTAGGTCGGTTGGGTTATATTGTGACTCCTTAGACTCCTATATATAGAAAGGAGGTTTTGTCATTTGAATCATCCAAGAATTGTTCATTTATGTAATGGAAAGGAGGTTGCCCCCTCGAAGACGCTGAATTCTAAGGCGTTGATCTATCTTTTCTATCTTTTTCTTGAGCTGGTTTCATAACAATATCTCACGTCGTTTAATTAATATCTCAATCTTTTCAATTATTATTCCATATATATATATATATATATATATATATTTCATATTTAAATGTTAACATTTCATAATCTATATTTGGTAGTCTATGTTTTTACATCCATATTTCATATTCAATATCTCACATTTTCAATTAATATATCATTTCTTTTTTTTGGTAGGTAAGCACCCATGGGGGATTTGAACCAGTGACCTATCATAAGGAGTGCCTTAACAGTGCACCCATTCACCATCAATCCAAAGCCCCGTAGACTAATTAATATATCATTTCTATATATATATATATAATTTTAATGTAATATTTAAATATTTATATTCAAAATTTAAATGTTTAATGTTTCATAATTAATATTTCAATGTTATTATTTAATAATTCATATTTGGTAGTCAATCTTTAATATTTTTATGTTTAAATCGTTGTCAAAATATTTAAATTTTTATATTTAAATATTTATTTCATTCAAATGTTTAACGTTTCATAATTAATATTTAATGTTATTATTTAATAATTCATATTTGGTAGTCAACCTTTAATATTTTTATGTTTAAATCGTTGTCAAAATCTTTAAATTTTTATATTTAAATATTTATTTCATTCAAATGGTCATCACAAACTTAATCCTAAATGTTTAGACATTTAATGTTTAGACGATTAATATTTCAATATTATTATTTAATAATTTATATTTGGCAGTCAAGCTGTAATATTTCTATGTTTAAATCTTTGTCAAAATCTTTAAATTTTTATATTCAAATGTTTATTTCGTTTAAACGATCATCAAAAACTTAATCCTAAATGTTTAGACATTTAATGTTTAAATAATTAATATTTCAATGTTATTATTTAATAATTCATATTTGGTAGTCAACCTTTAATATTTCTATGTTTAAATCTTTGCCAAAATCTTTAAATTTTTATATTTAAATATTTGTTTTGTTCACATGGTTATCACAAACTTAGTTATTATTTAATAATTCATATTTGGTAGTCAACCTTTAATATTTCTATGTTTAAATCTTTGCCAAAATCTTTAAATTTTTATATTTAAATATTTGTTTTGTTCACGTGGTTATCACAAACTTAATCCAAAATATTTAGACATTTAATGTCTTAATCCTAAATGTTTAGACATTTAATGTTTAAATAATTAATATTTCGATGTTATTATTTAATAATTCATATTTGGTAGTCAACCTTTAATATTTCTATGTTTAAATCTTTGCCAAAATCTTTAAATTTTTATATTTAAATATGTGTTTTGTTCACATGGTTATCACAAACTTAATCCAAAATATTTAGACATTTAATGTCTTAATCCTAAATGTTTAGACATTTAATGTTTAAATAATTAATATTTCAATGTTATTATTTAATAATTCATATTTGGTAGTCAACTTTAATATTTCTATGTTTAAATCTTTGCCAAAATCTTTAAATTTTTATATTTAAATATTTATTTTGTTCACATGATTATCACAAACTTAATCCTAAATATTTAGACATTTAATCTTTAAACGATTAAATCTTGATTATTTAATATGTAATAATTTTTATTTATTATTAATAATTCATATTTGGTAGTCCACCTTTAATATTTCTATCTTTATAGATCCATGTTTAAACAATTGAATCTTGATAGTCCACCTTTAATATTTTAAACATGAATCTTGATAGTCCACCTTTAATATTTTTATATTGAATCTTGATAGTGCACCTTTAATATTTTTATATCTACATGTTTATTTCGTTTAATGTTTAAACAATTGAATCTTGATTATTTAATATTTAATAGTTTTTATTAATTATTAAACTTTTATATTTTCGATATTTGTAATATTTAAATGTTTCACTTTTCATTATTTAATATTATAATGCTTTTAATGTTTAGCTATTTTATATTTTCGATATTTGTAATATTTTTTTCTGAATATGACTACTTCTATTAACTGTGTAAAACATATATACAAAAAGATTACATAGGGCAAGGTTTAAGATTTCTCAGTCTCTTTGGCCTTGCCCACATTGCAGCACCCGCGAGCTCTATTACATGACACTGATAAACTGTCCATGGCTGGACTGAACAGAAGAAACACATAAACATATTGACACTTGGACACAGACATATAACACTGAACACATACATTGGACACTTGGACAGGAAGGCCGACATATGGAAATTGAGACAAAAATCCAAAAATACCATAGCAACATCATTCTTCATTCGTAGACTGGAGCTGCTCTTTAATTCGGCATCCGAAGTGAAGCGTGTTCTCAGAATCCGAGAGCTGGATGATTTTGTGAGGACTGTCATTTCTGGCAAGTTCCCTTGGACCTGGCCAGGGAGCCGCATGCACCAGGGAATCAGCAACATAATCCAAATTGAAATCTAAGTCCTCCATTTTCTGTTTTCCTTTGCTCAAATCCGGCGGATGAAGGTTTACGGGAACCGAGGGGCCTGCGTCTGGATTCATATGGAGGCCTGGTCTTTCCAGTTTCCTCTCTCCTGCAGTATACGGAACAGACCATCCATCCCCGGTACAAGCACAGGCTGAACTCCTTCGCTCTCTCCACCCATGGGCAGGCAGGCAATAGGGGATTCATCCCTGCTGTTGTGCTGCTTTTGTTGCTGAGGCTCCAAATCATGTTCAACTTCAATTGTCACAATCAGAGAGGAATTAACATGCGGACAGGGGAGGCGATACCTGAGAATTGGAAGCTCCCTGCGACTGTCTCCCTCAGCTGGGCTACTCTCCCTCTGCCCTCCCACTTCGTCGTTGCTGTCCTGAAACCAACGAGGATGGGAGGTGACCTCAATTGAGGAAGAGGGGGAGTGATGGTCATCTCTCGGCGGAGCGCGTCCCTGAATTCCTCCTCTCCTGCTACCCATTCGCAGCCTGTCTCGCGGCATGCTGTCACCGTCAATGCTCTGGATAGTCGCCCAAATCAACGCTGCTCCCAGTGGCAGGTCCGAATGCGGCCACCAATCTCGCTCAGGAACCAGAACCAGTCCTGAGGGCTCGTTCCACGAGCGGGCGACCAGTGCCCCTTGCCAGAACGCACTCCTAATTCCTAAATCTTCCTCACAGACCTTACCGACCCAGTGACAAAGCAAATGCATCTGGCGTACCCAATGACCCTGCAAAATCACCTCGCTAACAGCAAGGAATGTCAACCAAACGTTCAACAGAGAACTCACCGTCGTTGTCCCTGTGCTCTCCGCCGTCTCACCTTTGCCAGGTTCCCACCTCGGCTCTGCTTTCACCTTGCGGCGAGCACAGAGGAGGGTCACAGAACCAGACGCGCTTGTAACCTGCAAACCCGCCATACTCTTCCACTTAACCTCCTTCCTCCCTCGCATGCTTACCTGCTTCCCTCGAGCCGAGAGGACTGGCATTAATGCCATCCCCTTGCCAGCCTCCGCCTTATTTACTCCCCTTGAATTTCTTGCAACGTGGTACCGTCCCACCTTGAGGTCTTGACACCCGGCCACGTGATGGCCCGTGCCACTCTTGCTTGTCTTAATCACCCGCATCCGGGTGATATTTGTAATATTTAAATGTTTCACTCTTCATTATATAATATTATAATGCTTTTAATGTTTAGCTATGTTTATTAGTAATGTTTAAATGGTGTTATTGGTTCTTAATAATGTTTAATGGTTAAATGTTTAGCTATGTTTATTAGTAATGTTTAAATGGTGTTATTGGTTCTTAATAATGTTTAATGGTTAAATCTTTTAAAGTTTAAATTATTTTTTATTTATTTTTTGATATTAAATGTTTTTAATGTTTAGCTATGTTTATTAGTAATGTTTAAATAGTATTAATGGTTTTTAATGTTTATTAATGCTTAAATTTAAAATGCTTTTAATGTTTAGCTATATTTATTAGTAATGTTTAAATAGCGTTAATAGTTCTCAATGTTCAATAATTAAACCTTTCATAAATTTAATGTTTAAATCATTTAAAAATGTTTCACTCTTCATTATTTAATATTATAATTCTTTTAATGTTTAGCTATGTTTATTAGTAATGTTTAAATAGGGTTAATGGTTCTTAATGTTTAATGGTTAAATCTAATTCTTTTAATGTTTAGCTATGTTTATTAGTAATGTTTAAATAGGGTTAATGGTTCTTAATGTTTAATGGTTAAATCTTTGAAACTTAAATATTAATGCTTAAATTCTTTTTTAATATTAAAATCTTTTTGATGTTTAACTATGTTTATTAGTAATGTTTAAATAGTGTTAATGGTTCTTAATGTTTATTAATGCTTAAATCATTTTTAATATTAAAATTCTTTTAATGTTTAGCTATATTTATTAGTAATATTTAAATAATGTTGATAAATTTTTCGTGCTTAATGTTTAAATTATTTTTTTAATTAATGTTTAAATACTTTTAATGATTTTAATATTTACAAATATTAATTATTAATATTATATATTTAATGTTTAGTATCAATATTACGTGTTTAATATTGAAATGTTTAATACTTTATATGATGCTTAATATTCGAGCTCCCGACTGGTCGATCCATCGATATGCCATTCATACAATGCATATTCGCTTTGGGCCCAATCGGGGCTGTCCATATTTTAAAAATATATGCAAAAATAGAAAACAACATCGAGCTCGATATAGATACGTCTATCACTAACTAAAAAAAATTTAACAGTAACAAACAAAAAAAATATGATAAAATTTGGAGGATTTTACCAAAATATCTAAAAAATAGAAAACACTATCGCTATATCGTTACATCCATCTGAGGTCGATATAGAAATGTCTATCACCAACTAAAAAATTTTAACTCAAAAACAAAAACAAAAAAATTGAACCGATTCAATTTGATTTTACTTTCCTAACTTCTGTTAGCAATGACAAAACTTTTTAAAGCAAACATGTTTCTTATCTCAATTAAGGCACTTAACATTATATTTATGCTCAAGTTCCAAAAGAAATCAAATAAATTATAAAACTACCGAACTACCACGTTTTCTTTGGTGCACTCTCATTTTGCATGCATATTTCTTCTATGTATCCATATATAAAGTTTGTGCTCTTCTTCCCCCATAAATAAATAAAGGAATTATTAAAATATATAAAAACAAAAAGAATATATATATCTATATATATATATATATATATATATATATATATATATAGATATATATATATATATATATATATAATAATATTGGAGTACCTTGTCAATGAAGTTTTCATTTTAGATGTTAGTGTTGAAGGTAAAAGTTCAAAATCTTTATCTATTTTTGCAAATGTTATTACAAGACATGTATACTGTACTTTAAAATTTTAGTCTTTTTTTTCATAAATTCAAAATTAAATTAAATATATATATATATATATATATATATATATATATATATATATATATATATATATATATGTTCTAAAAGCAAAATTGCTTTGGAATAGTGTTGAAAATATCTATATCGGCAAAATATCGACAAGGGTAAAAAAAAACATCTTCTCGTCAAGCATAAAAAAATGCATAATATATTCATTTTTTAAAGATTTTTAAACATATAAAGCAATAACAACATGAAATAAACACATTGGCAAATAAATATGAAAAAATCACTGATATATATGATGTCAAATAGAAATGATACATCAAAAGCGATACCAAACGCTGTTGATTCCTGATAATTGTCCATTCAAGGATTCAAATGTGGAGAACCAATACAAAATAACATCACATATATAAAAGTATCTCATCATCATGATTTATATGTAGCGAAACAAATAAAACTAACAGTGATCTATCTGAAATCACTACCTTTCCCCCTTTTACGAGAAAACATGATGGGTTATTTCCCAGGCTTTCCCCTCGTACTAGAAGGCCTTGGCTCGACCACTGCACCTAATGTCAAATAATGAGTGCTAAGCATGGCATTGTGCTCTCCTCTATTTATAGCAGATGGTATTGATGTCCATGTTCCCACAATGTCTTCCTCCTCCTCCTCCTCCTCCTCTTCTGAGTCGTCCTCCTCTTGCTACCCTTGTTCTAATGGATCATCTGGCTCTAACCATGAAGGTGACTCCTCCAAAATAGGCTTCTCAGACTGTACCCTCCACTGAAACAATACATCAATATTGTCTAAAGAAATGGCATCTAGATCCATTGGTGCTTCTATTTGCCTCACTCGACGTCGGATGTTGTAATGCACATACACCAAATCATTGAGGCATGCAAACTCCAAACCTATAAGAGTGTCAAAAAAACTAACGAGTCTGGACTCTTGACACTTGAAGGTCATAAATTAAAAATTAAAAATTAAAAATTACAACAAGTGTAATTGCTCAACTAAACGTTGGAGCTGAAAGTTATACATGTTGCGCTTTTTTGCGTGTATTTTCTCAAATACACTCCAATTGCGCTCACACCCCGAATAGCTACCTGTTTTGACTCAATATTCTTATGGCCAACTTCTGCAAATTTGGTGCCCTTGCACCATAATGTCTCCATCAAATATCTACAACAAAATAAAGATATAAAATTTCAAAAACTTAAAACATAATTAAACTTTCAAATAAAAGTCACATAATTGAATTTAAAAAAAAATAGAATTACAAGTAAAGAAATTCTAATTTCTAATGAGTGATGACTTGTCACTTACGTTTTGAGGCATCCACTGATTTAATAAACATGGTACTCTTAGGACTATACCAAGAAATTTAGAAGGGTCCTATGCTTTCTTTCTGTCGAACCATTAAACATCACTGTGCATCCAATAACTTCCCTTGTTTTTTTCAACTCTTCCAATCGAGTGTTGATTCCCTACTTTTCCACTTGAAAAATTGGCTCCCGCAACTCCTCATATGTAGCACTTTTGTACCCTGGGCCCACAACAACAATAGCATCACACATTGGCTGCTAAAATGGATTGGTTTTGGTGATGCTCAAAGGTAAGTTGCTCCAGAAAAGACACCTCCCCATGAGTCTATTTGCTTCTGTTTCTCTTTTTTTTTAACAAGTGATTTTATGCCAGGTTGTGATCCATGTCCTCTTCATGGAACAAAAAATGATGATCTCACACTAGTAATAGCACGTAATGCTATCGAGCCCCTCCCACTACCCAAAAGATCTACCTGCACGTTCAACCTTGTTTCTTTCTGTCTTTTCCTTCTTTCAGTATTTTTCATCAATTGCATCAAAAACTTTTTGTATAAGCTCCGGACTAGAAACCATACAAATCCCAACATCATGTCTAGTGAGTCTAGCCATATGGTATTTCAATTGTGTAACCCCTCCTGTCAACATGGTCCCACACAATTTGCATGTAAGATATGCTCAATTTGTCCCACTATCAGACTCCCCATACTCCCAAAATGGGTCCAAAGCTTTTGTCATATTTGAATTTTGTAGTGAGTTAACTCAAACCTAGGGCATAAAAAAAAAAAAACAAAATTGGAATTAAGAAGTAATAACAACCTCATTTTACAAAATAAATTTTTCTCTACATTATTTGCAATTATTTTCAATGTGAATTCAATGAAAAACCATAAATCACAATAAGAAGGTGCATTTTAAAGTAACAAAAAAAATGGATTTGTTGTCGAAATATGGAGAAAATCCTTGCATTTGCTCATGGGCATGAAAATCATAGCAAATGGAAAAAAAAAACCAAGCAAAAATAATCCTAAAACTATTAAAAAAATTCATTAACATAGGGGTTTATTTGAACATCCATGTTAATGGAAGAAATGAAATTGTCCCACTGTTCTTCAATCTTAGATCAACAAAATCTTCGTTGTTGGTGGCAATAATCGCTATTCAACACTCAAATCCTCCTTGCCAACGAGCACATAGCTCTCCCCTTCCTTTTCCAACAATAAAAAATGAAAATGAATGAAAAACAAAATAGACCTTTTCTCGCCGTGGCAACAATTTTTTGTTGTGCCCCAACAATATTTTGAATCGTAGCACGATATTTTCTTGAGAAATCACCGAGATTTCGGAAATATCGCGATATTTTGTAGGAGACATAATATCGCTATATTTCCTCAGCAATATCTTGTCTCCCCGGAAATATCACGATATTTGCGAATATCGACGATATCTCAGCAATATTGTCAACACTACTTTGGAATGGTAATGATATGTTCATTTACGCACGAAACATCAAGTGAAATATAAATAGATAAGTAATTTAATTTGCAAATTTGATAATTTGTAAATACAAATATTAAATCCATTATCACTTACATTTATGAAAAAGTAATGTAACATTGATAGAATAATTCAATGAAGACATCGTCATATATACAACGTCCAAATTCATGTATTTGTATTCAAAATTGGTTAAGCTATACATTTTTCTCTTTTACAAAATGGAAGTTCATTCCAAAATAGATAATGAAAGTTCATTCACATAAATGACATAATGACAAAATGGCATCATGATTGACCTAAAAAAATGGGTCTATAAATCACCATTGCCACTCGTTTACTCCCAAATGCATTTCCAAATTGAAATGGCTGCAAAAACTACATTATACCAAATAGCATGGGCATCTTTATTTTGGCTACAAACTCAATAATCATTGTTACTCTTTTCATTAAGCAGACAATCTTCATTTGGAATGAATTTGATTATTCCTCTATTTTTTTCCTAGATCGTACAAAACCTACTTCTTATAAACATTGCATATGATTGCAATATAATACAACATTTGTCAATAACACATAAATTAACCAATCAACTCGTCCATGACATGCATTGTTCTTCTCACTTATGTACTTATCATTAACATACCAATGATAAGATTCAATTACATTGTTTGTGTCTTGATTGGTGTAGAAAATTTATGTACGTTTTGGCCGACATATTTGTATAAAGAAATATATTAATTACACATTAATTAACATGACTTGCAAAAAAAGAGTCATTAAAGCCACCTACAAAAAAACTTACATATTTTGTTGTTTTCTAACCAAATGGTTTTAAACTATTCCAAAAACTCTTTATGCTCACTTCTTAAAAAAACTTTTCAACTACCTTTATTACAAATTCATCGTCTTGACTAGTGTGCATGATATCTCCTAAAGCACAAAAAATGAAAATTTGGTTTTCTTGTGCTTGGACTTTATTTCCAACATTCTCCAACCATGCCCAACGAACATGCAACATGTACACTTCACTGAAACCATGCACAACCAAAACCTAGAAGAACATACTTTTTAGAGAGTATATATTAACAATATTTTTTGTCTTCTGTAAATAAACACATCACCTTAACCCTTCAATTTAAACAATAGCATCATTTGTGATAAAAGGCTTTCTCAACATGCCAATCTAATCACTCTTCTTTCCAATGGAAAATCGGGTGGACATCCATTTAGAAATATTAGCTATAATATTGTGTGATGATATCACCCAAGTTATTGAATAAAGCTCAAAAATGGGAAATAAAAAATATCTTATTCACAAGTAGAAAGATTAAATTTCTTCTTTATATGATAAGTTAAGAGAATTTTTTATTAACAATGTCACTCAATCTAAGGGATGATAAGGGATAAAGCATTGGGGTTGATCTTTCTTTCTCTTTTTTGCTTTGGTGATTGTTGAGTGAATGAATGACATTACCCCCAACTCAACCAACATATATTCGCTTCTCGACCATCCAACTAACATTCAAGTGCTCTATATAATGAATGGGACGAACTAAATCAAGCCCATCAACTAGTTTTTTGAGGTAAAAAAGACTTTTAGTGAAATGACAAAGGTCAAAGAAGGCAGAACCAATAGGAGTTTTGGTCAAGAGCATAATTGAGAGGGAACAACAAACAAATCACGATGTTGTTTAAATTATGATTTGATATTTGAAATCACGATGTTGTTAAACACTATTAAAAAACAGATAATCTTATTTAAAGTTAAGATATTAGCTTTACTTAAATATTATTTAAGTTTTTACTATCTCAATTTTTTGTTGCATTTATTACAATGAAAATTTATTTGTTTTTTTTTTCACAGATATAATGATACTTATTTTATATAAGTAATATAAGTATATTGTTAATATCTCTAATCACTTAAAATAACCCAAATTAATACCACAAATAAAAATTTATTTATTTACACATTAATGATAAAAAAAATTAATATATATATATATATATATATATATAAATTAATCCATATTTATAATAAATAATATAATAATTATTTTTACCATAAATTATAATAAATTTTTCATTTTCCCAATAATTTAAACAAATCAATTATAAATTAAAACTAACGCATTATATATTCTTCTAAGTTTATAAAAACATCATTTATGCCCTAACAATTTTAATATGTGATTTTACAAAATCGTTCAGGCTTTCTATTTTATAAAGTTTGACCATTAGAATTACCATAAACCCTTTGAAATGCCACCCAAGTGCTTACGTATGTGATCAACTTCATTCATTCCTTGCAATTTTAATTATAAGAAACCTTCCAGGCACGGGTGCCACCTGGATAAGGATGACACCTATAATTTCACGTTTTAATTTAATATTCACGGTATATTACTTATTTGTTCAATTCTATTATGGATGATAGTTACATGATCCAACTCTACTTTAGAAGACAGCCACAGCCATGATATTTTTGAATGTGAATTCCTTTCGATGTATTTTCTTTTGGCGTAGTAAGATTCCAAACCTCCAAATGTATAATTAATGTTCGATATAATTCCTTCAATTACTTATTTATATAATAAAATATATTTTTATGAACCTAAAATGGTTTAGAATTATAATAAATTATTATAATTATAATTTTATACACTACATTTGACATTTTTATACATTTAATAAATACATTAAACAATCAATTGTTCACGTACCGATCAGTGTTTTGCAATTTTGAATCTTTCATAATCTATTTTTTCTAGTTCTAATTTAACTATAAATAACTTTCCACAAACATTTAAGATATAAAACTAAAATAAAATAGATTAACCATCTTAATTCAAATAGCTAAACATAATTTTAGAATATTAATAATAATGATCCAATAACCAATTAGTTATTGATTTAATCGACAGTGTAATGTCCTTATCCTCACACTGAGAGTACGAAAAACCAGAGGAATTCTCTGCTAATCCACTAATTGATTTGTGTTTACTATTCAAAAATGTAAGTTCAATTTAAATTCATACTCCTCGGAAATACACACTGAGTACTCGATAGTTGGAGTTTAGTGCACTTGAATTCCATCTTTGAAAGGACTTGGGTCGAATTACACTTGAATTTTTGTCTTTACTAGTGATAACTATATTTTCAGTTTATATTCATACTTCCTGAAAACACACACTGAGTATTCTACAGTTGGAGATTATTACACTTGAATTACAATTGGAGATTATTACAATTGAATTTCAATTTTGATAGGGTTTGGGTTGAATTACACTTGAACTATAATGATTAATGGGATGCTTCCAAGAGCGTTACCATTTGCATGTTGTGATAGGCACATGCCACTATGGAAGGATTTTTTTTGTTTTGCACCCTCAGCAAAATAGTGAAAAAGATATGGAGGGAGAGATGGCCAAATGGAAAAACATAAACCCTACCTTTTATGTATTAAAAGCATAATACCTAGACCTTGACTGCTCTACAAGGTTGAAAGCAAACATAAGTTCAAGAACGAACCAATAGAACCATAAGTGCACAATCCCACCTTGTAACATAAATGATAAAGAAATGTCTTCTAAGCTCTAATTCTCCAGATGGCCACTTTCTTGAGACTCGAATAAGTCCCTCATGTCTCCATCCATGGACTCTGAATTAGGACTTAGCTTCAGTCCCACATTCTCCTCATAAACAGGTCAAGAATTTGGGTCTGGATCAGTTATGTCACAATGTTGCAAGCCTTGAGCCACATCTAGTCCTTGATGATCCCTTGCAACCTACACAACAGTGATTCATGCATTAGCTTCTGATAACATACATGCAAAATATGCCCTCAACCTGCACAAGTCAAGATTGTTCTTTAAAATAAGACCTACAAAAGACCGATGGCTTCTTACCATGTGCTTGCTTGGCTTCGGGACCTTCAATAGAAGGATCATTACCTTACCCAGAAAGCCTTCAACAACATTCCTAATCCCCGAGACTGGTCTCAGCTCCAATTAGATCGGGAGCTTGTTCAAGGATGGGGAAGCCATAATGACCCAACTCACCTTATGAAAAGCCACACACTAAGTAGTCAGCTCACTGCCTTAATTTATTTTTTCTTGAGCTAGATTGAACCTAGACCAAGAGCATACCTTCTTTTTTTCCAATGTGAAAATACATGAATAACTATGTAATAACCAAAAATATCACAATCTTCAATTCATCCTTTTTCAGATTTTCCAACCTTAAGTTCATTTTTTTTCTATTTAAATTTATTAACTTTACAACCATCAACAAAGTGGATATTCCTTCACCCAAAACTGTAAGAGGGCAGATCAATCATATTTAAATTTAATTCTCGTGTAAGTTGTACAATTCACGTGTTTACACGACCCTGAGTAATGAAATATAAGTTGTAACAAGCAAACCCCAATGGTGGAAGAAAACCAAAAAAAAGAATGTGACTTTTGCTTCACATGCAAATGGTCTGGCCATGCTACTTTATGTTAATTATATAGAAGTCATGATCTCTGAGGATATGGCCCAACTTTAAAGCATATATTGCATGAAGGGTCATGATTTTCCACTTACAGATAGGTCATGTCTTTCCATTCTACCACTATTGCAAATTATTATTTCGTTCTCCAAAAGAATGCCCCCTGGATCACAGGGCATGTGTTAAGTAAAAGGAACTCTTATCATCAAATCTTTTTGTTGTTTATTAAATTAATTTAACAATCCACCTCCCATTTTGTGGGGTGTGGTACTAGGGAAACAAATTTTATACCATCCAAAAATGTAGGTTACTCAATAATATTATCCCTTGTTCATTAATGTGCTCATATCTATTTCATATTCACTGGCAAGTAGGTAGCCATAAAGAAGATGAATTCATGTATCCGAGACACCAGGTAGACACCAGTGGCTACAATCTTTCTTGTGGAGTGGATCTAGTCCATGCCCATTCCCCAAATAGTACAATGAGGAATGACCATCCTTTCTGAATTCGGTCAAATATGTTATGTTTAATGATTGCACATTCTTATTGCCATTGAGTTGTCTGATTGCTTCAGACGTGATCTGGTTACTTACTGGCTCCCATTGAAACCAAGTAGAAATAAACTCTATCCAAGTTTCCTTATGACACTTCCCTCCAATTTTCCAGGACCCTCCTATGTATTTTAAGATGTTGAAAGACACATATATGAGATTAAGCTTTTAAATACATGTACACCCTTAAAAATCTTCAAATCCTACCATTTAAGAGGAAAGCATGTTGTAATATTTGAGTCATGAGCTTGTGACCAATTCAAAACCAAAATCACATAAAAGAATGGTTCTATTTTCCTTTTTCACATCTAGTACATGGATGTTTCATCCTATGAATTGAAAGCATTTGCCATGGACCAGTGAGGCCAAAATTATTTGCAATGAGCAGGAGCATAGCTACACAAAATAGATGGGTTTTTCAGATTTGTCATCTTGGAGAAACCATTCAACCCATGTCTTCATTACTCTCTGGAGTGTGGTTTTGACATCCATCTTCATGTCCACTGTATTTCCCTCTTGGAAATAACAACCCCTACAAAAAACTTTTGTCAAAAAATTACATTCCTTAAACTGGCATGGTTTTTTTATCCTCAAAAATGAAATATCAAAAACCATACATACCCTTTGATTGTATTTCCATAGTTCCACTAATGTCCTATGTTAAAGATGAGCACATCCCCATTAGGCCAGAGATGTGAAGTATAATCTACGGTGTCGACTATCAGCGTGGTTTAGACCTCTTGAGGAGCTCCTCTAGGTGGGCGGCCCTAGAAAACTAGAAATGGTGCCGTGTAATACTCTATTGTACAATTGTAATCTACAAATATGAAGGATAGCAATCCCTTGTGTTTTTTTATGGGATTTCCATTGACTTCATAAATCTGTTTCTTGTTCGGAATTTCTTCTACAAGCATGCAATCAGAGACTCCCAATTGGTTCCTCCTCCCAGTGGAATCACCCACAAACACCACATGTCTGTTGTAGATCCTCTTTAAGAAGCCGCTCTTATAGAACCTGAAGTTCAATTCAAACTAGACATTAAATCTATTTGATGAATGTTGAGAAGAATATAAGTTCAGAAAAATACAGAGAAACAAAGAAATGATTTCAAACTTATAACCACTCAACATTTATCAACATTGTATATTGGTGCTAACCCTTTTTTCCCATTGAGCATTTTATGAAAAATTATCAGATCAATGGAAGTTGGTAAACTAGGTGCAAATTTGATGAATGCGCATGAACTCTCGATGACAATGGAATCTAAAAAAACATCATATTATTTACAAAATTCGATTGTTGTCAATGGGATTGGACTTTGACGATCAAGGTGGTGAGATGTGATACCACCCACCAAGGTTCAATTCCCTTAGAGAAAGGAATAACCATTGAAATCGGGTGCAAGTTCTATGTGATTTCAATGGAATAGTGTACTATATTCTAAAGGCTTAGTTAAACAAAAGCTAAACAAAGATCCTTGTGTTCAGTGGTTTGTTGCACTTCGAATACAAAAAGAATCATTCGTCCATAACTTCTAAAATCACCTATATCCCAGAAAGAAAGAAAAAAAATAATATTTTTACTTTGAGCTAGCAAAAATCAGAGCTCCAATCGACAAATCCTGGCTTGCTAAACATCCCGAAATCCAAAGAGAAGCTTACTCAATGCTAAAATCCTTGGATTATCAAAATATTCACATTTTTCATTTGGTGGGAAGGAAAATAACCACGTTATCACAGTGGTAGACAAAGCTTAGGGTTCAAATAAAACACCCACAATAGTTCGATGGCTTAGTAGGTCACACCAGTGGCTTACAAATGAAAGGGCTACAGTAAGATTATTTCAATCTAGAATTTCATTGAATTGGTAATTTTCGTAGAAATCAAACATGAGAAGGAAAGATTGTTATAATTGGTGTTGGTCTAATAGGGTTTTATAAGCACTAGAGGTCTCTTAGGTGGATGAAAGTGGTCCACTGTTGTGGGTTCAGTATTCAAGGAAAATGGCCATTGGGTCACTCTGTAAATCTATGTAACATGAATAAATAGAACAAATGGACATATGCCTCACAAATTTAATAGAGTCCCTATGGAGAGTGGATCCATGGACAATTTAATGTTCAGAAAAGGGTATTAGAGGGTGGTTGATACATTGTTCAATAGAAAACAATAATTTGATTTTTTTCCAAAATTACAATTTTTTTAAATTGCAATTTTGAAAAGTTCATAAAAGCAGAATGTTAAGCCTTAGTTACTAGATTTTGAATTGGATTTTACACTAACGCTAACTGCGAGAAGCTCTACACTGAGCAAGGTAGTCATCTATGGTCGTGAATTTTATAGACAATGAAATTAACATGCTCAAATTCTTCGAGTCAGTTTCAAGTACTAATGGGATCAATTGCTCGTGTCTGGAATACATTTCTCTAGATAATGAAAAACTTCATAGAAACAACTAGAGGTGTTGCAAGAATTACGAGCAAGAACCCACAAAAATGTGTGAGAGAACAATTATGTGATTTCTAGTGATGTTGCAGGCGAGAAAATAAATCGCCATGATGATTGTTATAACATTGAAAGTAGAGAAGCTTTGAGCTTCTTCTATTTCTTCTCTTTCATCGGTGGAACAACGAATAGGGTGTAGGAATATCATGGAAGTCATGCACACGATGCCCGGTGAGCATGAGCACAAAAGATGTGATGAAAATTGGCCTGACCATTTTCAAGAAGAGAAGCCTATCAGTTTAATTATTGAAATTATATTTTTATATAAATAAATATAATGTTTAAATCTTTTGAAATATTAATATTAAAATTACAATTATAAAAAAAAATTGCAAGGTGATAATTTTATAGTCAGTGCAACCAACATTGCCTCTCCAATGATCCTCGAGAGCAAGGGAGGTCAATTCGGCATTAAATTCCATTCCGTGGATGTAAAGTTTTTTTCTCTTCCATTGTAAACTTTTGTACAAAAAAGTGGTCGTTGGACGGGCAAAAAGAACAGTCCAGTGTCATGGACTACAAAATTGGTTGTCAATAGGATAAAAATTTGGTGCTAAAAGGTGAGGACGAATTCTTTATTTGGTCTATAAACATTACAATCATTTACTGCGTGATGCTAAGTTCCAAGGGGAATCTGTTGATATATAATCGAATTGGCGGGCTACTCTAACACAGTTTTGAGAATCGCCTAGATACACTCGTGTCGCAGCTTTTACCATATGGTGTTTTGGAGCTTAATATGTTCAGGAAATATAACGATAGGTGTTTATTAAATCAATGGAATTGGGTGTTATGATTTTTTTGGGGGAATTTTGTGGATTTTAATTTTAAATTAAATATTTTAATCTATAATTAAATTTAATTATTTAAATTCATTGTTTTGGAAGAATTCGTACAATATTTAAATTATATAAAATTAATAATTAATGATTAATTTTTTTATCAACTTACTTAGAAAATAATATATATATATATATATATATATATGGAACATTTAATTTGAATTTTAAAATTTTAACGATGATCAACATGACAAATGTTTATTCAACCTCACAATTTTAGTTATAATCATACAATTTAGCTTACTCTAATTCTAGAAGGGTCCAACAACTCAAACTATGGATTGTTATGCAAATTGTTGTTCAAATCCCGATCAGAGAAAAATAGAACACAAAAATTCATGAGAAAAACCTGAAGCAATCTTTGTCATCAACATTACCTGATTGTAGGTTATATTCAAGTCAATGGAAAGATAAGCACCCAAGGTCAACCATTGAATTTGAAATTGGACCCTCTGATCCAACGAACCCTGGCCTCGTATGGGGATGTTGTACGAGTTCTCTATCATGGTTTTCTCCAATTTCCAGAAGGCTTCCGATATATCATAATGGAGCTCAACGCGAACATAAAGCTTTATTTGCATACCTCGTTGAGATTGACAGTAGAAAATAATTTCTTCATCGATTTCTTCAATGGTATATGTTTCTTTCCCAAATACTGTGTCCCTTACGATATTGATGCAGCTACGAGGAATCAATTATTTTTCAAGCAGGTATTTGTGTTTGCCTCAAGCAAGCTTGGATGAATGCAAGAGCCTCTGCGTGTCCAACTACTATTATGTAGCTGAGTTTTATTGGCAATCTTCTGGATCTTTTTTGCGTTACGAAGAGATTTTATCTATGAGAATTATCTAGGATCGAACTTAGGTAGCGTTCATAAAGGTCATGGATGATTTAGCCTAGCCAATAGAAAAACTTGGAGGTATTGTTTCTGGAAGTAGGCACGGAACATCGTCCGCATCCGTTTGGGGGCTCGTCTGTTGTTTATAATAATTTTTATTTTCTCTTTTCCCTACTGTGACACAAGAAAAGGATGAGAAAGGTGACGACGGATCGTTGAAGACACTAGAAATCTATTGGCATAGAAATATGTGGAGACCACAATCATGCAGCATGGGGAAAGTTCACAACTGAGAATAAATGTCTTTCACACACCACGGGACATTTGTCATCACAGGACAAAAAGGGTAGATGAAGGTTGGGCTCACCATTTTCCAGAAGAGGCCCCTATTAGCGTAAATATAATTTTGTATATGAATGTATAATGAATGTTTGATATAATTTGATCAATAATCAAGTTGTGTATAAAATCAATCAAACAATAGATCTCATTGACAATGACTTTTCACATAGCTTGTGCCACATTAATAAGTTAATTGGACAAACACGATTACCATACCCCATATGAACGTAACTACATGTTGTTGATAATATCTTTAATAATCATCTCGTTGCAAAGTAGAGTGTTATTAATGTGTACATTAATAATTATCCTCTACTTGCATATATGTATATGCAATATAACTTATAGAAGAAGTCGTCTTTTTGGGACATTTTTTTTATTTAATTTTAACTAAAATCCAATAGAGATTTTTAAAAACTTAGGTTTAAGTTGTTTAATATGTAGAATTTGAGTGTCACGAGGGGCTTTCAGGGTGTTGAATCTATTTATGCATTTAAAAAAACATTTTAAATAACAAAAATCACATTCTTTATTGAAATTATTTTGTCAAATTTTAGTGAAAAAATCTATTCCATCCATAAGTTAGACTACGCATATATATAAACTAAGAATGCGTAAAAGTGCAAGCATGCCACATTATATAATGCAATGGTCAATTTTCTTGCTATTTTAATTGTGAGTAGTTTTTAAGTGCGATTTTTTGAAAAGTTTTCCGATCTAATTTGTTTAGAATCTGGGAGGGATTCATTGAATCAAAAGTTTTACTGGTGAATTCTTCACAATCGAAGTGTCTGAGGGGTTTTTGAGGGCTTGAAACGATATATCCAGTAAAAAATCTAGTTTAAACAACACAAATAAAGATTTGGACGCAATTTGTTTTGCCGAATTCCGACCAAAAATCCGCCGAAAACTCCAAAAAGTCGCACTTAAAGACAACTTCTAATTGTAATTTTTATTAATATAAAGTTGTATTTTTTTATTGCTTTTGACTCTAATTTTAATTATATTTAAACTAAGCGAGAGTAGGTACATTGTATCCCTTGTTAAAATTTGATAGCTAGTTCATATCTTTCAAAGTTTATTAATTAAACTAAGCAGCAGCTAACGCTAGCTAGTCGGCCTTGTTGTGAGGCTGCGAGGGTGCTCTCTAAATTTGAAAATGATGTTGAATATATTAGTTTAACTATTTGATGGTTTTTGTTTGTGGATTTTGTTTAAATTTATGAGAAAATTGTTGAAATTATAATTTTGAATTGTACTCAAGTATAATTTGAGCGTTTTTAAAGAGTGAAAAAAT
The DNA here is from genome assembly GCA_031772625.1 of Pinus tabuliformis. NCBI lineage: Eukaryota > Viridiplantae > Streptophyta > Pinopsida > Pinales > Pinaceae > Pinus > Pinus tabuliformis. Next base: position 1,456,968,971 of record CM062817.1, on the reverse strand, counting down.
ATATATATTAAAATTATATTACAAATAATTTAAAAATACATTTTCTATAAAATTATATTATAGACAACAGAAAAAAAAAAAAAAAAAAAAACAAACAAACAAACAAACAAACAAACAAACAAACAAAAAAAAAAAAAAAAAAAAACAAAAAAAAAAAAAAACAAACAAAAAACAAAAAACAAAAAAACAATTTTTTATTGAAAATTATATTTTCAAATGAAAAAAGTAAAAATCAAATAACTAAATTGGGCATATAGACAAATATAGATCTCATTAAAACACAGTGAGCTGATACCTTGAGATCATGTACGAATTAAAACACAACCAACTCAGACCCCAAGATCATGTCAGATTGGAATATAAATTTTCAAATTAAAAAAAAAAAAATCAAATAGCTAAGTTGGGAAAATACACAAATCTAGATCTCATTAAAACATAGCTAGTTGAGACCCCAAGCTCATGGAAGAATTAGATATCATGTCATATTGCAATGTAATTAAGGACATCTTGTTGTAGAAACTCAAAAGAACAAATGACATAAGTTTTCATAGCATAAGCAATATAAAACCCACCAGAAGATGGGAAAACTCAAACAAGAGGCCATATATGAAAGCAATTCTTAAGGGTGGTGCACTAATCCAATCATTAGCTTAATGCATAGGCATGGTGATGTATACCATGGAGCTTTTACATTCCCCAATTACTTCAATGAATTTTCTGGTGTCTAGATTTCTGACGGATGTGACTTGCTAGTTGTAGATGGGACGACGACTAGTTGTTCGAGGGATGGGGAACAATGTTCAATTAAACAAAGTTACTATTGAATTAACTCACCCATCTAACCTTTTGGATCTCGATGACACCTCGACTCTCATCCATGTCAAGTAGTAACTGGAGCGTGCCCTGTTGAGCAGAGAGCAGGAGTGTAATTCGTTGTGAACGAAAATTTAATACCAACATAAAAGATTCGTAGAGGGCATTAGTGGAAATTTCTTGTGTTAGTCTATCCAATACTTCGCACGCCCAAGTCACAAGTAATTTTCTCACAAACTAACCATTAAGAAAAGCTTCCATTTTTTATGTGGCCATGCCTGCTTATTTGTGCAAGACCTTGAGAGTTAGTAAACAATAAACACTAAATAACAAAGCATTAAGATCACATTTTTTATGTGCATACGTTTAAGGTTGTCAGTTAATTCATATTTTTATATTGTTGTTCACATGGTTTTCCATATCCCATGCAAAATACTCGAATGGTTAGCCATATTAATGATGATAAATTAGTAATGCACTGTAACCGTTGGCATATTTTCTTGGTATTTTTATTGGTTCAATTTTTCTAGAAATCAAACAATAATTTTTTTGAAAATGTGTTAAATTATTATTATTTTTAATTTTTTTGGTGCAATAAATTAATACATAGGGCCAAATTAATGAACATTGGTATTTATTTACAGAACGAACTTTCAATAATCCAATATAGGTGTTTCGAACTCATTATGCATCAGAATTTGGGAAAAGTTGAATTATTGGATAAAATAACCACATTCAAAAATCTTAATTGAAAACTTTATTGCATCTCGAAAATGTTAAACCTTACCAATAACCTATTTCTTTGTCCCTATACGTATTTCAACTCTTGTATATTCTAATTGTTGTATATGTATTACAAACTCCTCAATTCTACCCTTATTGCTCCTCAAGATTTTTTTTATTTATTGTCACCCATATCAAAGCCATTTTTACTAGTTTTACTTGCCATCCTTCAAATTTGGGAACAGGGAAACTCTTCATGAAAACAATTTTAGGGTCATACACGGCACGATCTTATTTTTATAATGTCTCAGTAATTACAAAAAGAAAAGAAACAACAAATTATACACAGTGGTGAAAGTATTAACAAGGTGTATTTCCATATTGGAGTACATATAAGTTATAAAAAAATATTGAAGTCGAGGTTTACCATGATCACAGTGAGTTGAATTGTCTTACATTCTAAAATTGCAATTCCTAGTAATATTACGATAAGTATAATTGTTACAGTTGCCAAGTTGTCATAATAATTGTCCATAACTACATTTCTCACCTTCAATAATATTATTCTTTTACATATGTAAATGTGTATCTAAATCATTTGCATTAATAGATTCAAACAATGTAAACTTTGAAACAGGAACTGATACTGTTACCCGTTTCGTAGAGATAGCAACAAAATGACCCGATTTTCAAAAGTGGTGATGCAGAATACACATGTTTTTTTTAGAACATGGTTTTTGGAACTTTAATTTTTTTTCATGTTCAAGGATGAAATCAATTTTTAGAATGGTAGTGATTTTCATGCTGATTTTAAAAAGTGAGTATTCTGCATCACACCCTTTTTTTGAAAGACCTATTTTTTGACTTTTAATTTTCTAGTGTGTGAAATGTAAAAAATCATTTTCTAAATTTGATAGTTTTTGAAGTCGTCATTTTATTCATATTTTCTTGTTCTCTATCTTAATTTTTTTTTTTTAGGGGGGTTTTTAATGTTTTGCGTTTTTAAATTAGAAAGTCGATAGTTTGAATTTTAGATATTGTACATATTTATACATCCTTAATTAATTTTTCAATCCACATGAAATAATTGTTTCTAAAAAACAACATTTTTTAACAATGGACATAAAAATAACCATTTTTAACATAAATATAACAAAAAAACTAAACGTTTTGATAATTTTTTGCTAGAATTAACATGTCAAAATCACAATTTTTATACAAAAATATTAACTAAAAATGATCAAATAATAGTTTTTTTTATGAATTTCATGTCAAAAAAATAATAATAACAACTTTTTTTTCAAAAAATAATAATTAACTTAAAAATCAATGCGAAAATCACAAATTACAAATATTGAACACATAACAACTTTAATTCATTGATTATTCTTTTAATGAAATGTCAGAGTCAAAACATTGCAAAGCTTGATTTCCAGGTATAACTTAAATTTAATCAACAATGTCACGTAATCCAAACTCTTCGTCCTCTAGAGTTTCATCATTGTCATCTTCCACAATATTTTCTACTTCCTTTTGCGCAATTTCCTCTTCTAATGGGTCTTTGATGTCTGCAAATCTCCCAATATATGTCTTTCCAAACATTCCATGTAATGGTGGTTGGGGTTCCTTTGCCTTTTTTGCCACACGTGATTCATTAAAGTCCCCTTTCCTCAACCCAATTTCTTGCATTTCATCTGGAAGAAATTGAAGAGCATTAATTCTTTGCTGAATGAAATTGCATTGTAATGGATCTTTCTCAATTGCAATGCAATTTCTTCCTTTTTGAAGGCAGCATGCTAGTGTTGTACCTAATTATCAAGCACAAACAAATAATGAAGTAAATTAGTACAATGACATATTAATTAAAAAAAAAGAACATATTGAAATTCAATTCCATGTGGCAAAACCTACCTGAGCCAGAAAATAAATCCAGAACCCAATCTCCTTCATTTGAACATATGTCTATAAGATAGTTAATCAATAATTGTGGTTTCTGATAAATGTTAACTATCTCTCCTTTCGTTTCTTTGTCTTCATATGTTAGTTTTCTCACAACAGCATCATAAGTCAGTATTTGGCTATGACTCTTTCTCTCCACCCGATTAAAAATCATAGACATATGGCTATCATCTTTTGCCCAACTATCAATATGAATGAACTCACAGTCATTTATAAATTGTTGATCTTCATTGTTAAGAAGATTTGACTTTTGCCTGTAACATAAAATAGTAAAAGTTCAATTAACTTGTACATAAATGAATTTTTCAACATTAATCAAATATACCTTTAAACATCTTACCATGTAAGCTGCATCCTTGAATTTGTTTTCCCCTTGAAGCTTGACAATACCATTGCCAATTGTGTGTCTGAATGAAATGTCACAAATCTCCATAATGGTGATGACGTCACTTCCATAAATCCCGCCACCACTTTATTAAAAGCTTGATAAGTATAAGGGTCACTATCATAGTAAATGTTTGGAATATTGAAACCATGGGGAATATCTGCAATAACCAGGGCATAATCCCTTTTTGGTACGAGTTTAGCAATGTCTTCACAGTCGCCTTGTATTACTTGATATTGAATAGTGTCTAGCCCATTCCAAATGAAATGATTAAGAGTTGGATCAAGTACAACATTCTTAATACGTTGCTTTCTCAGTCTTTCAATCTTTAATTTTTCAATAAAAGTCTTGAAACTGTCTGGTGCTCCATTATCTTCTTTCTTCATCTTTTACCAAACAAACAAATGTATGTGTAAGTTTTAAATTAAAAATAGTACACAGATGATTAAAACTAAATGTATAAATCAAGTTACCTTTTTAAATGCAAGATAAAAAGCTTTTAATGTTGATGTAGAACTTGAATCTGGATAGTTGCGTACAACATCATCCCAACTATCTTCATTCAACAATTTAACCATTTGTTCCTGAATTTTCATGCAAACTTTGTGACTGCATAGATAAAGTAAGAAAAAGTTAATATAATGATATGTATAACAAATACTACCAATAACAACATGTTTTATTTAAAAGATAACTATAATCCTGGAAATAAGTAAAAATAATTCAGCAAACTTACTTTTGAAATTCTTCAGACATTTCTTCCAATGATAATTCCCTGACCTCACACGAGATAATATTTTTTTGACAATTTTTTCATCTTTCACTCCTTGCATCGCCCTCCAAGGTGTGATGGTCATATCGTCTGGAAGTTGCTTTAGTTCAGGAGCTGATTTATTGTTGCTACATATCAATGGCTTAGACTTTTTGACCCTCTGGTTTTTAATGCCAATGTCTTCCCACATGCTAAAAATGTCATCAATCAAATTCCAAATATCTCCAGTTCTAAATGCTAATTGGAAAATGTTATCAATACCTCTGAATAAATCGCTATATCTGCTGTCTTTTCCACCTTTTGAATTGGTTTTCTCTTCAATTTGATAGCCTATTTCCATACAACATTCCTTTCGGAAATCTACAGTAATATTTATCTTATCCCCACCACATTTTTCTAGGAATTCACTATGAATAAATCTAACCTTTTGGATAAAAGTCATAGACATCCTATATTCATTATCTGAATTATGATCCAATGCCACTAACTTTGCTTCTGTTTCATTTAAACCAACATAAATGACACATTTCATTGTTTCAAAACGTGGGTTATTAGGATATTCCTCCATCAATTGTCTTTGAGCTTCAACAGAATGGTTCCCCCCAAGCACATAATAATTGTCTTCAAAACATTTTGACTTATCAAATGATTCTTTGTTGGGAACTTGAAGTGGATCAACAAGAAGCACATAACTAACCACATGAGCATATGGATTGTACCTCATCAATGTCTTCAAGTTGTGAACATGCAGATGATGTGGCTTTCTGATTTGATATTGGCATTGTCCTTCACTTGCCTTATAGGTTTGTTTGAAATTTAACTGAAATGTACGACCACCATCAATTAAGTTTCTCTTTGTCAAATTCTGTCGAATGGCATTTTGTTTTGTTTTGATTATGCCATCATCTAAATCAGCTCCTGGTGTAATGATTTCTCTGCTTTCTTTTGAAGTTTCACTAGGTTCTTGACTGCTGGTAATTACTACTTCAAGATCTTCAACTCTACTTTTTTTCGTCATAACATTCTCAAGAGATCTATTCTTGGGCATTGTTACTTTTGGTCTTTTATGACCTTCTTCAGTTCCAATGTCATCTTCAGTAATGGCAACATATGCTTCATTGCCAATTTCAACTTCATCGTCCTCAAAAGTGACTTGTTTACCCTTGCTAGATTTATCCACCAGAGGCCTTTTTTTCTGATTCTTTGGATGTAGTTTTGTAGCATCATCAATTACTACATTTTCCATGTTTTCCATATCTTCTTCTGACACTGAGTAAAAATGGCTGACAACTTTCATGATATCATTCTCTATGTAATGAATGCCTCCCAACCTAATTGGACAGCTTTCAACAAAATTCTGCCAAACAAAATATCATATGTTAATATAAACAAAGTTAAAAAAATATAGCGAGACACTTTCAAAACGCAAAATAAAAATACAAATAACAATACTTACGATGTTTTGTGTCATCTCATTTACGATTTGTTTACACAACTTTGTAGATACCTCTCTCGTGTCATATAATGAATATGATAGTCGGTATTTAATCCTTTCATGTGACTTGGGAGCTTTTGTAAGTACGTAAACAACTTCAGTGTTTGGTACCGAACACATATCTATGACTCTTCCCATCACCTCCAAATTTTCATTATTTTGGGATATATCAATGTATAGATATATATTCACAGTTGTGCTCTCTCTTTCTTTCACATACCAGACTCTTGATGGAAATTTCACCTCTTTTGAACTTTTCCAATTTGAGATTAGCTTCTTATCACTTGAAGCACTTGAAATATTTGTAGGCATGAGCTCAGGTGGAGTTCGTTCACCAATGTTTTTTGAAGATACACCTTTAAGACTCTTTGGTCCAGAAAGATTCACAGAAATTTTCCTCGATGCCATTTTCCTAAAAAAAAACACATAAATTAGTAAATAAAAAAACATATTAACTTAAATTAATAACAAAAATATACCATAAATTTTTTATTTGTATAATCAGAATTGCCCAGCCACCTCTAACGGGCAGGCGGGTCGATGGGCGAGTGGGAGGTCAGGTGAGGGATAATGAGGCTAAGTAGACATTTAGGCAAGTATGGGTGAGCCCCTACCCACGCGCCCCCCACAACCCCCTAAGCTTCCTCCCTCCCCGCCCCACCCCACCCCCTACCCCCTACCGTCCCCCCCACACCCCCGCCCCCAAACCCCCTACACCCCCCAACACCTCCCCGCGGCCGCCCCTCCCCACTACGCCCACCACTCCCCACACCACCCCCCCCCCTACCCAACCCCCAACCTCCCCCCCCCTAACCCTTATCCCCCCCCTACACCATACCCGTGCCCTACCCTTACCCGCCCCCTACCCCCCCTATTCCCCACCCGCACCCTACCCCTATCGCCCCCCTACCCTACCCTACCCTACCCTACCCCAACCCCCCTTACCCTACCCTACCCTACCCTGTCTCTCCCATCCCCCCCGTTCCCCCCCCCCCGCCGTCCCATCCCCACCCCCCATCCCACCCGGCTGCGCCCTACCCCTATCGCCCCCCTACCCTACCCTACCCCACCCTACCCTACCCCCCCTACCCTACCCTACCCTGTCTCCCCCATCCCCCCCGTCCCCCCCCGGGGCGGCCCGGGGGTGGCCCTGCGCAGGCAGAGGGGGAGGCGGAGGGGGCCGGGGAGGTGCGGCGGAGGGGGAGGGGGCCGGGGAGGGGCGGGGAGGGTGGGTGGGCCGAGTGGGCAGGGAGGGCGAGTGGGCCGAGTGGGCCGGGTGGGTGGGCCGAGTGGGCAGGGAGGGCGAGTGGGCCGAGTGGGCCGGGTGGGCGGGTGGGCATGGGGAGGGCCGGGTGGGGATGGGGATGGGCCGGGTGGGATGGGGGATGGGGGGGATGGAGGGGATGGGGGCGTGGGGGGGCGACGGGTTGGGGGGGGGACGGGGTAGGGTAGGGGGGGTTGGGGTAGGGTGGGGTAGGGTAGGGTAGGGTGGAGGGGGTTGGGGTAGGGTAGGGTAGGGTAGGGGCAGAAGGGGGGGGTAAGTGCCAGAAGGGGGGGGGTAAGTGGGCACGGGGAAGGAGTTAGGGGGTGGGGCCCATGGGGCCGGCGTTAAGGAAGGGGGGGAGGAGTTGAGATTGGAGGGGAATGGGAGTTAGGGGCTTGGAAAAATTATTAATTTAAAAAAAAAAATCTTCTTCGACGTTAAATTAATTTAATATGAAAATTTTGAAAAAAAAAATTGAACTTACCTTTCAATTGCGATAATTCTTCGTTGAATATGTTGTTGATAGCAATATATCTGCTCCACAAATTCACGTCTTTCAACGAACTTCAGAAAACCTGGATGTGAGGTAAGTAATAGTGATAACGAAATTTAATATATAAGTGAAAATACGAAGATGTTTTTCTGTACAATTAATGTGGGATAATTTATTTTAAATTATTATAGAGCGAATATTGTAGAGTTATTTTACAACGGATTGAATGTGGGATTAATTTGTTTTAGAATATATTATAAAAATTAAAAAAAAAAAATAGTCGTTTAGTAAATATTATATTCTTTAACTATAATTTGTTTTAAATTATTATAGAGCGAATATTGTAGAGTTATTTTACAATGGATTGAATGTGGGATTAATTTGTTTTAGAATATATTATAAAAAAAATAAAAAAATTAGTTGTTTAGTAAATATTATATACTTTAACTATTAGAATAATTAATATAGAAGTTGTTGTTTACAATTTGAATTTCAGTGATTGATTTCATAAAAAAATTTAGTTTATGTTTTTCAATGAATGGTAGAATAAAATAAGAAAGGTAAATAAATCTAACAAACTTTTGGAGGGAAATATTTTCGCGAAAACTTTTGGAGAGAAATATTTTCGCAAAAATTTTTGGAGGGAATATTTCATTCTTTAAGCTATATAATATTCTTAGGAGACTCCATTTGTATCATTCAACATCTTCTATTTGAAAGGGATGGATTGTTCTAATGGTGAAGTTTCGGTTTATACACCATCAACATCTTCATCGCGTAACAACTCTATTCATATTGATGAATATAGCGGGAATTCTTCCACTATGAATAGAAAGTCAATTCTTCCACTTAGTCCCGATTCTAAGGACTATGAAAGCAGCGGTGATGAAGAGCATGATGGTGAAGTTCAAAAGAATGGAGTGTCACGATGTCCACTTAGTCCTAATTCTGAGGACTATGAGAGTAGCAGTTTTGAAGAGCGTGATGGTCAAGTTCAAAAGAATGGAGGGTCACGATGTCCACTCAGTCCTAATTCTGAAGACTATGAGAGCAACAGTTTTGATGTGCATGATGGCGAATTTCAAAATAATGGAGTGTCACGGTGTCCGCTTAGTCCTAATTCTAAGGACTATGAGAGCAGCGGTGATGAAGCGCGGGATGATGATTTTCAAAAGAATGGAGTTTCAAAGTGTCCAGTTAGTCCTGATTCTAAGGACTATGAGAGCAGCAGTGATGATGAGTGTGATAATGAATTTCAAAAGAATGGAGTGTCAAAGTGTCCAGTTAGTCCTAATTCTAAGGACTATGAGAGCAGCGATGATGAAGCGCGGGATGATGATTTTCAAAAGAATGGAGTCTCAAAGTGTCCAGTTATTCCTGATTCTAAGGACTATGAGAGAAGCAGTGATGAAGCACGGGATGATGATTTTCAAAAGATTGGAGTGTCAAAGTGTCCAGTTAGTCCTGATTCTAAGGACTATGAGAGGAGCAGTGATGAAGCCCGGGATGATGATTTTCAAAAGATTGGAGTATCACAATGTCCTCTTAGTCCTGATTCTAAGGACTATGAGAGCAGCAGTGATGAAGCGCAGGATGATGATTTTCAAAAGATTGGAGTATCACAATGTCCTCTTAGTCCTGATTCTAAGGACTATGAGAGCAGCAGTGATGAAGCGCGGGATGATGATTTTCAAAAGATTGGAGTATCACAATCTCCTCTTAGTCCTGATTCTAAGGACTATGAGAGCAGCAGTGATGAAGAACAGGATGAGAGTAGCAGTGATGATCCAATGATGGAGATGTTGCCAAGAAATATTGTATCGAGGAGTAGGAGCAGACCTTTTCGTATCAATGCAAACTATTCTAGTTATACAAGGGGTAGAGCAGAATATCTGACGAGAAGAAGTTCTATCAGCGTTCTCATTTCAAGTGAATGTTGCCAAAAAAATTGCTTGAAACGTATGGATTTCACATTTGCATTAGAAAGCAGGAAGAGATATTTTTCAATGAATAAAAGCATGCAAAACTCATATTTAGTTGGCTGCATGCAATCTACATTGTCAGGTTATGATTATCATATTAGGAATTTATTATTGTGTAGAAAAGCTTTCAAATGTTTCATTCAATTGGGAATTTTCATCTCTCGAGAATTCAAGAAAATTTGAAAAAGGATCCCACATTTTATTCAGAAGTACGTTATAAAAGACAGTTTGGGCCATTATCAAATACTGCAATGTCATGGATGAAAGATTTCTTTTCAAAGCATGGAGAGTGTATGCCAAATAGAGAGACAATACATATTCCAGATAATTTTTCAAGACGAGAAATCTACAACTTATACAAAGAATATGCAGAAAGTGCTGAGGGACAGGGCCAATTTATTACATATCAATATTTTGTGAAGATATGGAAGAAAGAATTCAATAATGTTCGTATTCCTAAGAAGACAAGGATGGGGATTTGCAGTACATGTGCTTCTCTTAAATCAAAAAGGGAAAAATGTGAAGGCTCAGAAAGAGGTAAGTGTACATAACTTTTACTTTCAAAATTGTATAGTCATCAACTATGAAAACATATTTCTTAATGAATTTCTTTTATTTTGTGTAGATTTAATTGTCAAAGAACTTCAGGAGCATCGCGAACAACAAACAAATGAAAGGAAGAAGTTGTACAAGCATCGAAAGAAGTGTTATGATAATCCAAATAAATATTTGGGTTTGATAATTGATGGTATGGACCAGAAGAAAACACTTTTACCACATTTTGTTCGCACACCCAAAAATCTACAAGAGGAAAATTTTATTCAGTTTCACTTGGTCGGTTGTATGGTCTTCAATGGGAAAATGTTGCCAAGGGTGTACTTCACAGCTCCAAATATTCATAATGATGCAAATCTGACCATAACCATAATTCATGATGTGATTTCTCATTGGTCTGGTAATCTTCCTGAAGTTTTGTATCTACAATTGGACAACACTTGCCGTGAAAACAAAAATCAGGTTGTTTTTGGGTATCTGAACATGCTTGTTGAATTGAGAATTTTTCAAAAGGTAAAGGTTGGTTTCCTTCTTGTTGGGCACACTCATGACCATATTGATCAGATGTTCAGTCGTTTTTCAGTCACATTAAGGAGGAAGGAAGTTGGGAGCTTGCCATCACTAATTGAATGTATTAAGAAATCATACATGCCAGAGCCTGCTTTTGAAGTATTGGAAGAAACTGTTGACATGCGAAGGTTTATTCTAGGATCATATGGTGAGGGGAAATGCATTGAAAAACTTAATGATATTAGCTTCCAACATCAATTTCGTATAAAAAAAATTGATGGGAAAACACTAATATGGGGCAAGAAGTTTTCAACTACTACAGAATGGGCACCGTCATCAGGTTTGCAATTTTTGAAGTTCATTCCAGATCGTCCAATATTTGCATCAAAAATATTGTTATTACAATCAGTTGGTGAAGTTCAGAATGCACGCAGACAGAATAGACATATAAATTATTCTGATTTCCTAGAAGAAATTAAAAAATGTATTAGATATACATATGAGTACTTTGACATTGCTGATTCAGTTTGGTGGGAGTCATTTTTCAATAATCAAAGTGATATCATTTCAACAACAACCAATGAAGATATACCTTTGAAAAATCCATTTATTTGGCCACAAAATGTGTCGAATGAACAAGAGGAAGTAAACATTGTTGAACAACAACAAACTCAAGGTATTATTAATTCTTCACAGGCAATGGAAAGAGAGATGTATATTGGTTCCAAAAGATCTCGTGCACAACGTGAAGCCATGGAAGACCTTTATAGGGGTTCAGTACATGATATTAAGGAGGGTTGCATGATTGCAGTGCTAGCAGATGGAGATCCCAAAGGCTATCCATTTTGTGTTGCTAAAGTTATAAAGGTCTTTACAGAAAATGAGGATGTTACAAGTGTTGAAGTACATTGGTATGCCACAAATACACACCCATTCAATGGTGTGTATAAGCCAGAGATGGTAGTTGACAAAAAAAATGGTGGAAAAAGAAAAAGAAAGGGTACAAATATAAATCGCCGCCGCACAGACATATTGCAATTGGAGGATGTTGACATACTTGTTTATGACTTCAATTTAACAAAGAGAGGAACTCTTCGCTTCAAGACGATAGAGATTCTGAAAATGTTGTTACCAGAAGGAATAGTGTTGACATGGGAGTCTGCTGAAACTAGTCGTAGATCTAGAAGACTTTTGAAACCTGGAATGTTGGGCATGCATGTGGACTCAGATGGGGCACTAGTTGATGAAAGAGAAGAATATGGAACATCTTCGTCAGCATCCAGTCACTCATCTGAAGATGTGAATTGTGATGGTGTGCAAGAAAATATGAGTGATTTTGAATAATTGTTTAAGACAGATTATATAACTGATGTATGCATCATATCTTCAAATAAAATTAATGTTTTCCATATGTTGTTAAATGAGAAGTTATAAAGAATTTTTATGTTCTTGGATTATGTCTTAAGTATGATAAATTTTATTGTTTAAATATCTACAATGCAATATCAAATTAGAGATATAATGTCTGTTTTATTCAGTATACAAATAAAGACTTTTGATTTCATTGACTGATATACTTTGTTCATAATGTCATGGTTTTTTAATTTTATAGTTGAAAAAATTTCAATTTCTTTTGTATCTACCATGGTGTGGTTGAAAACATGTTAAATTTATACTTAGGAAAGAAAAATGATATTCTACCAGAAACATTAATGTGTTTTTTCCTTAAAAATTAACTTTGTTTGAGACATAAAAAAATTGGTTTTATTAGCATTTTTTAAAAAGTTTGAAAATTGACCCTAAAAAAAAAATGTTATTCCAGTAGCATCACTTTCGTTTTGAAGCTATATTTTGCACGAAAATTTCGTAGTAAATTTCGTAGTCACCGCCATTTTTAAAACACGTTCAAAATTGGCACCTAAAAAAAAAACATCGTTCCAGTATACACACTTTTCGTTTTTAGCACTGTTTTTGATGCTTTTTTGGGGTTTTTGGGCCAAAGTTCCCGTTTTGAGTTTATAGTTCCCGTTTCAAAGTTTACATTGTTAGAAACTAAAATTAATGGAAACTAAAATTATAGAAAGAAGGGTTTACCATGAATATTTTCATATTTATAAATGGTTTAAACTTTCTTTTGTTGCACTCGTAAGTCGTGGGACATAATGTCTTGTATAAACAAACAAATTAAGATTTTTTAACATGAATTTTGCAGTTGAAAACATAATGGGAAGTGTGAATTATTGTTCCCAATTATCTTAGATGAATCCAATCAAAATTTTGTGTTTTCCACTGGCACTTTAAAATTCTGTTATACACTTTAATTTGATGATTAAAGACTAAGGTAGACAACATTTTACAATAATTAAATTTGTATTATTTCCAGATTTTACATTTTAATTCAGAATTTCAATATTTTTGTCTATTGTCACCCGTATCAAAGCCATCCCGGCTCCTAATTTAGAGCGACTCCTCACCCGTATAGCTCTCGCTAGTAAAATACAATTTCATGTGTATACTGAGGAAACCTTTCAAACTAAATGATTGGAAAAGGAGGAAAAGATATAATTATGATCAATGTATTTTTGCAATAACTTTATATAACTAAGTAGATGGATAAAAATACCAGTTCGTTTGTCTCCAATGTCTTTTAAATTTGAGCTCGTGTTTGTATAAGAATATCCCACTCTTGCACGTGAATGCATGTTGCAACGGTCGAGGCGGTTGGTTTGCTCACCCCCCGCCGTGATCAAATCCGCGGCGCTGCATGTTGTAGCATATTCAGACCCATGGCAAATTATCAAAAAAAGATATGACGGTTGTCAGCTGAGTTATGACACGTATTTGTAATATATGTATTAAAAAATAGGGCCCATGATGCTTCTGTAGGGAACTAGCCCTGTCCATTAAAAAAAAATAATCCCACTCCAGCAAGAGACTCCAAAAAAAGTAAATTAGCCACTGCTAATTTTTTAATTCACCCAAACGAATGGTTATGTGAACGAACAATATAACAAGGTGAAGATTATCCAAGCAAAATTTTATTGGGGATCTTGGGAACATTTAAAATTTGATGAAAATGAGTGAAGTTAATTGTTTGACTTTGTTTTTTATTTTATCTATTGAATTTTGAAACATTACTTTTGATTTTATCTATTTAAGTTTGAAATATTCTTGAAACTTAGAAAAGTTAATTATTTGATGTTGACTTTGCCTTTGTTGTTATATATTTAATTTTGAAATATTTTACTTTTATATATTTAATTTTGAAACATTCTTAAAATCTATAATCAAAAAATTAATATTTCTAATATTCATAATTCCATAGTACTCATCATTCAAAAAAGTGGGTCAATTTCCTAACATAATTTCAATAATTTCCATTTATTTCATGTAAAAGGATTCAAGTGCAAACCAACGCTTCTCTTATTTAATCAAAATGGGCCTCTCTTTCGATTCTCCATAGGCTATTGATGAGCATCTTGGACCTACAATTAAACAATATTATAATTATTATTGTCATACTTTAATAACTCATGCTATGTTTGCATGCTAATCATTTTTGGATCATTTGGAGATATAAAAAAAAAAAAAAATTATACATGGCTCATGAAACAACATGTTTTATTTTTTAAATTTCCATTGTAAATAATAGGAACAACATGGCTCATTTATGATTAACAAGAAAGAAATAGATATGAATATTGATTCTTATTTGAAAATGTTTTTATGATGGTTTTAACATCACTATTGTTTACATGTCAATTTATAATGGATACAAGATATGCTTTTGGAAACCCTTTCGGGAGAAAACCCACATGGAAAGTGAGGTTTCTTCACTCTATTTATCTGTCTATAAATTTGCTGCAAGTACAAAGAAGTTAGTCTTGTGGCTCGTAGGCTTCTACGGTGCACAAAACCTCCCTGTGTTCTCTACCTACTATCCCTCTTGGCTACCTTTGCTCAGTTATGGAACAAAATGTTCTCGAAAGGATGTAATGCCTCTTCCTCCTAGTGGCCCGATTATAAGACAACCTAATAGCCTACTAATGGTTAAGTTTGACTACATTAACTCTTAACGAGAGTTACAATATAGACTCTTCTAGAGTCTTTTACATCACAAACACTTGGCTAGTCCCTTTTCTATGAATAATGGGGGTTGACGTGGCATCCTACCGAATTATAGGTGTGAAAACTGGAAGGTCAACCTCTAATTGGCATAACCTTTGCATATAGACTCTGACTGATGTGCTTCTTGCGTCATTGGAAATATTTGTGTGTAGAATAGTGATGAGCCCCAAAAATGTACAATTATTTGGGCTCATTCAACCTCCTAATTTGGCTTAGTCCACCATTCTCATTCGTTTATTGCATGTTTTTGATTATTTTTATGTTAATAGAGTGAATTTGGTTAGTCATTATGCCAACAAGTCTAATGGGTGCTTTGTGTAGCCTTTTTGGTCAACTTGGAGACAAAATTGAAGGTCTTAATGAGCACTTGGCAGCCAAATTCGTGGGAGAACAAGCTAGAGGATTTGTAGGAAGGTGTCCCCCTCATTTATGGACCCTTACCTCGAATTCTCCACCATCAGCTCGGAGTTCAAAGGCCACCAAGTCAATGAGCACAAGGGCAGCCAAGCAAGTCAAGTAGGACTGCTGTTAACTACAAGTCTTGGGTAGCCAAGTCCCTAAACTTTAGGAGGACTGTTGGGTCCTCAAATTGTATAAATAAGAAGGCTTAGGGCCTCATTTGGGTTAGCTAGTGGTTAGTCATTTTGTAGCTAGTTAGTCATTTTGTTTTAGCCATTAGTTAGCTAATTTGTAGTTCGATTTTTATGCAATAGATTAGCTTTGCTTTCAGCTCATGTTCAAGTTCTCCTTGTGGACAGTTGATGTACTTTTCATTTCTTGATTAATAAAGATGGATCCAGCTTTGCACCAGCTCTAAATCTTTCATGGGAGGCTGTAGCTCTTGGGGTTGGGCCCATCTCAAGCGCCCAGTACCTCCCTTGTTTCTCTTTATGTGTGTTTGCTGCGTTCTTGAGAAAAAATCTGCTCTTTAGATTTAATTCATGCTTTGTTACTTAGGTTGCTTTTGATGGTTAAAGTAGTTTCTTATGTTTAAGATAGATTGGTAGGAGTTATTCATGCGTTTATATCTCTTTGATAATGTTTTTTTCACAGGTTGTACGTGATTCTTTTCATGAATAAGGTTGTTGTCCACCGATTTCATTAACTTGTTAGATAGATCACATGATATTTCGATTGCATGCAAGATGTAGTTGGTTTGATCAAGTAACCACTATGCAGGGCATCTTCATCATCTCCTCGTTCATTTGAGCCTCGTTCAGATCAGCTCCTCCATCACCAAGTTTTTTCCCTCATCTCCCATCTTCTCTTTTGCCAAGTAACCTTACCTTCTTCCCCATTGTTGTCTCAACTACCTTCAAGCCAAGTCAGCTTTCCACATCATCTCACCACTCCACCCATCAGTTCCTGGGTCACTTCAGACCCCCATCATACCTCCATAACCATCCATGCATCTTCCATCAACCATCCATCCTCAAAAATCCAATTCGTAAACATCCTATAGAAGAATTACAGAACATCCTGTAGAAACTTCCTGTAGAAGCCCCTGCAGACTTCCTGTAGAAGTTCATGAACACGGTTGCATGTCATCCAGACTTTGTGAAACTCTCAGAAAGGATACTAGGGATCCCTTAGACTCTCTCTGTACCATCCCAACCTTTCCCAAAGCATTTCATCACTTGATCCATCCCTGCACAGTGGAAAACTAGTTAGAAGCACATGCATGATAATTTCAACAACTTAAGCAAAAATACAAAAAGATGTTTTCTTTAGATAATGATAACTTAGACACATGCATTTTACCTTCTTAGAAGTAATGGCATCTCTTTCGGTAGTTTGCATGCTCTCCTTTGCATCAGTAGGACTAGTTGGTAGAATTAGGGTTTGCTAGGGTTTGTATTTCTTTTTGGCTTTCAGTTTCTTTCCGCAAATAGATCAGTTTCCCTTGAGATAGCCTTCGTCCATCATTTAGAAAGCTTCTTCTGAGAACATATAGAAGTTGGCTTGAGCCCTAGCGAACTTGTGCCAGCTGACCAAGTGACAGCTGCGACAAGAGCTAGTACTTGTGCATACAGCACCGTCGCTTCCAAGTTTGTACGAACTACCGGGTTGATAAAATTAGAGATAGGAAGCTCCAGGAGTTGTAGCATTATTGCTACAATACTGGAGCTCACCAAATAGCATAAAAACGTTTGGGGCTAAAGTGACAAAGTTTTAAACCCCAAAAGATGTTGTTTGATGCCTCAAAACGCTCCTGGAAGGTTTCAGACACTGTTTCGCCAAAATGGATCTCACCGGTAAAAATAGTCGCATGCGCTGATTCCTCCACTTTTTCCACTTCGAATGCATCGAGATGGATGAAAAACAATATAATGTCCAATCTAGATTATTTGTACTGTTATAATTTTATCATATTTTTACATTTAATTCTATTTGAGTCACATACTTATATCTATGTATAATCTAACATTCAAAGTAATGAATATACATCTCCCAAAAGACCTTTGCACATATATGTCGGTGGATGTGATAATCAATGTGTGTGTGAGGTTATTTTGTTGTTATCTATTTTTCTGCATAATTTTAATTTGCATGCATACACTAATTACAGTTAAATTTACAAATCTAGAGTTTTAATAAAACTGTAATAGTATAAAAATTCAGAATTTTAATATATTATTATCATATATGTTGTGACGAACTGTCTAGCGGAATATCCATGACAATTTAAGAATCAATATATAAATATAAACTTATTTTGCAATATGACATTAGATGTGAAGATGGTTGTAGCATTTGAACCATTTCATTTCCATCTTTCTTAATACTTTGACCATCTTGTGGGGTTTTCATTGATTCCACTGGTTCAAAAGGCAACACCTGCACCATAAATAAGAAACGACATATAGATTTAAAAAAATTAAATATATATAATCAAAACAAATCAAAGATAACAATATAAAATATAGAACATCAATTTCTCATCCCATTGTTATAGTAAAACATACCAATTTATATATTAATGCTTTTGTGGAATAAGTTATATGGATTAAAAAATTATTGGCCCAATAACCCCTTGAAATCTTGGTGAGCATCATAATGGTTGGTAGCTGGAAGTTTGTTGTATATTCAAGTCCGTGGATCTATATTTAGCAACCAAACTATGTGGATATCTCTCTAGGGAATTTTGTTGATTAGGCTATGCATATCAATAACAATGGGAAATTAGTATACAATTTATAATAAAAGTAAATATGATTTAATGTTAAAATTTCTTGAAAAGTAATACATGCAAAAAAATGCACTGAACTATGTAGTCATTGTTATTATTAGTTTCATCAAGGTTTAATATATGGGTATGACCATATAATCCTTCTTCCCCTACATCATCAAGAACCTTCGTCCTTACTTTCCGTTTTAAAACATTATCTATGCACTTCATTGTGGCATACGTCTACGAGGTAGACTCCGATCCCAACAATGAATTTTTTCACAAAGTTTTTCCTTTGAAGTATCACTGAGTTGATCAAATGTAGCAACTGACTGTGAAAACAAGTTTCAAGGAATTTAAACCATAACAATAAATTTATATTATTAAAAAGCATATGCACATAAATACCAATAAATACTTACAACTAAAACAATTTCTACATTGACAAATGTTTTATATGCTTGTTGGCGTGCATGACATAACCTTGCATCTAAATCATATTGTATTTTTTCATTTTTCATTTTAACTGCACTTGTTGATTTGGCAGCGCATTTAGCATTTGCATCTCTTACCCAACATCTTTGACATGGAGGAATTGGAGGGATATTGTGTATGATAGCACGATGGTGATTAAGGCCAGATAATTTGTATTGAATCAGGATCCCAACACAATCATCAACAAGACAAGTGAACACTTGCTTGGTGCCTTTGATAGCTACATCCCATTCATGTCTAATTTCCTCCATTTTCTAAATTCCTTGGGTGAAAATGTGAAGTTGGGTTACAATTTTTATGTTTAGAATTTCATTTTACAATAAAAAGAAACTTGTCAGAAATTTTAGCTTTCTATTACTTATTGGAAAATTTTTATTCACATTTGATATGTCAACTTAGTAATTCTTTACTGTGTGTTCTTTAAAAACCAAGGGATTCATAAAAATTCATGTTTTTTGGCACTAATGTATTTTTTGTTAACTTGGCGTTTTTGAAAAAAAAAGTGTTGCAACAATCTAGACAGACTCTACTTTGATATTGTTATATTTACGAAACCAACTAATGCACATCATAATTACTAGAATTTTTTGAGTTGAACCAATACGAAAAACTGCATATTTTGAAGATGTTTAGCATGGTGTCAAGTTTCTCAACATATTAGTTAAAAACTAAAAATCTAAAAATTAGCAGAAATTTCTGGGGACTTCTTGCATAAATTGAATTATATTGGGGTCCATGCTCATAGAGAAAAAAATTGTACATTATTGGTCAATTCCATTTTGATGCCTTTGTTGTCATGGCACGGGACCTTTGATGACATACTGAGCAAATAGCCACTCGAGAGCGGCTCGATATCTGGACTCCGCCTATGTTTTTGGGAGATGAGAATACATTCTGGCTCATTCCACTATTCTAAATGATAGGATGAATACTCTCACTTTTGCAAATATCAATTCAAATGTCTCTCTCCATCCAAAATCCCCTCGTCTAAGAAGCAATCCCATTACACTCTCCGCCTCACCACTAAACAATCACTCCTCTCAACCTTCCCCCAATAATAACATTATAACGATACCTTGCCCCACACCCTCTATTACATGCCTCATCTCGAACAACATCCATAGCTTTATCTCAAACCCCCAAACTATACCCCCAATTACACGTCGTAACCCAATCATCAAATCTTCCTCATCAATCATACGTAAACCCCTATCAGCACCCTCAAACACAATACCATGCACCACCCCCCAGCCCCATATAGTGAATCTCAAAAGGAAATATGTGTCCCCAACAATGACTTAATCACCTGTTGATCAATTTTTCTCTTCCCCTATCAAATTTGGGCCTCCCTCTGGTCGAACATTCTCCCCTTTCTCAGAAGACACGGAGCTAGAAGTCCTAGTTCGGGAGACACAATTTTCTCTAGAACCACTAACAATTAAAAAATCTTTCTTTGATTTGGATGACTCCCATCCCTATCATGATGCCCATAAAAATGTCACCATTCGATGGAAGAAAGGTTCCAAACTCAAAAAAATATCAAACTACACCATTGCCCCATTCAATCTGTGGGAACAATTTCAACAGTCTCTAGTCAACATTGCATAAATCAGTGCCCCTTCATCCTCCTAGACTAGTCACTGGGATCTTATTACCCGAAAAATTCGCGTCCTTGAGCAGATCCCCCCTAACATGACCTTCCATAATGTCACTGAATGTTAGGGGTCTGGGGCCATAGAAAAAATGAAGATTCTTGAAAAGACGATTCCTGAAAATCCTAATTGGCATTCACAATCTTGATATTGTTCTACTACAAGAACAATGAATAGCAAAGATAGGATGTGAGGATACTTACTGCAGGATTGTCCAAATTGGAATATATGTGCAATCACTGCAACTAGATTATCTAGGTGAATGGACACAATGTGAAATCCAGAAACCTAGAAATTTAAGGCTTTCAACACAATAGTGGGTTTACTCATCACGAGGGGTTGAAGAGGCTCCAAAATCCACTTCAAATCATCAATATATATGCACCCTACTCAAATAGAAAGGTGTTATGGAACAACATGGATCACAATGGTTTCCTTGAGCTCAACTCATTGATGCTAGTTGGGGATTTCAACTTCACTGATTCTTCATAAATATGGGGTTCCCACTATAGGCCTGACTCATTGGGGACATTCTTCAAGGAATTATTCAATCAGAAAAGCTTCCAAGACATCAAACCAGACCCTATTGGACCCACATGGAAAAATTTGCAATGGGGCCCACAAGGAATTGCAAAATAACTTCACTGATTCTATGTACAATAATTGACTGTAAAAAAATTACAGGAATTGAATTTGACGATCCTCTAAATCAAAATCTCAGATCATTTTCCCATTTTGCTAAAATGATCTTGGGGGAAAACAACCAAAAACTCCACCTTTCATGTTTAAGCACTTATGGCTGAAGGATTCAGACTTCATCGTCCTTGTCCAGACCTTATGGCAAACACATTTTGGAGACCATGGCTCCCAGAAAATGGATAAGATCAATTGTAAATTGAGAGCTCTAAAAGAAAGGGTCAGACGATGGGCTCAGAAGAAGAAAAGGGATCTGACTAGAGAGTTAATCTAGATTTAACATCAGGTTAAAAAGCTGGAGGACACTTCTAACCTAGCTTACTTCTCTGAACCCATAAAGCAAGAGGTCCTACAGCTGGAGATTCGCATATCATAAATCTTGATAAGACATAGTGAAGAAATGCAACAAAATAGTCATATTATGTGGGTCGAGGAAGGAGATAAGAACAACAGGTTTTTCCATAAACAAATCAAAATGAGGCAACAAAGAAACTCTATATGGAGCATCAAATCAGAATAGAGTGAACAAATTTCAACATAGTAGGAAATCGAAAGGGAGGCAATGAGACACTTTTGCAACATATTTCGCTCCCAAGAACAAGTCCCACTAAACAAGCAACGGGAAACATGCGACCGATTTCCTTTTTCGCCTAGCATGGGGGACATTAGGAAAATGGACCACCCCATTACACAAGATGAAGTTCTTTCAATCTTAAAATAAATTTCGCAAGGAAAAAGTCCATGTCCAAATGGCTAGACAATGCAACTGTTCATTCATTTTCAAGAGATCATGATTATTAATCTCACTAAGATGGTGGAGGAATCACATAGCCTTGGTTTGGTCTCCAGTGCTACAAACAATATTTTCATCACCCTGATCCCAAAGGTCCCTCACTCTAGCACCTTATCTGATTATCGTCCCATCTCTTTGTGCAACACTATCTACAAACTGATCTTGAAAACCATCGCGAACCAACTCAATTTGTTTTTGTCAAAACATATTTATGCTTAATAGTTTGGCTTCCTATAGCATCGACATATCCATGATGTTGTAGTAATCGCACAGGAATGAATTCATTCTATCAAGACCTACCATCTAGACTCCTGCCTCATGAATATTGATCTTACCAAGGCTTTTGACTGTGCCGATTGGGAACTACTCTAAATGATCCTACAAAAAAATTGTCTTGGGTTCACTATGATAAATTTGATAAAAGCATGCATCAAGACTACCTTCCTTGCAATAATAATAAATGACTCACCCACATATTTTTTCACAATCTCCATAGGACTCATACAAGGCTGCAATTTGTATCCTTTAATGTTCCTCATCATTATTGATGGTTTGTCTAGAAAACTCGCTCATGCTCATGATGATGGTCTCATATATGGATGCAGAATCATTGATAGGGTCTCCCTATCCCATCTAATGTTTGTGGACGAACTGATTACAATTGGAAAATCGGACTCTTTTGAATGGAAGGTTCTCTTCAATACCCTCTCTGATTTTGGACTCACCTCGGGCCTTCTCACGAACCAATTAAAGTCCAATTTGATCTCGAGTGAACCTGATGCAGACCGGACCAAGGCAATTGACAATATCTTCGAGGGTAAAAGTCACTTACTTGGATAATGGTTTCACTTACTTGGGCTTCTTCCTAAAGATGGGTGGATATAAAAGCAAGGATTGGGATTGGCTTCTTAACAAAATTGGTAAGCGACTAAAAAAGTGGTCTCATCGTTGGATCTCTTTGGGAGGGCGTCTCATTCTTATCAAGTTTGTACTACACAACATTCCCATCTATTGGATGCACCTATTCAGACCTCCAAAAGGAGTTGTTTGTAATCTCAACGCTAGCATCTCAAGTTTCACATGGGTTGGCACACAACCGAAACACAAATTTCATCTTTCCAATTCAGAGATCCTCAACCTTACGATCAAAAAAGGTTGTTGGGGACTCTTAATCAAATCCTCTTTCAACTTGGCTTTGCTTCTTAAAAACCTTTGGAGAGTATTTTGCAATGATGGTCTATGGAAACAAATTATCAAGTCAAAATACCTCTAGAACAAAGATCTCATCGAATGGCTTCGTGTTGGTGCCCTGGACCTTCCCAACTACTCGATTTCATGGTGCAACCTACTACTCACTAATCACTGGTTTCTTGGGAACCTAAAATGGGATGTTGGTATGGGATCCACTCCAAAGATTGGCTTGGACCCCCTCTTAGGCTTAACAGGTCCACATATATTATCCCCTGCTCTCATTATTTTTTTGCACAATCAAGGCCTTTTGTGATGAATGACATAGAAAATGAATATCTCTCCTCTCCTACAACTACACATTGGAAAGACACTACATAGCTAGAAATTTTAGTCCCTCTGATTCGGGAATGGTCAACATACATTTTAAATCTTAAACTCTCTGGGATTGTGTTATCCACAAAAGCAGACAAGTTTATCTAGTTTAGTGGCTAAGAACAGAGAAAGGTAATCATAAATGAAGCATATCGGATAATCTTCCAACCTTCAAGGAATATATCACTCCTCTCTTCATTGGCTCAGTGTTGGAAATGGAATTTTTCTCTCAAAAATAAGTGTTTCTCCTGGTTGGTGGCACACAACTAGATTATAACCTAGGAAATACTCTGTAAGGGAGGCTACCGGGGCCAGAGAATATGATTCCTTTTCTTATCAGCTGGAGAGGACATCAACCACCTCTTCCTCCATTGCCCATTTGCCTCTTCTATCTGGACACATGCACTACAACTGACAAACTCCCCTACAGACTGGGACTCCTTTGACATTGTCTCTTGTCTTGGCAGTTGGACTGTGGATCACCCTCAACACAAAACGCTAGCCTTCTTTTTCATTTGAGGGATTTTGCGCTCTAGAAATTCTCTCATCTTTAAGCATATGAATCCCGACATCTTGAAAACCAGTTGTAAAATCTTCTCTTTCTATCTTCATTACTCTCCATTTAAGTCATCAGTCTCTAAATATCCCTCTCCTCCTCAAAACATCTGGCCCTCTTACCTAGTCGACTTCTTTGACGGGGCCTCCTCTTTTGACATTTGTGGTGGTGGCATGGCCATCCATTTAGGACCTGTGAGTTTCTATAGGTTTCACTAGCACTGTGGAATTGGAACTAATACGTGTGTTGAATTACTAGCTCTTTGGAGGGTCCTACACTGCGCTTCTTGGCTTGACATTAGAATTTATATAGTTTTTGGAGACTCCAAATCTATCATCAACTGGGAAAACGACCAAGGCTCCCTAGACTCTCCTAACCTCAACACCCGAAAATGCATGATCAAAACCTTGCTCATGGAGTTCCACTCTATCTCCATAACACACATTTATTGGAGTGAAAATGGTGAAGTGGATCGCCTCTCCAAAGAAGGATGCAACTCGAACACTTCTAAGATAAAATTCAAGTTTTTTTCCTCTGGAACTTATCATAGGTCGGGGTATATTTTGATCTAACTTCTGGCATTTTATTGTAAAGCTTGCACTCTGTTCCCTTTCTGTGCAAAATACCTCTATTTTATGATCATTGTAACCAGGCAACTCTCTACAGTTTTCATCTCTCTATAATGTATCCTATTACATATTAGAGATCAAATGCATTAGATACAGTGCTTGGTTGTTTATTTATCTTTCACAAGCGATCAGTGAGATTTCCTCTCTGTCAATGTACTTTCTCTTATTATCAATAGAAAGCCTTTTTTTGAAAAAATAAAATATTAATATGAAAGAAAATCAACTATCATTACATTATTTAAAAACTAATTTTAATAGTTGAAAATTAATTACAATAATAAAATAAATTAGATAATATTTAGTTTGATTTAAATAATCTAATATTGATTTATTAGTTTTTTTTTTTTGTATATCTTCGATTTACTAGCTATCCTTTTATAAACTTTGAATTAAATTATTTGATGTTTTTTCTCTCCTAATTTTTCATACATTTTATTTTGAATTTTTTGTTTTTTGTTTTTCAAACCTAATTAAAATTGTCTTGCCACCAAATTAGAATTGTCCTATATAAATTGGTTTGCCTTAAAAAAAATAATTTAAAGTATTGTTTTAGGAAAATTTAATATAAGGTTATTTCTAAAACTATGATTTAGTTAGTGTATACGATCTTTATTTTGTACATGATAGTATTTTTCTTTCATTTAAATCTTTTGGAGTTGATATTGATCATAGATTAAACTTGACTTATAGTATTGGAAAAAAATAGTGGAAGATGGAAAACTTAGTTTGCTCTTAGAAAACAACTTAGTTTTGTCATAATTACTTGCATAATAACTTACTTATGGCTTATGAAGATCGATAAAAGATCAAGATATAAAATCTTACGATTATCTTTTTATTATGGTAATTTAATAAGGATGAATTGTTAGATATTTAAAGATGACATCTTCAATATCTAAAGATGATGTGCTTGATACTTAAGGATAACTTGTTTGATATTTGCATGATATGGTTGTGTTAATTGTTAATTGTTGCATTAACAATTAAGGCAAAATAAGTACATCAATAAATTTGGAATATACAAAAAATTAACAATAATAAATTAAAAAAATATTTATAATAAAAGTTGGACCAATTCAATTTGATTTTTGCGTTAAGATAGTTTGTGTTAAGAGTGACAAAACTTTCTAGAGCAACCCCTTTTGTTTCTTATCACAATTACAACACTCACCATTATATTTATCCTCAAGTTCAAAAGAAAAAAATCAAATAAATTCTAGAGCTACCACTTACCATGCATGTTTTGTGTTTTTACATGTGTACATTTTCTTTGGTGCACTCTCACTATGCATGCATATTTATTTTTTGCATTCTCACCATACATACTTTTTGGGTTCTTACTCTCTTATTCCCACCATAGATAAATAAAAGAATTTTAAAACATATATAAAATAAAACGAAAAATATATATATATATATATATATATATATATATATATATATATATATATATATCTTAAAATATATTGGAGAAACTTACCAAATAAAGTTTCATCCTTAAATGTTAGTATTGAAATGGTAAGGCTCAAACCTTTATCTATTTTTGCAAATTTTATTATAAGACATGTATATTGTACTTTAGAACTTTAGTCATCTTTTTGATAAATTCAAAATTAAAATAAATCTAAATTTACACACACACACACACATATATACACTTCATGTACCTGAGACATCTATTTTTATCACTAAGAAAAGTTCCATGGTAATGATATGTTAGTCCATGCATGCAACATCAATTAAGAAATAAATATATAAGTAACTTGTAGATTTGATAATTTGTAAATAAAAATAAATAAATCCATTCTCACTACATTTATCAAAAGTAATGTAACATTTATAGAATATAACATCAAATCCACATCATGAATTTAAAAGTCAATTAAGACATTGTCATATACACAAGTCCAAATTCATGTATTTTGTATTCAAAATTGGTTCAACTATAAATTTTGCTTTTTTGCAAAATGGATCTTCATTCCCAACATGGATAATGAAAGTTCTGCCAATATAGATGACATAATGGAAAAATGACATCATCGTTGATCTAGAAAATAGGTCTACAAGTCACTCTTGCCACTCTTAGCACTCCTAAGTGCATTTCCAAATTGAAATTGCTGCAAAAATTACATTATAGCAAATATCATGGGTATCCTTATTTTGGCTATGAACTCAATAATCATCGTTACTCTTTTCATCAGGCACACAATCTTCATTTGAGATTTGGTTAACTCTACACTTGAATGAATTCAATTGTTCCTCAATTTTTCTGGGTCATACAAAACCAACTTCTTTTAAATGTTGCATATGATTGTAATATAATACAACCTTTGTTAACAACACATAAATTAACCAATCAACCCGTCTATGGCATGCATTGTTCTTCTCACTTAGGTACATTTCCTTGATATACCAATGGTAAGATTTAATTGCATTGTTTGTATCTTGATTGGAGCGTGGAAAATTTATGTACGCTTTTGCTCACATATCTGTAGAAAGAAATTTATTAGTTATGCATTAACAACCATACATATGACATTAAAAATAGAGTCATTAAAACCACTTACAAGAAACTTGCATATTTTGATGTTGACTAACCAAGTGGTTTTAAAATATTCCAAAAACTCTTTATGTTCACTGAATTCTTAAAAGAAATTTTCAAATGTCTTTCTTACAAATTCATCATTTTGACATGTGCGCATAACTTCTCTTAAAGCACAAAAAAAGCAGATTTGTTTTTCCCTTGGACTTTATTTCTAACATTCTCCAACCATGCACGACAAACATGCCACACACATAATAATATTATACACTTGATTGAAGACCTGGAATAACATAAATTTTAGAGAGAATATACATTAATAATATTTTTTCTCTTATAAAAAGAATAAACACATCATCTTAACGGTTCAATTTCAGCAGTAGCATCATCTATCATGAAGGCTTGAACATGCCAATTTGGCCGCTCTTTCTTTCCAATGACAAATTTGGTCGACATCCATTTCTAAATATTAGTTATCGTATTGTGCGATGATATCACCCAAGCTACTGAATAAAGCTCAAAAAGAGGAAATAAAAAATAATAACTTATTCATGAGTAGAAAGGCTAAATTTCTTCTCTATATGATAAGTTAGAGGCAATTTTCTATTGACAATGTCACTCAAGCTAAGAGATGACAGGGGGATAAAGCATTGGGATTGATCTTTCTTTCTATGCTTGGGTGATTGTTATGCCATCACTTCAACAAGTTATAAATGAACCCATCCACCTAATTGAGTGAATGAATAACATTGACCCCAACTCAACAAACATAATATATTTTCTTCTCAACCATCCCATTAACATTCAACTGCTTTATACAATGAATGGGAGGAACGAAATCAAGCCCATCAACTAATTTTTTGAGGTCAAAGAAGCCCTCTAGTGAAATGATAAAGGTCAAAGAAGGCACAGCCAATAAGATTTTTCGTCAAGTGCATAAATGTGAGGGAACAATAGTTAAATCTAGTCAAGTAGTCTTAAGAGGGATTGATCTCTCATCACTTTTGATTGAGTGAGAAGTTCCCAATGGGGGGCCTTATTTTTAACCTATCCAACTAACCATATTAGTTAACATCTATTGGAGAAAAGAGAAAAAAATTAAAAATACCCACACAATACCATCTGTATTTGCCTATTTTATTAAAACAACAATAAGTTGAAGCATCCTTCATTTAAGAACAATTTCAATCAAGATAGTACTAAGAACTCAAAATATTTTAAAGAGAATGATTACCTCAATGCTAGGGTTGTCAATGAAGAGGGGAGAATCTCAATGATGTGGTTGGTCATTTGTGGTTTGCTAACAACAATAGACCCCTTGTTGACACTCAATTGTTGTTATTCTTGTGTCATAGCTCTAGAACAAATCAATGCAATGGACTAATGAGAATGGCGGGTTTTAAATAATAAAGAAGGCAGAGAAAAAAGAAGAAAACAGAAAGACGCTCAATCAAGTTCCCGCTAAAAATAATGTCAAATAATATTACATGTTTTATATGGCTTATTCATTGGCTACCCACCACCCACAAATACCTATTTAAATACTAACCACTAAAAACACTAAACATTTTTACCATACAACATATATTTTCCTATATTATTCCTTTTTAATTAATCCTTATAAATAAACATTATAATACTATTAAAAATGTAAATTTCAAAAGCATCAAAATTATTTATTATAACCATAAAATATATAACCTCATTTTTCTTTCTATACAAGGACAAACATCATTTAGAATCCTCCTTAGAGGACCGACAACTACCAACCAAAGTTACAGACAACCCAATAAAACACAATGCCATCTTTGAAAATGGTTGACTTCAAACAAAAAAACTTTATTGGTCCTAGTCTTCGCCTAAGACCAATACAATAAGCTAGCTTGTGTTAAGATTGAAAAAAAAAATATTGCTATTGTCCCTTTTTCCATTATTTTTATCTAAGCTATTTTTCTTAAATGCAACTTATTTTTTTAGCAAAAGGGATACTTCCTTCGGTTAATTCAAATGCAATGTAATTCATTTGCCACAAAGGTTGAATAATACATTGTGTGAGGGATATATACCCTACAAAACTATGGATTGGTGAAAATTGTAAGGGATGGATTGAATTCTTTATAAACCATTTTTCTAATAGTTTTCCTTTGGAGATCGAGTTTTTTACTCAAATTGCTTTGATGGACAGAAGGTTAAAATCAATTCATGGGCCCTCTGACTCATAGCTCAGTTCACTAAATGAATTGAAAAAATTGAATATTGGAGCAAAACAATCCTCCAACATATTGTTCATTGGCATATATTATGAAAACTATTTACAAATCTCTACCACTCAAATAACAAAATTTGAGGAAGCTACCAATTCTTACATATTGGGATCTCTATTTCAACTGCTTGGATGTGGACAAGACAAATTCCATCTAATTTAGGTGATTTAAAAACGGAGGCACTTCAATTTCTGTATGATATATAATAAACATATAGAGTTCACCCTAATCTTTGGAGTTCGAAAATGTAGTAGCCATGTTTGTTGTTCACTCGGTTTTTACAGATCCTCTGAGCCAAATTCCTTAGATTTGGCCGATGCTTTATGCTTTTGCGAGTAATTTAACTCTACAATCTTCAATTATAATGGATCCTGTTGACTATCTACTCACTCAAATTTATGCAAATTCTAACTTTCATTTTATAAAGAACACTTGATGAAGCGTTGTTAAAATGAGAAACTAACTTTGCCTTACTTGATCAAGCTAAACCTTAAACTAGATCTAGTTGCTTAGGTTTTCATATGGAACATGGTAACTAAGCCCACAATGCCCCTTTTCCTTCTACTGCAAGACAACTACTCACACAATGCCCCTTATCTACACTCAAATGTTGCCATTCTTATGTCATAACTTTGAAACAAATCAATGCATGTACCAGTAAGGTGGGTTTTTAGTAGTGAAAATGGTAAAGAAAAAGAAAGCTCCAAGTAAAATTTTGAATAATAATAGGTATTTCAACACAAATTGGGAGGTGGAAGCAAAAAGCACATCACATAATATTATATATTTTATATCCCTTATGCATTCCCTACCCACCTTCTCACTCACAAATACCTATATAGATGCTAACTAAAAACACTACATTTTTAACATACAATAAATATTTTCCTATATTTTTCCTTTTGAATTACTTCTTTCTAAATAAACAAAAAAAGAAAAATTGAGTAATAATGAGTGTTCCAACACAAATTGGAAGGTAGAAGAAAAAAACACATTAAAGGCCAATTGTAAGAATTCAATCGACCACTATTTTTAGAGGCCCAACTCATCTCGGGTCCGACGATGACCAACCAACTTGCCGACCCAATAAGACGTACATAATAGCATCTTTGAAAATTGTTGACTCGAAACGAAACACCCTACCAAATTGTTTTGGTATTGGCCTAGAACTAATCCAGTAAGCTAGCTCAGAAATCATGGTCTCCCATGAAGATTGGCTCAAAATTCATGGTCTCAAGTTACGATTGAAAAATGTCTTGTTATCTTGTTATTGTCCTATTGTCCTTTTTCTTTTAACATTATTTTTATCTAAGAGATTCTTTTGAAATGCAACTATATTTTGTCAAAAAAATATTTCCTTAAGTTAATTTGTATGTAATGTACTCCATTAACTACAAAGGTTGAATAAATTGTACAAGGGATATGTTGGATTATTGTGTGAATCTCACTCCTTATAAACCATTTTTCTAGCTGCTTACCTTCCCAGATCGGTTTATTGCCTCAACTTGCTCTAATGGACTGAAGGCTAAAATCAATTCATGGGTTCTCTGCCTCATAGCTTGGTTCACTAAATGAATTGAAAATATTGAACATTGGAGCAAAACAATCCTCTAGCAGAGTCTTCCATTGACCTAAATCAATTTGCCAATCTTTATCACTCAAACAACAAATTTTCAAGGCTTAATTCTACAGATCTAGGAAGCTACCAATCCTTTCATATTTGGATCTCTATTTCAACTCCTTGGATGTTGAGAAGATAAATTCCATCTGATTTGGATGATCTATTGATTTACTACTAAAAATGAAAAAAAAGGCACTTCCAAACAAACAAGCAAAAAGGCACTTCCAATTTGTGTTTGATATATAACCAAACTATAGAATGCACCCTAATTTTGGTAGTTGCTTTTTTTTTTATCCAATGCTTTGTTGTTCACCTGTTTTTTTTTAAATCCATTGTACCAATTTCCCTAGAATTCACAGACACTTTATGCTTTTGTGAGTAATTAACAATGAATCCTATGAGCTGCTTATAAATATACGTTGTTGAGAAGGTCCTATGATGGGAAAAGTATAGTTTATACAGAGAATAGAATACTCTAGAAGCGCAGGATCTAGTAGAATTCACCAAGGACTTCCAAATATAGCAATTTTATATTCAAATGGCGATTCAGCACATGTTTGAGTTACAATGGCCATATGACTATTTCTGCAGTTTTTAAAGAGCGGAAATACAATTTCATATGAAAGTGAGTGCTTAGATTTTCGAATCAAACATAATAACTGGGACCCCAATATGCCCATTTTTCCTTGTGAGGCAAGGCAACTACTCACACAATTGGTGACTTATATACACTAATATTACATATTTTGCATAAATAATGGTTCCTTCATAGATTTTCACAAGACCATGGTGGTTCGACAAAATATTCAGTCAAAAACTATTTTTGAAACTCCCAAGTCAGCAATGACAAGGATTTTAAATGACCATTCATTGTCTTCTCACAAAATATTTACATGAAAACGTAGAACGACCATTCATTCTACCTGCCATTCAGTGGTTTTTTTCTTAATCTCTAGAAAAAAGTGTAAACATGGTAGATAAACACATTTTTTTTTAATCTGTAGAAAGAAGTGTAAACATGGGTAGATAAACACATACCGTTGTGTTTTTTTCTTTTTAATTCTACCCATTCCATTCACAGCGTTATACTGTGCAGTTTCCAATATTTTGGCCTCCACTAACTGTTCAACGATAATAAATATCTAATACACAAAAGGCCGATAAAACTACTAATTTTTCTATGAGAAAACACTCTAGGTTTTCTTACCTGAATCCCAAAAGTCCCTGGTGAAAATCACCACGACGCCATGGATGTCAAAAATGGAACGGTGAAGAGTTTTTACTTTGAAACCTGTAAAAGTCACTCACTTGGATGATGGTTTCACTTACTTGGGCTTCTTCCTAAAGCCGAATGGCTACAAAAGCAAGGATTGGGATTGGCTTCTTAACAAAATTGGTAAGCGACTAAAACAATGGTCTCACCATTGGATCTCTTTGGGAGGGCATCTCATTCTTATCAAGTCTGTACTACACAACATTCCCATCTACTGGATGCACATATTCAGACTTCCCAAAGGAGTTTCTTGTAATCTCAATGCCAGTATCTCAAGTTTCATATGGGTTGGCACACAACCAAAACGCAAAGTTCATCTTGCCAATATAGAGATCCACAACGTTGTGGTCAAAAAAGGTTGTCGGGGACTCACAGACATAACCTCTTTCAACTTGGCTTTACTTCTTAAAAGCCTTTGGAGAATAGTGTGCAATTATGGTCTATGGAACCAGATTATGAAGTCAAAATACCTCTAGAATAGAGATCTTATCAAATGGCTTCGTGTTGGTGCTCCGAACCCTCCCAACTTTTCGATTTCGTGGCACAACCTCCTCCTCACTAAGCACTGGTTTTTTGGGACCCTGAAATGGGATGTTGGTATGGGATCCACTTCAAATATTGGCCTGGACCCCCTCTCAAGCATAACAAGTCCACGTCTATTATCTCAACTCCTCGTTATTTTTTTGCAAAATCAAGGCATTTTTGTGATGAATGACAAAGAAAATGAAAATCTAACCTCTCCTACCACTGCACGTTAGAGAGACGCTGCAGAGCTAGAAATTTCAGTCCCTCTGATTCGAGAATGGTCAGCATATATTTCAAATCTTAAACTATCTGGGATTGTCCTATCCACAAAAGCAAACAAGTTTATCTACTTCCTTGGCTCACAACAGAAAAAGGTAATCGTAAATGAAGCATATCAGATAATCTTCCAACCTGCAAGCAATATATCACTCCTCTCTTCATTGGCCTTTCCTTATCAGCTAGAGAGGACATCAACCACCTCTTCCTCCACTGCCCATTTGGCTCTTCTATCTGGACACATGCACTACAACTGACAAAATCCTCTACAAATTGGGACTCCTTTGATGTTCATCTAGATCACCCTCAACACAAAACACTAGCCTTCTTTATCATCCTGTGGGATTTTGTGCCCAAGAAAGTCTCTAGCATGTGAAGCTTGACATCTCAAAAACCAGTTGTAGAATCTTCTCTTTCTATCTTTAGTACTCTCCATTGAAGTCATTGGTCTCTAAATGTCCCGCTCCACCTCAAAAAAGTTGGTCCTCTTACCCAGTTGTCGTCTTTGACAAGGCCTCCTCTTTTGACCTTTGTGGTTGTGGCATGGTCATCCATTCAGGACCTCAGAGTTTCTATAGGTTTCATTGGCACTGTGGAATTGGAACTATTACCTGCGTTGAATTACTAACTCTTTGGGGGTCTTACACTAAGCTTCTTGGCTTGACATTAGAGTTTTTACAATTTTTGGAAACTCCAAATCTATCATCAACTAGGCAAATGATTGAGGCTCCCTAGAATCTCCTAACCTCCACAGCTTGAAATTCATAATCAACAACCCGCTCATGGAGTTCCAATATGTCTCCATCACACTCCTTTATCGGAGTGAAAATGTTGAAGTGGATCGCCTCTCCAAGGAAGAATGAATTTCGAACACTCTTGAGATAAAATTCCATTTTTTTCTACCTCTAAAACTTATCATAGGTCTCGGTATATTTTGATCTAACTTTTGGCATTTTATTGTACATCTTGCACTCTGTTCCCTTTTTGTGCAAAATACCTCTGTTATGATCATTGTAATCAGACAACTCTCTACAGTTTTCATCTCTATCTAATGTATCCTATTACATATTAGAAATCAAATGTATTAGATATAGTGCTTGATTGTTGCTTTAGCTTTCACAAAGCCATCAATGAGATTTCCTCTCTGTCAATGTACGTTCTCTGATTATTAATAGAAAGTGTTTTTTTGTCTTTTGAAAAAAATACGATATATTTTGATCTAACTTTTGGCATTTTGTTGTACATCTTGCACTCTATTCCCTTTTTGTGCAAAATACCTCTATGTTATGATCATTGTAACCAGACAACTCTCCACAATTTTCATCTCTCTATAATGTATCCTATTACATATTAGAGATCAAATGTATTAGATACAGTGCTTGATTGTTGCTTTAGCTTTCACAAAGCCATCAATGAGATTTCCTCTCTGTCAATGTATGTTCTCTGTTTATTAATAATATGAAAGAAAATCAACCATAATTACATTACTTGAAAACTAATTTTAATAATTGAAAATTAATTACAATAATAAAATAAATTAGA
The DNA here is from genome assembly GCA_031772625.1 of Pinus tabuliformis. Classification (NCBI taxonomy): domain Eukaryota; kingdom Viridiplantae; phylum Streptophyta; class Pinopsida; order Pinales; family Pinaceae; genus Pinus; species Pinus tabuliformis. The sequence continues at coordinate 1,456,934,296 of CM062817.1, read as the reverse complement.
TAATATTTTCTTTGATTTAAATAATCAATTTTTTTTCTCACCAAATTAGAATTTTCCTATGTAAATTAGTTTGCCTTAATTTTTTTTAAAGTCATATTGTTTTAAGAAAATTTAATATAGGGTTATTTATGAAACTATTATTTAGTTAGTGTATATGATCTTTATTGTGTACATGATTGTATTTTTATTTCATATAAATATTTTGGAGTCGACATTAATCATAGATTTAACTTGACTTGTAGTATTTGAAAAAATATAATAGAATATGGAAAACCTAGTTTGCTCTCAAAAAACAACTTAGTTTTGTCATAATTACTTGCCCAGTATCATACTTATGACTTTAGTTTTGTCATAATTACTTGCCCAATATCTTACTTATGGCTTATGAAGGTCGGTAAAAGATCAAGATATAGAATCTTCCGATTATTTTTTTATTACAGTAATTTAATAAGGATGATTTGTTAGATATTTAAAGATGACATGGTAATTTAATAAGGATGATTTGTTAGATATTTAAAGATTAGCACGTTCGATAAAGATGATGTGCTTGATACTTAAGGACAACTTGTTTGATATTGCATCATATGGTTGTGTTAAATGTTAATTGTTGTATTAACACTTAAGGCAAAAGAAGTACATCCATAAATTTGAAATATACAAAAAAAAAAAAAAAAATTTAACAATAATAAACAAAAAATTATTTATAATAAAATTTGGACCAATTCAATTTGATTTTATATTAAGATAGTTTGTGTTATGAGTGAAAAAACTTACTAAGCAACCCCTTTTGTTTCTTATCACAATTAGAACACTTTAACATTATATTCATGCTCAATATGGTTGTGTTAAATGTTAATTGTTGTATTAACACTTAAGGCAAAAGAAGTACATCCATAAATTTGAAATATACAAAAACAAATTAACAATAATATACAAAAAAATATTTATAATAAAAGCTGGACCAATTCAATTGGATTTTACGTTAAGATAGTTTGTGTTAATACACTTAAATGCATGTTTTGTGTTTTTACACGTGTACATTTTCTTTGTTGCACTCTAACTACGCATACATATTTAATTTTTGTATTCTCACTATACATACTTTTTGTGCTCTTATTCTATTCTTTCCACCATAGATAAATAAAGGAATTTTAAAATATATATAAAAGATATATATATATATATATATATATATATATATATATATATATATATATATATATATATATTCCATCCTTAAATGTTAGTATTGAAATGGTAAAAGCTCAAATCTTTATCTATTTTTGCAAATTTTATTATAAGACATGTATATTGTACTTTAAAAATTTAGTCCTTTTTTGATAAATTCAAAAAATATATATATATATATACACACACAAAATCTATGTACTTCCATCTATTATTATAACTACACAAAGTTCCATGGTAATGATATGTTAGTCCATGCATGCAACATCCAATAAAATATAAATATATAAGTACCTTAACTTGCATATTTGATAATTTGTAAATAAAAATAAATAAATCCATTCTCACTACATTTATAAAACAAAGTTCCATGGTAATGATATGTTAGTCCATGCATGCAACATCCAATAAAATATAAATATATAAGTACCTTAACTTGCATATTTGATAATTTGTAAATAAAAATAAATAAATCCATTCTCACTACATTTATAAAAAATAATGTAACATTAATAGAATATAACATCAAATCCACATCATGAATTTAAAAGTCAATTAAAACATTGTGATATACACATATTTTATATAAGTACCTTAACTTGCATATTTGATAATTTGTAAATAAAAATAAATAAATCCATTCTCACTACATTTATAAAACAAAGTTCCATGGTAATGATATGTTAGTCCATGCATGCAACATCCAATAAAATATAAATATATAAGTACCTTAACTTGCATATTTGATAATTTGTAAATAAAAATAAATAAATCCATTCTCACTACATTTATAAAGAATAATGTAACATTAATAGAATATAACATCAAATCCACATCATGAATTTAAAAGTCAATTAAAACATTGTCATATACACAAGTCCAAATTCATGTATTTGTATTCAAAATTGGTTCAACTATAAATTTTTCTTTTCTACAAAATGGATCTTCATTCCCAACATAGATAATGAAAATTCATGCCCATAGAGATGACATAATGGAAAAATAGCATCATTGTTGATCTAGAAAATTGGTCTACAAGTCACTTTTAGCACTCCCAAGTGCATTTCCAAATTGAAATTGCTACAAAAATTACATTATAGAAAATATCATGGGTATCCTTATTTTGGCTATGAACCCAATAATCATCATTACTCTTTTCATCAGGCACACAATCTTCATTTGAGATTTGGTTAGCTCTACACTTGAATGAATTCAATTGTTCCTCAATTTTTCTGGGTCGTACAAAACCAGCGTCTTTTAAATGTTGCATACACAATTTTCATTTGAGATTTGGTTAGCTCTACACTTGAATGAATTCAATTGTTCCTCAATTTTTTTAGGTCGTACAAAACCAACTTCTTTTAAATGTTTCATATGATTGTAATATAATACCACTTTTGTTAACAACACATAAATTAACCAATCAACCCATCTATGGCATGCATTGTTCTTTTCACTTAGGTACCTTTCCTTGATATGCCAATGGTAAGATTCAATTGCATTGATGCTTTTGCTCACATATCTGTAGAAATAAATTTATTAGTTATGCAATAACAACCATACATATGACATGCAAAATAGTCATTAAATCCCCTTACAAAAAACTTGCATATTTTTTGTTGACTAACCAAGTGGTTTTAAAATATTCCAAAAACTCTTTATGTTCACTGAATTCTTAAAAGAACTTTTCAACTTTCTTACAAATTCATTATCTTGACATGTGCACATAATTTCTCTTAAAACACAAAAAATGTGTATTGGGTTTTCCCTTACTTGGACTTTATTTCTAACATTCTCCAACCATGCACGCAAGACATGCCACAGATAATAATATTATACACTTGATTGAAGACCTAGAATAACATAATTTTTAGAGAGGAGATACATTAACAATATTTTTTGTCTTACAAAAATAATAAACACATCATCTTAATGCTTCAATTTCGGCAGTATCATCATCTATGATGAAGGCTTGAACATGTCAATATGGTCGCTCTTTCTTTCCAATGGCAAGTTTGGTCGACATCCATTTAGAAATGATAGCTATAGTATTGTGGGATGATATCACCCAAGCTATTGAATAAAGCTCAAAAAGGGGGAATAAAAAATAATATCTTATTCATGAGTAGAAAGGTTAAATTTCTTCTCTATATGATAAGTTAGAGGCAATTTTCTATTGACAATGTCACTCAAGCTAAGAGATGAGTGAGATGACTGGGGGATAAAACATTGGAATTGATTGTTCTTTCTATGGATTGAGTGGATGAATGACATTGACCCCAAACTCAACCAACGTAGTATATTTGCTTCTCAAGCATCCAATTAACATTCAACGACTTTATACAATGAATGGGAGGAACGAGGTCAAGCCCATCAACTAATTTTTTGAGGTCAAAGAAGCCTTTTAGTGAAATGACAAAGGTCAAAGAAGGCACAACCAATAAGATTTTTCGTCAAGTGCATAAATGTGAGGGAATAATAGTTAAATCTAGTCAAGTAGTCTTAAGAGGGATTTATCTCTCATGACTTTTGATTGAATGAGAAATTCCTAATGGGGGGACCTTATTTTTAGCCTATCCAACTAACCAAATTAGTTAACATCTATTGGAGAAAAGAGAAAAAAAAAATTAAAAAGACCCGCACAATACCATCCGTATTTGCCTATTTTATTAAAACGACAATAGGTTGAAGCATCCCTCATTTAAAAAAACTTTCAATCAAGATAGTAATAAGAACTCGAAATATTTTAAAGAGAATGATTACCTCAATGCTAGGGTTACCAATGAAGAGGAGAGAATCTCAATGATGTGGTTGGTCATTTGTGGTTCGCTAACAACAATAGACCCTTGTTCACACTAAAACACAATACCATATTTCAAAATGGTTGATCGAAAAAAAAAAAGCTCACTGGTCCTAGTCTTGGCCTACGACCAATTCAATAAGCTAGCTCGCATTAAGATTGAAAAAATATATATTGTTATTGTCCCTTTTTCCATTATTTTAATCTAAGATATTTTTTTTAAATGCAACTTATTTTGTTAGCAAAAGGGATACTTCCTTCGGTTAATTCAAATGCAATGTGATTCATTTGCCACAAAAGTTGAATAATACATTGTGCGAGGGATATATTCCCTACAAAACTTTCGAGGGATATAAACCATTTTTCTAACAATTTTCCTTTGGAGATTGAGTTGTTTACTCAAATTGCTCTAATGGACGAAAGGTTAAAATCAATTCATGGGCCCTCTGCCTCGTAGCCTAGTTCACTAAATGAATTGAAAAAATTGAATATTGGAGCAAAACAATCCTCTAACATATTGTTCATTGGCATATATTATGGAAACAATTTACAAATTTCTACCACTCAAAGAAGAATACTCTAGAGAAAGCTCTGAATCACAAGAAATCGGGCAAGGAAGAAACAACTCTCAAGACAAGCAGGGAGAAAGTCTCGCCCAACAAATCAATAGTTATGACGATTCGAATACTGCACAAAATAAATCTTCATTTAACAACAAAGTAGATCTCCTAGACCAAACTTCTTCTCCGACTATCTTCAAAAAGACAAACACAATAGATCGCGAAGCTAAGACACCAATGTCCCAAGAACCAGAAGAGATGAAGGAGATGCAAGATAAAGGAAGTTGGAAGACCGTAGAGAAAAAAAAGAGAGCTACAGAACCAATCTCGCCAAGAAAGACGAGTAACCAGATAATTAAAACTAAGAAAATTGTAGGTCTGATAGACCAATTTGGTCTCAGTGGATGTTAACCATCATCATCATCATCAACAACAACAACAAAATTTGAGGAAGCTACCAATTCTTGCATATTTGGATCTCTATTTCAACTACTTTGTGGATAAGACAAATTCCATCTAATTTAGGTGATTTAAAAAAGGAGGCACTTCAATTTCCGTATGATATATAATTAACATATAGAGTTCACCCTAATCTTTGGAGTTCGAAAAGGTAGTAGCCATGTTTGTTGTTCACTCAGTTTTTGACATATCCACTGTACCAAATTCCTTAGATTTGGTCGATGCTTTATGCTTTCGCTAGTAATTTAACTATACAATCTTAGATTAGAATGGATCCTGTGGACTACTTATAACTATAAGCTATTGCAAAGTTCCTACCATGTGCAAAGTTGAGTGATCTTTTATAGGTGTTTGACTACTATCCACTCACTCACATTTATGCAAATTATAACTTTCATTTTATAAAGAACCTTTGAGGAAGCGTTGTTAAAATGAGAAACTAACTTTGCCTTTACTTGATCAAGCTAAAACTTAAACTAATCTGGTTGCTTAGGTTTTCGTATGGAACATGGTAACTAAGCCCACAATGCCCCTTTTCCTTCCAAGGCAAGACAACTACCCACACAATGCCCCTTATCTACACTCAAATGCTGCCATTCATATGTCATAACATTGAAGCAAATTAATGCATGGACTAGTGAGTAAGGTGGGTTTTTAGTAGTGAAAATGGCAAAAAAAAAGAAAGCTCCAAGTAAAATTTTGAATAATAATAGGTATTTCAACACAAATTGGGAGGTGGAAGCAAAAACCACAACACATAATTTATTATATATTTTATATCCCTTATGCATTCTCTACCCACCTTCTCACTCACAAATACCTATATAGATGTTAACTAAAAACACTACATTTTTAACATACAACAAATATTTTCTTATATTTTTCCTTTTGAATTACTCCTTTCTATAAAACACAAAAAAGAAAGCGAAAAGAAAAAATGGGTAATAATGAGTGTTCCCACACAAATTGGAAGGTAGAAGAAAAAAAACCATTAAAGGCCAATTGTAAGAATTCAATCGACCACTATTTTTAGAGGCTCAAAATTCATGGTCTCAAGTTACGATTGAAAAATGTCTTGTTATCTTGTTATTGTCCTTTTTCTTTTTTAACATTATTTTTATCTAAAGAGTTTCTTTTGAAATGCAACTATACTTCGTCAAAAAAATAAACAAAAAATATTTCCTTAGGTTAATTTGTATGTAATGTACTCCATTAGCTACAAAGGTACAAGGGATATGTTGGATTATCGTGTGAATCTCACTCCTTATAAACCATTTTTCTAACTGCTTACCTTCCTAGATTGGTTTATTGCCTCAAGTTGCTCTAATGGACTGAAGACTAAAATCAATTCATGGGTTCTCAGCCTCGTAAGCTTGGTTCACTAAATGAATTGAAAATATTGAATATTGGAGCAAAACAATCCTCTAGCAGCGTGTTCCATTGACCTAATCAAATTTTCAAGGCTTAATTCTATAGATTTAGGAGGCTACCAATTCCAATTCTTTCCTTTAAATGGTCAACACAAACTTAATGCTAAATTTTTAGACATTTATTGTTTAAACAATTGAATCTTGATTATTTAATATTTGTAATATTTAATATTTAATATTTTAAATATTTTTTTAATAATTTTTATTTATTATTAAAGTTTTAGTATTTAATATTCGTCGTGTTTAAATTTTTAGTATTTAATATTCGCAGTGTTTGTAATATTTAAATTTTTCACTCTTCATTATTTAATATTAAAAATGATTTTAATGATTAGTTATGTTTATTAGTACTGATCAAACCCACTAATGTGTGGAAAATTGCCTTCAAATTCAAGGAGGGCCTTTTCAAATGGCTAGTCATGTCTTTCAGGCTAACAAATTCCCTCGCAACCTTCATTAGGTTGATGGACGACATCTTACGAGTCTTCACCACCTCATTCGTGGGGGTGTATTTGGATGAAATTCTGGTCTTCAACCATAGTTGGAAAGAGCACCTCCACCATATTCGACAGGTCCTCCAAACCCTGTGGCAACACAAGTTGTGCACCAATTTGGAGAAATTCACTTTTGGTATGACTCACGTTCAATATCTGGGATACAATATTGATGAGCGAGGCGTGTATATGGACTCAGCTAGGTTACAATTCATTCGAGATTGGCCACCCCTAACCACTCTAACATAGCCCTGCAACTTTTTGGGCCTTGCCAACTTCTACCACAAGTTTATGTTGGGGTTCACGTTACCTGCAACAACCATTTGAGATTGAGACAAATTCCTCCAATTATGTTATTGGTACAGTTCTTACTCAGCAGGGGCATCTAGTGGCATATCATAGTGAGACACTTTCAGACATAGCAGAGAAGCACCAACAACATTGTAGACTTCCTCAGTTGACCACCGATCACGACGTTAACTAATGTGCTCGACTCTTGTGGAAACGACACGACGAGGTGGTCGCATATTTACAAGAGCGATCCAAAAATAAACTACACATACCAAATGCTCCTAGAAGGCAAGCAAATTACAAATTTTCACCTCCAAGATGCACTGTTATGCGACCTAGGACACCTATATGTTCCTTCAAGCAGGCGTTCCAAGATGATTTGGGAGGCACACTACAATGGGTTTGCTGGATATTTCAGGGTAAACAAAACATTGGCAGTGCTACATAAGTATTTTTATTGGCTGAACCTCCGATATGATGTTGGGAAGTACATCAAACCCTACACACTGCCTGTGCCATTCCCAAACCGACCATCAAGAAGAAAGGTCTATATACTCCTCTGCCTACTCCTATTCGAACTTGGGAATACATCTCCATGGATTACATGTTGGGCCTTCCTTCTACTAAGCATGGCTGCCAACAACTGTGATTTCATGGTCGTCGACAAATTCTCTAAGATGGGCATTCTGACACCCTGCAAGAAGAGTATCACAGCAAAAACCACTACTAAGCTCTTCTTTGAATGGGTGTGCCTACACTTTGGGATACCACAGTCCATTATCTCAGTTCGGGACAACAATTTCCTAAGTACATTTTGGTCAAGTCTCTCTTTGATGTCAATACCAAGCTCACTAATTCCACGACTTTCCACCCCCAAACTAATGGCCAAAAAAAGGTCGTCAACAAGACAATGGTACACATTTTGCGCATGTACAACTTGAAACATCCACGCACATGGAATGAAATCCTCTTTTATGTCCAGCACAACTACAACAGAGCTCTCCATAGCTCAATTGATCATAGCCCTTTCCAAGTGGGATTGGGATTCCATTCACTATGTCCCATTGATGTGCCATACAACCTGCGACTACTCCAGCAAATTCGGTTCATGTCCAATATGAAGCTAACAAGGTTAACAACTTCATTTAGAGAATTCAACACATCCACCGGCAGGTACATGACATATTGGACAGAGCCAATGCTAAGTACAAGTAGCGTCATGGTCAGCGTGAAGTGCAACACAAGTTCCAAGTGGGAGACAAAGTTTGGTTACATTGGCAGAAGGAGCGCCTCGCTGGACCCCACCGTAAGCTTCACCTACTCTGATATTGTCCTTACACCATCACTAAGGTTGCAGGGGAAAATAATTTCAAGCTCAACATTCCACCATTCCTTGACTTGCACCCAGTGTTCAATGTGGACCGCCTTTCATTCTCATTGCAAATAAAGCTCCCAACCATCTTTTAATATCATCTATGGTATTGCATGAAGAAATCATCCAAGCCATAAGGACACCATTACAATGTTTGTCGAATACCACTAAAGTATAAAGTTGATACTACATTCAAATCACATAATCATAAGTATTATGTTCAACAACAAAAAAAATCATTTTTATCACTCTAGAAATCAAAAGAGTGATAATACGCACCCATGGAAAATTTTAGGGGCTAATATTCACAAGTGGGCCTATTTTCCATGATTCTTCCACAAACATGTTTCGCTAATTTCCATTTTTTATAAAAATGATTCGCCTAAATTTTACAATATAAAATTAATTTACCTTAAAAATTGCCAACATTATATAGATACTATATATAAAACCATTATAAATTTGAATAATTTACAAATATATCAATAAACATTTTATATTTTTCATATTAGGGACTAGTGAGATTCCCCAATGTTTTTAAACTTCAAGATAATTTTTCATCCTTAAAATTTTCCTTGTACACACCCCATACATATTTGTAATAAATATAGAATCCATTGACATAACATTGTTTTGTGAATGTGTCACCATCATGGAATGCATCCAATGTGTTTGTATGCCTATAATAAATGGTATTTTTTGCACAATAACCTATTTTTTTATAGAAAAAGAAACTATCTGGAAACTTATTGTACCAACACTCGACACTTGTTGGATCACTGTTATCCTTCATATATTATTTTTTGTCTAATATTATTGTAGATGTTAGAAATATCCATCCTTGTCATTAAAGTAACCTAATCCATCCCTATGAATAACACACCAAGTTGGTTCTCCACATTAGAGATTAATTTGTCCCAAACCATTGTGACATTAAAACCACCTTCAACCATCCTTTTGAAACTAGCTCGTAAATCCAAGGATATATGTGGCACATACTTGAACATTTGAGTTCTTCCCACTAGACTCTTCCCCTAAAAGAAAACACTAGATTGATCAAAATATCTACACTCAATGTATGTTATAATAACATCATTTAGAAGCACATAAAGATGGTGCAAGATGAAGTGACGTCTACAACCAACGTTCATGCTTTCGCGTGGAATGTGTTTTTGTTGTTGTTGATCCTCTTGGATTATTTATATTTACATCACGTCTTTATTTACATGTCGACCCAGGACCATATGCACACCAATAACTAAAGAAGAGAAATGATAAGAAATTAGAAAACATGTATACACATTTCGACTTCATTTGAATTTGAATAAGATGTATCTGATTAATTGAACAAATAAAGACACACATGGCATATTTCATATATGTCTTAATGTGAGCACATACAACATCCTCCACTTTTTAAGATCTAATAGTATTAACAACAAATTGAGTGGGAGCATCTTCATCTAATTTCTCTCCATTTATAAAATATTTTGGTTGACTACAAGGAATAATAGCAACTTGATCCCCTTCAATTTATATCTATGTTAGATGTTTAGTAGAAAATTCTATCATAGTTTCTGAGTATTGCGCGTCGAGTTCCATAATTTCATCCCACTTTCCCATAAGCTTTTATAAATATTTTCCTATTTTCCTATATTGTCTATATATGCATGTTGTTATATATATGTGTTTACAAAAGTCACCCATATACAAATTTCAAAAGTGCATTTATGAAAGTTGATTCTCTATATTTGTTTGCATATCTATATGCATATACAAAAGTTCTTGCATACACAAATGGCTTCTTGCATTGAAAGGAATTGATTTTGGGGGAGTTGTTTTCATCTGTTGCGCTTTCCTGGTGGACACTAACATAGGGCAAGAGGTATGACAATGGAAAGCACATGGGTGAATTTTTTGTGGGGCTTCTTCCTTAAAGACACCATAAATTCTCTTTGGGGCTTCTTCCTTAAACACAAAATAAATTGTCAGAGGCACCTCATCCACAAGGTGCATGATGCATAGGACCACCACTAACAAGATAACCACCGGAAGGAAAAAGATCAATCAACTAAGGGCTTGATTGTACCACAAGAGGTATAGGGTCAAGAATTCCCCCAGTAGGTATGTGCATACTAGAAACATTGCCCCAATTGGAAACTATCTAGGGGTTACAACTAAGAAGAGGGTTCCAACCAAACAGATTGTTGAAGGTAGTCGAACTAATAGCACCGAAATGGGTGATAACTGAAGGTCAAGGAGATGATATGAAAAAAGTAAGGACATGAAAATGTTGAACACCACCCATAATAGGTGTAAACTATCTAGGGGTTACAACTAAGAAGAGGTTTCCAACCAAACAGATTGTTGAAGGTAGTCGAACTAATAGCACCGAAATGGGTGATAACTGAAGGTCAAGGAGATGAAATGAAAAAAGTAAGGACATGAAAATGTTGAACACCACCCATAATAGGTGTAGATGGGATTATTAGACTAGACATAGTTTGAATAGTAGGATAATAAATCAACAATGTTTCACTGGTTGTAAGAGGGGTAAGTAGCAGTGGAGAAAAGGTTTCCATAAATACCATGACTCACAATGCATCGATGGATGGTGATGTTCCAGATAGTGATAGGGATCTAGAAAGAAACTAAAGATGGAAGTCATGGTGTAGTATTATCCAAATCAAATGCCATAAAATGCAAGTCGGTAATGTCAATTGCACCTAATGTGGAAAGATGTGCTTTCCTTTGGGTTTGGCAGGTTTTCGAAACCTCCAATGCTAACATAGCTAATGCAAATTGAGGTAGAACATTAACAATGTTGTAGTTCTGAGCTGCTTTTGAATTATGTCTTACACGACATAGTGACATTTCGATCATTCGTTTGATGGTTTCTACAACAAGTCGAGTCAATGTCAAAGGTTGCATCGCTATAGCGTCAGTTGATGTGCAAGGATTGGTTTCTGGAGGGGTTTCGTAATCCTAGTTTCGAGTTTGTAGGAGAACATCTTTGACCATGAAAATGTCACGATTGGTTAGGTCACTGGAACTATCCTCGGTTGGGATTTGATACAATGGTGGGGGGTGCTCGTGTTGGGTTCGCACAACTCCTTAGTATGGGAAAATATTATGAATGACTACAGGTTGGTGGTTCGTCCTTGTCTACCTTCCTACTTCTCTCATCCTCTTACTCTGGGAGTTGTGGGAAATTATGGGTGTAAAGCCCATATTCCCCACAAGTAGCACAAGAGTGATTAGTCCTTAGTCTATTATTCTTACTCTAATTTTGTGGTTTATTATTGTTGTGACACTAGTTCTTTTTTTTTTTTTTTTTTAGGGGGATTTCCCCTATCCGATGTCCGTGGAGGTTGGTTTTGGTTGTTACGCCCTAGGTTCCCCTTTTTGTTTGTTCTTTCCTTTATTCTTATTAGCATTTGAAGGGTTTGTTGTTCTCAACTATTTAAATCATTGTCATTGTCGTGGGAAAGTAGGCTACACAAAATTGACCTCCACTAGGTTGAGCCTTGGGGTTGGTCTGTTGGAGTGTTCAGAAAAGGATGGTAAGTGTTCCCTTGTCTCGAGTTAGGGGAAGTTCCTTTGCGACACATGGCGGGTACTGGCCACCCTACCTGGGAGAATGTTGGTTACCCTAAAGATTATTGAGAGAGTAAGCTGATTAGGCTATATCCCGTGTTGGGTGAAATTTGAGTTGCAAGTGGATCACCATATGATGGGAAATAGGTTTGTCCAATGTACACATTTCCAGTTTGTTGGAAAGTGCTTCCAGGTTCATTTTGGGTCATCTGGATTGAAACGTGCCCCTATTCCATCCCTCTACCCATCCCTTCCCACACATCCATCGTCTACCTTTCCACCCTCTCATCTAGCGGTCTCCACTCCCCTGTGTCAGATGACCTTCCTACCACCCCCTTGTGTCATTTGCGACGTTTTCCTGAGCAGATAAAGTAGTTCATCCAACAGAGGGGTGGGGTCTCCCTACATGTAACCCGCGTTGTTGTTGAGCTCTATCGTTCCGGGGCACTGCCTTCACATGAGACAACCAGGGTTTTTTTGCCCCTCACTAGACACTACCATGATTTCGCCTCCTATGGACATTGTTCCAACTTCTCTCCTAGGCGGGCACAGAGGAGGTAAACATGTCGCACGAGCCCCATTTTTTGAAGGTTTTTTCCTTGTGGATCCTTTCCGTCATCCACGTTTCCTGAACTCTAATGGATTTTGGCTTTTGATCTTTTTACAGAGGAGAAATGCGGCATGCGACACAAATCTCGATAGTACTGGACCGCTGCCATATTATATGTCGCCTACCATGTTTTTATATGTTTGCATTGGCTGCTTTGAAGAGCTTGGGTCCGTAGCTCAAGGGTTGGCTTTTTCAGTTTACTCCTCGCTGTCTCTTGCCACAAGTTTACAAGTTAGGGTTTTGTCCTCGTTGTTTCTCTGCATGGGCGCTTTCTCCTTAGGGTTTGCATACTTGGGGTTTGTTGATGCTACGGTTTGCATGCTTAGGGTTTTTTGCTTCAAGAAACATAGTGTTTGTTTCTTTCAACTACTTGCATGTCGAAGGTTGCAAACCTTATTTGGGTTTTTTTAAAAACGTTTGACATATCTTGAAATTTCTGTGTTATGCAGGATTATTTGATTTTTTTTAAGGAACACTCATGCCATCTATTGCCCTTGCCGCAAAGAGAAAATTTTACTTTGAAATGTTATTTCCCCTATCTGATTTCGCGCCCCATGAAATTATTTTATGAATGTTTTTTAATTTCCTCGAAAGCAAAAAATTGTGTTTTATTCATGTGTCAGAGAGAATTTTTTTTTGCGAAACGAAAACTAATGTTCAAATTTTTCCTAAGTTTGGAAAAATAACTCTTAAAGTTTTTTACTCCTCTGTTGGCCTAAATGTTTTTAACCAACAACAATTTTTTGGGGTAATCAAGCTCAATTCTTTTACTGATTTCTATTTCATTTACGTATTAATATCTATTTCCAACTGCTAAAATTTTTTGTCTCTATTCCTACATTTTTTTCCAAGCCTGGGAAATAAAATCACTAGTTCTGTTGCCCCCAAAAGAAAGGCTTTCCCTCTCAAATAAATGTCTTTCATCGTCATAAACTTTTTTATCAATGTTTTCCGACTGAAAGGTAAATTCTACTCCTATAACATGCTTAATTTTTTACCTCACAAGAAATATTTTAGGCAATGGAACTAATTTTATCTCACCAAGCTTTTTTCCGTTTTTTTGAATATTTATTTCCCACTGGTAATTTTCTGTGTCTCCTTGTCGTTAAGTTCTTTTTTTCTTTTAACCAACGACAAATTTTTGGGGTAATCAAGCTAAATCTTTTTTCCGGTTTCTGTTTCATTTTTTAAATATATATTTCCAACTACTATTTTTTTTGTTTCAATTGCTACATTTTTCCCAAGCTCGGGGAAAAAACCGCTAGATTTTGTTCCCGCAAAAGAAAAGGCTTCCACTCTAAAATAAATGTCTTTCACCATCATAAATTTTTTTATTACTATTTTCCATCTGAAAGGTAAATTATACTCCTCTAACATGCTTAATTTTTTAACTCGGGAAATATTTTAGGCAATAGAACTAATTTTATCTCACCATTTTTTTCCTTTTTTTAATATCTATTTCCAACTAGTAATTTTTTGTCTCTCCTTGCACGCCTTTTGAACACCATATTTTTTTCTCTCTCAGAAAAAAGAGGCGTTTTTTTCCCTCTCATGCAAAGAAATGTTTTGGTTTTCAATAAATTTCCTTCGTTCAAACTTTTTGTTTTAAAGGAACACTCATGCCATCTCTCACCCTTTGTTTTGGTGAAAAACACTCATAGTGTCACAGGCTTAAGAGTTTGCACAAGCCTTGCTCTAAACTCTAAGTGTCTTTTGTTATTGTCGGCACAAAAAGAGCAAAATTACATGTCTCAGAATTACACATTAAGGAGGGGGATTGGGAGGAGACGCGGGAGGTGCACAAAAGAGAGCAACACATTCATGCATATGGTAATCAATGTGCTCCGCCAAAATCTCCAGGGCACGGAGATGATCATTAATGCATCTGTGTTGATGCCAGATATCTTCCACAAATTTTAGGGTCTCATTTTGCATATGTTGGAAGCCATTGATATAAGAAACCAATTTGTTCATGTCCTCGTACCTATGCGCCCTTTGTGTATCAATTTTGAGTTGTATGTTATTATGTTGGGCTACGATGGAATCCAAGGTGACTAGAGCTTCTATGTAGCTCAAGGAGCAGGCTAGAGACAAGGCCATATCCATAGCAGAGTGGTGGCTCTCAGTCTACTCAGATTCCAAGCTAGGCTCTCCATACTGCGCGCATTCATCCATATGTGGCCCGAAACCCCCCTGTGAGCACGCCCTCACTCTCGAGGCGTACAACCAACACCACCACCACCAACAATACCACCACAGGAAGCGTATTGCCTGACTAGAGAAACACACCACGAAATACTAAATTGACAATACTGAAATAAAGCTCCACTTACTATACCAGAGTCGTTGGACAACATTAGCCAATTAGTAAAGATCCTGAAGTCCCGAGCACCAGCACCGTAACCATAGGCAACAAATAAGTTGGAAGGCACGCCACAGGTCCCAGGGTCCGCAGAGCTCATACAACACCAAAAAGGGCCCCTGAAGTCGCTCTCCCCAGCAAAATGAAAATCGTGTGAAGCTTACTCGAACCAAAGATAGAGACAGACTAAGGAAAACTCATTGTCTGCTCCCCACCCACACAATCTGGGCCCGAAACCAAATAATTCTTAACGTCGGACAAAGAAATCTTCACCCATGTCCCATGTCCATGCTTGATGCAAGTGCCAATTCCCCTCCCAACCGCATTTGACGATCTTGTCCTATTTTGATGCCGCAAGTGACAGCCTGAGCTAGGGTGCAAACAAACCACACCTCGTTCTCTCTAGCACTCTCTCCTCGTCACCCAATACCTGTGAATGACCTCTTACATGTCCCTGTGCGATATTAAACACAACTTGCCGGGAGCGAGGTACGGGTTCCAAAGGCCATTCATTGCGTACGAGTGGCACATGGAGGCCCTTCTGGCTCCACGTTCCAAGGCACCACCAACTAGCCCCCTAAATGATCACCTCCATCGGGGACTTCAAGATCAACGTTTAACAATGATTGAAAAGACTAAAGTTCTCCAAGGTCCAGATCAACCTTTGATTTAATATCCACCCATGTCGTCCTAAATTCTCTCTGTGAAGTAGTCTCGCCATGGTTGGCCAACCAATCTGCTACTTTATTACCCTCCCGAAACACATGGTTGGTAATGACCCACTGAAAAGAGGTTAGGGTTTATTGGATGCAGGAGAGTTGAGATTCTAAGCACCAGCGTCCATCCACTTTCTGGGGAGAGATGTTGTTGATAATTCTTTGGACCATATAAACAATAAGGCGTGAGTCTCCCACTATTTTGATCCTTCCATAGCGACACTGAGAGGCTAGGCTAATACCCACCTCAAGTCTAGTCATTTCCACCACATTGTTTGTCATTACACCACAGGAACTTGAGTATATTGCACATGGGTAGCCGGAAGAGTCACGAAGGAGTCACAAAGGGTACTTCCAAAACCAATCGAGTCAAGGTTTCCCTTCGAAACCCCATCATTTTGATCCTTCCACAACGACGCTGAGAGGCCAGGCTAATACCCACCTCAAGTCTAGTGATTTCCACCACATTCTTTGTCATTACAGCACAGGAACGTGAGTATATTGCACATGGGTAGTCGGAGGAGTCACAAAGGAGACCCAGAGGGTACTTCCAAAACCAATCGAGTCAGGGTTTCCCTTAGAAACCCCATCAAAATTAAGCTGGATACAACCATCTAGGGGTGGGAGGAAACTGGAGGGGGAATGGGCAGGGGAAGGTCTCGGAGTAGGAGCCTTGGGATAAACCAAGTTGAACGAGAGATTCAACAGAGATAGAATCTGAGGGTTAGGAGGTCCCACATCCCAATCTGTTTGATCCCATTTTTCTGCTAGTACGGTTTCCCAGATGTTGGAAGTCGCCTGGCTCCAAATATGAGCATTGGTTGATATTTTCCCTTCAAAAATGGCTCAGTTTCTCTCTTTCCAGGTGTTTCAAAGAAGCAAGCCCAGAGTGAGCCACCAAGTTCGACTCACCATAGGATTGGAAAACTAATGAGTTGGCCAGCCTTCAAGAAACTCTCGAATGTCTTTTGGGTGGCAATATATTGGGCCGAAAAGAATGCACACCTAGTCCCATACGTCACGTGTCATGATACATCGCTCGAAGAGATGGCGCAGGGATTCTTCTGGCTTCTGGCATAAAGGACTAATCGATGGACCGACAAAGTCGTGCTTCTAGATTCTATCCAAGGTAAGTACATGCTTGTGGCCAAATAGCCAACGAAAGTGCGCTACCTTTGGTCATAAGTTACTGCTCCATATTTCCCGCCAGAAAGGGATATCCCAATGGATCATGGCATTATCCCTGATGAGGAAGGATTCCTTGATAGAGAAAAATCCAGTAGTAGAGACGACCCATCGGAGCTTATTCGTCTCTTGTGATACATGGGCAGGTCACTGTGAAAGATGGGCACCCAGTCGCTCACAGGTCCTGTGAGGAATATCCAGTAGCCACTCTACATTTGACTTCCATCTCCTCCATCCCTAATCATCGATGTCTTCGATCCAGTAGTCTGCCACCTGAGTGGATGAGATCGATTGGAAGAAGGGCATAAGATCTTAAAGGGACTAATCCTGATCCAGACAAGGGAACTGTTGCAAGGAGTCCCACCCAAAATACGAAAGACTATCAATTTCTTGACTTCATAAAAAAAATGGTTGTGGATCAGATCACTATTATTATTTGCAAGATTCCAAATTGTTGAACCTATACTCAGAAGAGGTTCGCGGATGAGGGCTTCCTGGGATTTCCCCTGTCCATATTTTTGGGTCCAGTTTGTTTTCCAAATATCATCTCCAACATAGCTTGGCTTCAAGGGTGGTGTTGAGTACTGCAGGGTCCCTCAAACTAAGGCCTCCTAGAGCCTTCGGGAGGTAGAGATTATGCCAAGCAACAGGCCGTTGTTTCTAGTCCATCGAGGCTCCGCTCCATAGGAATCATCTGAATATTGCCATTATCTCAGAAATATACATTTGGGGGAAGGGAGGGAGGACAATTGATACATCAGCATGGCTTGTAGTACATATTTCAAAAGGGTTGCTCTTTCAGTTTAGTTGAGGACATGGAAGTTCCAGTTCTACAACTTCTTGGATATCTTGAGCAGAGATCTTTCCATAGAGCAATGTGGAGGGGATTAAAAATAAGAGGAACCCCAAGATATTTAGAGGGAAGAGATCTGATGGTGAAGCCTAGAACTCTAGCCAGGCAATATTAAACTGTCCTCAGGGGTGTATGGAATAAATAAATACTCGATTTGTCCTTGTTTAGGAGCATACCTGAAGCATTTTGGAAGTCCACCAGAATGTTGTTCAACTAGGCCACTTCCATGATAGTAGCCTTACCAAATAAAATATTATCATCCACAAAATGTTGGTGTGTCATATGAACATTAGTTCTATGCAGGTTTATTTTGTCCAAAAAGTTTTATTGCTTGGCGACTTTTATCATTCTTCCCAAGCCCTCTGCTTTAATGATAAAGAGGAATGGGGATATGGGGTCCCCTTGACAGATTCCTCTAGAAGGTCTGAAGGTTTTCAAGGGGGATCCATTGATCAGGATTGAGAAAGGAGGGATGGATATGAGGGATCTGATCCAATGGATCAATTCATCGGAAAATCCAAAATCCTAGAGGATTGCCAATAGATAATCCCAATTCAGGCGGTCATAGGCTTTTGATAGATCCAGTATTAGCAACATACCTCTTATTTTGTGGACTTGCAAGGAATGGATGGTCTCATGGTCCGAGACAATGCCATCAAGAATTTGGTGTCCTTCAACAAAACTCTATTGTTCCTGGCTGATAATGTGATGGAGGATAGGTTTTCAAACGTCTGACACGAATAGTGGAGAGGTGTTTATAAAATGAAATTTCATAAGGAGATTGGTCAAAATCACTGCGAGACAAGACCCACTGGGCTCTAGGAATGAGTGTAAGGCAGATGTCTGAAGACCCGACCAGATTTGACGAAGACGACAGGATTCCTCCACCAGATCTTAGATGTCTTGACTCAATAAGGACCAACCCACTTTGAAGAACTCAATGGTGAATCTGTGAGGATGAAGAGATTTATTGGAGGGCATGGCCTTGACCACTTCTTCCACTTCAGAAAGCATGATGGGACTAAGCAAGGCATTGTTCTGAGCAGGAGAGACCATGGAAGGGATATGCTGCATGATGATCTAGATGGCTTCAAATCTATCATAGCCTTCGTCTCACAAAAAGGAGAGGTAGGTCTTCAATTATTTCTCAATATATTCTTGGTGTTCATAGTGAGTGCCAATAGATCCTTGATGTTGAGTGATTAGGTTACGTTAGCTATGATTGATCATGGATCTATGAAAAAATTTAGAGTTGCGCTCACCCTCCTGCAGCCACTGAACATGTGATTTATAACGCTATAGGTTCTCTTCTTGAAGTGTTCTTTCTTATAACTCTCATATCAAGTGCCCCACTTCATCCACAATCTATGGGGATTAGCGATCCTGTATTATTGTCCACTCAACTTCCTCCAATCGAGCTTCCAGCTTATGTTTCTCCTCGAAAATGTTGCCAAACTTCTCGCGGTTCTAGGTTTTGATTTTGAGTTTCAACACCTGGAGTTTCTTTTGAAAGGATTGTATATTATTGCTTGGAGGATCTTCCATCGTGGTATAACAAGTTTCAAGCTTCTCTAAAAGAGTCGGGTAACGCAGCCATAAGATTTCAAATTGAAAGGGCTTTCTCCAAGGAGAAACCTCGGTAGTCATCGTCAGATTGATGGGCTGGTGGTCTGATCCAAGGGAGGGTAAGATATCGATTTCAACATTTGGATCTTGTAAAATAATATGTACTGAAAGGAGAAGGCGATCCAACCGGTTGCCACTTGGTTCTGTCCACCTCGTCTATTATTCCACGTGTGAAGGTTGTGTTTGGGGAGAATGTCAACCAAGTGGAGATATTCTATGCCATCATTGAATATCAAGGAGGGATCCAATCTTCGGACTCCACCTCTCTTTTCTTCAAGATTTCTGATCATATAAAATTCCCCTCCAATAATCCAATCCTTTGTTGCCCAAAAGTGACTCAACCCTCGTAGCTAGGAGAGAAAGAGGTCTTTATCTCGTGGTGTGGAGGGACCATAACATGCATTGAGACTCATCGATACTTTCGTGCCTATCAATATAAAGGTCGTAGAAAGGGAGAAACAAGAGCCGACCAAATATTTGAGCATGAATTTGTTAGGATCCCAACGAATGTCCAAACCCCCCGCGACCCCGATTGCTTCTATGTATGTTTCTTTATTGTTCTTCCAACATCGCTGGTTGTTCTCAATAATTTTATCTTCATTCATTTTGGTTTCTTGTAAAAGGAAAATTTCTAGCTTATACTTAGCAATCTTTTCCTATAGGGATCAGATCTTACTTGGGCTATTGAAGCCCTGGATGTTTCAGGAGGTTATCTTCATTGGAAAGGAGGGACGAATCTAGGAAAGTAATCAGTCAGTTGTCCCATCTGCCCCGAATTCATCAGTAACTCCCCTGCTTCGTGGATCAGGTCTTTAGTCGCCTTCCTCCCCTTCTTGTCGTTCTATGAACCCCCCAGATCTACAATGGTGAGGGCCAATAAGTTGTTGTCTTTTCCTGTACCCCGCAGATATGGATCTTGTTTTCCTGATCTAGTTGCCCATTGAGAGTAGAGATGACCAAAGTGCGACAACCGATTCCATGGAATGCCTTCGACATCTGATTTGATCCAAGTTTTGAAGATCTCCAACATTTTATGCTCTTCTACACCTAATATATTGTTTTTCTCTTCCACTTCCAAGATTTTGCTAATATGGGTGAGGACTTCTTTGACCTATTGGTCATCCTTAGTGTGATCTGGAATTTTCTCTTGGTGGCCATCTTATCCACTGGGAGAACAAGTTTCTTATCAAATTCCATTTATTGAATGATCTCCTTTGAGGACGAAAGGGCTTCCATCGCATGCTCCAAATCTGGGTCTAGGGTTGCTAAGACAGCAAAAGGATTGTTGGAACTGGGGGTCGTTGGTGTTGTCGAGACCTTGGGGGTCATCTTCGAATGAGGCTGAGGGGCCGCTGAGAAGTGTCTTGTGGGGATCAATTCAGGTAAGGGCAGTGCCCCCATAACCTATTGGAACCCTTCTTCATTTTGGCGCTGAGTGGCAAACTTGGCTTCCTCCGCGATTGTCAGAGGGAAATCTTGGAATAGATGGCCATATTCATGGCACCACCGACGCTGGAAAGGGACATGTTCATAATCGAGAGGCTAGATCCAGGTGGAATCATAGTAAATCAACTCAATGGTCTCTAGAAATGGTTGAGAAATGGTCATATGCACACAGATCCAGTGGAAAATTGCTTAAAATTAGCCAATGGAGTTTCTTATGCCTTCCAATATATCATGTTAGCACACAGATCCAGTGGAAAATTGCATGATAGCGTCGTTTTGTAATCACAAATATTTTGAAAAATTAGCCAATGGAGTTTTGTGTGCCTTCTAGTATATCATGTTACCGAAAATAGTTTGGTAACAAGTATAATAACACCCAGACCGGAGCCACTTTGAATTCTTCCTTATTGGGGTTATAGCATTCCTCCAAGTACCTGAGGAATAGTCTTGCACTGCCCATGAAATATGGCCCATTTTCAAATATGTGTTTTCTGTCCTCGAGAGCCTCGAAAATGATTGTGAAAAATCCTTTTTCTCGAAGATAGCTGGAATTGTCCTCGGGGTACCCATTTGTGTTGGATCCACACTAATATGTCTTGCTTCTTGGGCCAAATACCCATAAATTTGCAAATCATGGCGTGATCTCTCATATAGTGGGGGGCTTGCTCCAAGGGGATGTTAGGGATTACAAACTTGGAACTGGTTACTTCTTTAGGCAAGCAGCGGCTTCTCCCTTCTCTTGCTTGCCATTGCGCCCCATCGCTGGGGTTTCTTCAATACCTAATGAAACAACCATGACATCTGCATGATTCCTAATGAAACAACCATGACATCTGCATGATTCCGCCCATGGATGAACATGGTGCGGTTCACTACGTCCCCTCACGTCGAGGCGGGGGACCATTCATTGTCGCACCTTCAATCTACAAGTACGATCCGGAAAGTCTAATATGCTACATTCGAATCAAATAAGTTCATCCATATTGGAGGTACTCAGTCGACAGGGTTCATAAACCCTAGCAGCGCTTCCCTTTGGACCCATCTCTCACCCTTTCCGCAAAGAGAAAAAATACTTTTAAACGTTGTTTCCCTTTTCTGTTTTCTCACCCCACTAAATTATTTTCATAATGTTTTGATTTTCCTTTGGAAGAATTTTTTT
Organism: Pinus tabuliformis; assembly: GCA_031772625.1. Taxonomy (NCBI): domain Eukaryota; kingdom Viridiplantae; phylum Streptophyta; class Pinopsida; order Pinales; family Pinaceae; genus Pinus; species Pinus tabuliformis. Next base: position 1,456,912,148 of record CM062817.1, on the reverse strand, counting down.
TTTTTAATTATGTGTCAAACCGCATTTTTTTCGCATAATAAAAGTTATGTTCATAATTTTTTTAAGTTTCGGAAAATTTCTTTCATTTGAACTGTTTTTTTGTTGTGTTTTGTCTATTCCTTCCTCGACGATTTTCACACAAACAATTTTTTCAAATATTTAATTTTTTCGCATAATAAAGCTATGTTCATAATTTTTTTAAGTTTTGAAAAATTTCTTTCATTTGAACTATTTTTTTCCTTTATGTTTTCTCTATTCTTGCCTCAACGATTTTTTTTTTGCCCTCCCTCACATAATTTTTTCAAATATTTAAAATTTCCTTTTTTGGGGCCTCCCAAAAATAATTTTTTCAAATATTTAAAATTCCCTTAATAATACGTTATCACGATGTCCTCCTAAGCAAAAAAATATGTTCTTCAACATATTTGAGTTCTCCATTATTAATTGAGTTCTATATTAACGAAAAAATACGATAAACAAGCTCTTCCCCTCTATCTGGGAGATAAGAGGTGCAAAATCTAAGAAAAAATCCATGTCGAGTGTTCTCCTACCAATATCATTATTTACAATCAGCTTCCCTGATTATTATAGAAAGATGTGCGTTACTGTCGAGGTTGGATGCAGTAGAAAGTTTTATGTTTGGTGTTTCTATTAAAAAAAACAATGATATAAATAAAAATAAAACAGTTATATAAATAACCAAAAGCCATGAAAATTTTCTAATTTGGATTATTTATATTTGCTGGGTAAATTTCCCTCCCTCTCGCAAATCTTTATCACTATCTATAATTTCATTTTTACTAGACATGCCTTTTCTCTAAATCAATTCCTCATTAGTCTCTGTCGGTAATTACCATCCATATGACCATTTATTTGGGAAAAAAGCAATCCCTGAAATGCATTCTTGTCTCTCCCCTATTCTATGTGCTTTATTTTTCTATATGTCAACAAATTCCCTTAAACCATTTTCACGTTAAACGCCCACTTCCTATTGCTAAGTTTCTGCTTACAATGCAGCTGTAAGAAAAATAATTTTTTCTTCGCAATTCATATTGCAAAACAAAAACATAGGAAGGCTCGCTGACCTTCTTAGCCCACGGAATAGCAAAAGAAAATCTCTGCAATTCGACATGACTGGAAATTGGCACTGTCCGAATTCAACCTGACCATCAATGGCCAATGACCCAAAAATGCTACACAAATGCTATGAGAATGCAGACCAAATGAACATGCAAAAAGATGTTGTTCCGGAACGCCGCTCTGCCAATATAATTTCCTACCACCTCAATTGTTTTAGTCTCCACTTGCCCTAATGAAATCGAGCCATCTTCCAATACAGCAGAAGCAACGACCTTCTTGTCCCCGACACTTGGTATTTGCGTTTCGAATCGAAACTAACAATTTTATTAGCGTTGTATATTCAAAAGTTTCAATTTCTAATATATCATGCTTATAAATTTCAATTAATGCTTGTACTTTTTTTTCCAGACATATGTTTCTTCAAATTTAATATCATATTCAATATCTCAATTTTTCATATTCAAATTATTTTTAAATATTTCATGTTCAATGGGTAAAGTTTTACTACATTCCTACAATTTTTTCCAAGCCTAGGAAAAAACAATCGCTACTTTTTGTTCTCGCCAAAACAAAGGCTTCTGCTCTAAAATAATGTCTTTCACTGTCAAATTTGTTTATCACTGTTTTCCAGCTAAAAGGAAATTCTACTCCTCTAACACGGCTTCATTTTTTTAACTCACTCGAAATATTTTAGGCAATGGAACTAATTTTATCTCGCCAAGTTTTTTTTCTTTTTTTTTGAATATGTATTTCCAATTGGTAATTTTTTTGTCTTTGTTGTCATTAAACTCTAAATTTTTATATCCAACGACAAATTTTCGGGTAATCTAGCTAAATTCTTTTAACACTTTTTAATTCAATTTTTTTAATATCTATTTCCAACTGCTAAAATTTTGTCTCTATTCCTACGTTTTTTCGAGACGGAAAAAAAAATAAAAATAAAAATAAAAAGATAAAAATCGCTAGTTTTTGTTCTCGCCAAAACAAAGGCTTCCACTCTAAAATAAATGTCTTTCACCGTCATAGATTTGTTTGTTACAATTTTCTTGCTAAAAGGTTAATTCCACTACTCTAACACGCTTAATTTTTCAACTCATAGGAAGTATTTTAGGCAGTGGAACTAATTTTATCTCGCCAAGTTATTTTTTTCCTTTTTCTTGAATATCTATTTCCAAGTGATAGTTTTGTGTCTCTCCTTTCGTTAAATTCCTCGCCTTTTGAATGCCATATTTTTTTCTCTGTGGAAAAAAAGAGACATTTTTTTTCCTCTCAGGCAAAGAAAAGTTTTGGTTTTCAATAAATTTCTTTAGTTGGAACATTCTCCTTGAGAGCAAAATTTTGTGTTTTAATTATGCTAAGGGTTACACTCAGATAGATGGTGTTGATTACAAGGAGACATTTTCTCCTGTTTCGAAAAAGGACTCACTAAGAATAATAATGGCATTAGTAGCTCATTATGATTTGGAGTTACATCAAATGGATGTGAAAACAGCCTTTCTGAATGGAGATCTTGACGAGGATGTTTATATGGATCAACCTGAGGGTTTTTCTGTAGAAGGTAAAGAACAATTGGTGTGTAAACTTAAGAAATCAATATATGGGCTTAAACAAGCATCCCAACAATGGTATATTAAGTTCAATACCATTATTACATCTTTTGGTTTTAAGGAAAATACGGTTGATCACTGTATATACCTAAAGATCAGTGGGAGCAAGTTTACTTTTCTGGTCCTTTATGTTGATGACATCTTGCTTGCTGCAAATAATTTAAGTATATTGCGTGAGACTAAGGAATTTCTCTCAACGAACTTTGAAATGAAAGACATGGGAGAGGCATCCTATGTGATTGGAATAGAAATATTCCGTGATCGATCACAAGGAATATTGGGATTGTCTCAGAAAGGATATGTCGAAAGGATTCAAGAGGCAATTAGAAACTGGTAATGCAAGATTCATTGAGAATGGTGAAGTCAGTGGGAGTATTAGATAAAAAAATGAAATATCTATAAGCTCATAACTAACGCGATTCAGATGTAGACATAATAGTATAATATAGCACTCCTTTGGGTAGATACTATCTTATACTTAACATAATTAAATACCAAAACATAAGCAGGTAATAAATATATTCAATCAAATAGAACTGACATCTTTGGATGATCAATATTTATTTAATCAAAATATCTATTAAACCTCATCATGTCAACTAGTTATAGAACAAGACTTTCCTTTGGGTAAGTTCTCAGGTTCTATCATTAGTGACGCCAGTTTTAATTGGTATTTTTATAACTGGCAATTTCTATCAATAATCATTATGTCACTTATGCACTAAATGATTATTCTGATTTTGACCACTTTGGTGATTAACAAAATCATAAATCTCATGTGCATAAATGATTTATAACACATACTTGATGCGAAACAATTAGTCAAGAGTAGGAGCCACTAGAAGCAGCCAGCTCAGCCATAATAAGGTTTCTAGATAATGAAGGTACATAAAGGGTACTGTATAAGTTTAATACATATCCACTTTCTAGAATTAGACGATAAGTCTCTTTTTAAAGATACGACATTGAACACTCTTTAGTTCCTTCTTTTCCTCATCCTGCCCATTCTTAGCAGGTGCCTTTTTCTTCTTGAAATGACTTGATTTTCCTTTCTTTTCTTTACCAGCTTTATTACTCACAAAACTTATTGAGTGATTCACTTGATTTTTCAAACGTCCTTCTTCCTGAACAAGTCTACTGGCCAATTCATTAACATTCCACTTATCCTTTATAGTGTTATAGTTAATCTGAAAAGGTCCATATTCAGAAGGTAGCGAGTTCAGGATGAACTGGACAAGAAAAAAATCCTCTACTGTAAGTCCCAGGGAGTTTAACCTTGCTGCAATATTAGGCATCTCTATAATGTGCTCTTGCATAGTTCGCGACCCATCAAACTTCATGGTCGTGAGTTCTGCCATAAGAGTACCAGCGAGTGACTTATCAGCTGAACGAAAACGCTCTTCCACAGACTGCATATATTCCTTAGCACTTTCTGTTTGTGGAATTGTTGACTTGATGTTGTTAGCAACAGTCATCTTAATAAACATAAGGCTCAATCTGTTACTGCGTTCCCATGCTTTATGGTGTGATTTTTCTGCCTCAGTACTATCTCTTGTAAGAGCAGCAGGCTTATCCACAAGGAGTGCCAAGTCAAGATCCTGAATACCTAAATGGAAATTGACTTGTTCTTTCCATTCAGAAAAATTAACACCAGTGAACAATGTAACAGATGAAGCATGTGTATTCATGGTAACTCCTGCAAATAAAAAATGAAATATCTATAAGCTCATAACTAACGCGATTCAGATGTAGACATAATAGTATAATATAGCACTCCTTTGGGTAGATACTATCTTATACTTAACATAATTAAATACCAAAACATAAGCAGGTAATAAATATATTCAATCAAATAGAACTGACATCTTTGGATGATCAATATTTATTTAATCAAAATATCTATTAAACCTCATCATGTCAACTAGTTATAGAACAAGACTTTCCTTTGGGTAAGTTCTCAGGTTCTATCATTAGTGACGCCAATTTTAATCGGTATTTTTATAACTGGCAATTTCTATCAATAATCATTATGTCACTTATGCACTAAATGATTATTCTGATTTTGACCACTTTGGTGATTAACAAAATCATAAATCTCATGTGCATAAATGATTTATAACACATACTTGATGCGAAACAATCAGTCACAGAACAATTACTATAGAGATCCATCATTATATGGATCCATCATTATATGGCAAAACAATCAAACGTCAATAATTTCTATTATCAACGCAATTACTCTGTGAAAAAATAAATTTCCAACACATTATTCTATAGAGCATGTTCTTGTACAAAATATATAATGGATTATATCAAGATATTTATATGTTGTTATTGATTTCATTATGGGCCAAAATCTTACGCCTCAAGCTAGCAGCAACCAAAACCTTGATTTTTACCACTCAACCACCACGGAACAACTTAGAGTTTCGCAGATTCTATTACAGCAAATACAAAATGATGAAAAATCACAATACGGGAAATTGGAGACAATTGAGCACGGTTGAAACAGGACGGCAAGTAATAACGATGGTCACGATGAATTTATGTGACATGCAATAGGATTGTGACGACCGAACAATAATACAGTTCCAAGGATGAGTTTTCCTTCGAGGCGATGATTGCCTAATCCAATCGAAACTGTAACTTTCCATAATGTGCTATTAAACTTTTCGACTCACATGCAGCCCAACAATCTTTTGTAATTCTTCGCATCATATTGACGTTTACAGATTCTCAAGATAACTTATATTCATTGCTTTTTAATACATTCATTCCAACATACACAGCTTCCCAATTTAACAGCAAAACGTAAACTAGAAAAACGTAAAAACGTATTTCTTCACAACTGCATCATATATCATATCATTGAGTATTTATTCTACGAGTTCCTTTCATAAGTATGTAAAACTAAGCCTATGACTCTACGACAATATCTCTCGCAAGAGACATTCCACAAAAGCTTTAATGCAAATTAGTTTTACCTCGTTATATGAATAGTTTTAATCAATAAACGCCAAAACAATTACTGGGTCTGAACATATGGAGGCCTAAACATAAACTAAAGAACCTCCTGAACCTTTAGCGAGAAGCTATATTTTCCAAAACGTTTAATAAATGGACTATGAAATCAAAGCTAGCACGAAAGGGTTACAGAAAACAAGCAAACTCGTCCTCTTAGCAGAGGAAAAGGATAAAACCTATGGTTCCACCATGTTAATTTAGAATACTTGCGTGCTTTGAAGAAAGAGTTTACCCACAATCTACCGTCTTCGTAACACAGAGTAACCACCCGGTTTTATAATTCATGTAAACAATCACCCTTTAAATGCCTGAAAGAAATTACTTACGAGAGGCCGAAATCTCCCAAATGTTTAAATGCACCCTTAAAACGAAAACCCATGAATAATAAGCATAGAATGCTCGGCGTGCAGATTGCCAGGGATTGAGATTGAGCGATTGATTTACATGCAATCATAGGAAATATTCAGTTATTGAACCTTGCTCTGATACCAAATGAAAAAAATCTTAACTGACAGCCCAAAGATCATCAATACCAAATATTTCACTAACAAAACTTAATATGATCTATTATGTAAGATGACATACCTTGACTAACAACGGAAGACGTAATGGCTGCCATCTTCTGTCTTCTGTCTTCTTCTCAGAATTCGGTTTCTCTCCTCTTGCCCTCACTTCCTTTATGTGTTTCTTGATGGAGAAGAATACAACTCTTGTGTGTGGGAGAGAGAGGACCCAATCCTTTATATATTATTTAACTCTAATCTGGTACGTCCATCATATACCAATTCAACGCTTAAGATCTAATGCTTTAGATTAGAAACTGCTTTAGGATAAAATCTAAATGCTTTAAGATTAGATCGGGTCACATTAAGATTAGAAACTGCTTTAACGTTAAAAAGCAATGAGCCTTTCGCTGTTTCTAATAGCAGTTTCTAACATGTCCAACCTCAATTTTGTTTGCATAACAAAAGTTGTGTTCATAATTTGTTTAAGGTTCGAAAAATTTCTTTCATTTGAACTATTTTTTTTTTTTGTGTTTTCTCTATTACTGCCTAGAACGATTTCTATTTTATTTTGCCCTGTCGTAAACAATTTTTCAAATATTGGAAACTTTCTTACTAATATGTTGTCACGATGTCCTCCTATCGTAAGCGAAAATTTACGTTGGCAGGAGTTATTTGTTCTTGAAAGGCAAGAATACTTGTCTTCTCCCTTCTCGATTATTATTTGAGTTCAGTATTAACAAACAATGACAGTTGAACAAGGAGGCCCCAAGGATATCCAACAGGTCCTGGAAAATGAACACTACTAGCCACATAAGGCGCATGATGCATAGGACCACCACTGACAAGATCCCAACTATCTGAGCACGACTTTGTCAGCATCCCAAAGAATTTCCAAACCCCCCGCGACCCCGATTCCTTCTATGGACATTGCTTCACTGTTCTTCCAACATTGTTGGTTGTTCTCAATAATTTTATCTTCATTCATTTTGGTTTCTTGTAAAAGGACAATTTCTGGGTTATACTTATCAATCTTTTCCTGGGCTATTGAAGCCCTAGATGTTTCATGAGGTGATCTTCATTGGAAAGGGGGGACACATCTAGGAAAGTAATCAATCAGTTGTCCCATCTACCCCGAATTAATTAGTAACTCCCTTCCTTCGTGGATCAGGTCTTTAGTGGACTTCCTTCCCTTCTTACCCTTTTTCGAACCCCTCAGATCTACAATGGTGAGGGCCAAACAAGTTGTTGTCTTTTCCTGTACCCCGCAGATATGAATCCGGTTTTCCTGATCTAGTTGCCCATTGAGAGTAGAGATGGCCAAAGTGCGACAACTAATTCCCTAGAATACCATTGACATCTGATTTGATCCAAGTTTTTAAGATCTCTAGCATTTTTTGCTCTTCTACACCTAATCTATTGTTTTTCTATTCCACTTCCAAGATTTTGCTAATATGGGTGAGGACTTCTTTGCCCTATTGGTCATCCTCGATGTGATCTCACATTTTCTCTTGGTGGCCATCTTATCCACTACGAGAACAAGTTGCTTATCAACTTCCATATATTAAATTATCTCCTTTGAGGACGAAAGGGCTTCCATTGCATGCTCCAAATCTGGATCTAGGTTTGCTAAGGCAACAAAAGGATTGTTGGAACTAGGGGTCGTCGAGGTTGTCGAGACCTTGGGGGTCGTCCTCGACCAAGGCTGAGGGGCCTCCTCAGTCACTGGGTGACGCTGCGAAGTGTCTTGTGGGGATCGATTTGGGTAAGGGCAGTGCCCCCCAACCTGTTGGAACCCTTCTTCATTTCGGCATTGAGCGACAAACTTAGCTTCCTTCAGAGGGAAATCACAAAATAAATGGCCATATTCATGTTCATAACCGAGAGGTTGGATCCAAGTGGAATCATAGTAAATCAGCTCGATAGACTCCGGCAATGGTTGAAAAATATTCAGATGCACACAGATCCATTGAAAATTGCATGATAGCGTCGTTTTGTAATCTCGGATATTTTGACAAATTAGCCAATGAAGTTTCCTATGCCTTCCAATATATCGTGTTACCAGAAATCATCTTGTAACAAGGATACTCACACCTAAATCGAAGCCACTTTGAATTATTCCTTATCAGGGTTATAACAATCCTCCAAGGATAGTCTCGCACTGCCCATAGAAAATGGCCCATTTTCAAAGATGTGTTTTATGTTCTCGAGACCCTCGAAAATGATTGTGAAAAATCCTTTTACTCGAAGACCAAGCTAAAATTATCCTCAGGGTGCCCATTTGTGTTATATCCACCCCAATATGTCTTGCACCTTGGGCCAAATACCCATAAATTTGCAAATGATAGCGCAATCTTTCATATAGTGGGGGGCTTGCTCCAGGGAGATGTTAGGGATTACAAACTTGGGACTGGTTGCTGTTTTAAGAAAGCACTGGCTTCTCTCTTCTCTCGCTTGCAATTGCGCCCCCATGGTCGGAGTTTCTTCAATAAATGATGCAACAACGACGGCCTCTGCATGATTCTTTTGCCCATGGATGAACTAGGTGCGGTTCACTACGTCCTTGAAGGACTGTGTCTATTGAAGATAATGGAAAATATCCTATAATAGGTAGAGTTGGTTCACATAACCTCAAGATAGAAATTAGTTTCTATTTCTTAGGATGTTGTTCTAACTTCCCTAAAACCATGTTTTCTATTTAATGTGTAATGTGCATGAACAATGTAGAGTGTTCTGTAGACCCAGACTCTCCTGGTTCAGACTCTCATTTGTAGCGCTGACCAGTGGGTTTTTTAATTCTTTAATACAAACAAACATTGCCATTTTTATCATGGTATAAGAGCGTCAGCGCTGAGGAACCTGTACGCTCGCTGATGGGTGGTTCTTTGAGTCGAGATCATTGCAATTGTGGGGAGGATAACTACAACAATTCCGAGATCGTCGTTGGTTCTGAGTGTACCTCTACGATGAGGGCACTGTAGCTCCTTCGCGCATAATCTTTAACTTTTTTGTCGCAGGAAAGTCGCAGGAAAGACATGTAAAGCTGCGACGACGTCGCAAAAAAGACAGGCATATCAACGACAATTGTGTAAGCCAAGAACAAGGCTGTAGCTGTGAGAGAAGTTGCGTGGGGAAGCCAAGAACAAGGCTGTAACTGACAACAAAAAGTTGTCTGGAGCTTGAGAAGGAAGCCATAGTGATCAGCGAGTGTGCTGTGAAATCAAATAACATTGAAGAATAGTGATCTGTCTCTGTCACAGATTTGGGGTAAATTTAACATCTTTTACCTATCGAATTTTTTTCTTTCTAAATCGCCAAAATGAATAACAATATATTTGAAGCATGCATGAAAGAGCATAACAAGCTCGATGGTTCCAATTATGCAAATTGGAAGTTCAAGATGCAGACTCTGCTAGAAGCGCAGAGTGCTTGGACAATTGTGAATGGAGATGAGCCGAAGCCCACGGTCAAATCAGCATTGATCCCAGATTGGGAGAAACGAGAAAGTAGAGCAAGGACAATGTTAAAGATGTCAGTGAAAGATTACATTATACCGCACATCAGAGAAGGTAAGTAAGCTAACGAGATCTGGGGAATTCTGAAGGAATTGTATGAGATCAGGAATTCAAATTGTCTTCTGTTCCTCGAAAGTAAGATCATCTCCCTGAAGATGGAGGAGAATGAAACAATTGCTTCATTCGTAACAAAGATCAAGGATCTAAAGAACAAACTAGCAGACATTGGTCATACAATTGACGATACATATCTTGTAACTATTACAATGAATGGTGTCACTGATGATTATCAAATGTTCATCTCTGGAATAAATGCCAGAGAAAAGATCCCGCATTTTGAAGATCTAAAAGGTATATTGATGCAAGAAGAGAGGAGATAGACTTTGAAGCCCCAGAGTGTCGATCTTGCCTTAATGGCGAAGAAGAACTTCTACAAAGGGAAAGGGAGTCCACAACAGCAAAAACGAAGGAAGTTAACAAAAACAACTAAATCAGATCCAAGGTATTGCATCCGAATAAAAACTACTTTGAAAATAAATGTTTCTATTGCAGAAAATTGGGTCATATTGCCAGGGAGTGTAGGAAAAAGAAATATCATGAAGAAAAACAAAAGCCAAAAAGACATGCAAGTCATCTCGCGAATGGTGATCAGTTGTAGAATTTCAGATTGTTCATGGCAGATCGTGATGAAAATGTTGATGCAAACATCTGGTGTGTAGATTCAAGAGTGTCAACACACATGACAGGGAATAAGCACTCGCTAGAGGATTTTAAATAAACCAACGCACAGAAGTCATCAAAGCAAAGAATGTGGGAAAGTTTCTGTCATTCTACCTAATGGTAATATGAAACAAATTTATAATGTTATATATGTCCCTGGCATAACAAAGAACTTGATTTTTGTATCCATGATTACAGATCAAGATTTGAAAATTGAATTTTTAAAATCTAACTGTTATATTAAAGATCTGCTAGATGGCATGAAAACAATTGCTACAGGGATCCGAATAGGAGGTCTATACAAGTTGGATGTGAGCCCTGCACCAGTTTGAGCATTGACAGCAGCGAGCCTCACTACAAAAGAGCTTTGAAGCAATGAGTATTGGAGTTTACTTGAAAAGTAGGAGTTCTACAAAAAGTCTCGAGTCTAAAACTCTTTTGAACCATTATATGGATATAAGCATGCAGTAAAACACTTAAGAATATTTAGATCTAAAGCATTTGCCCAAATTCCAAAGGAAAACGGAAGAAAATTATATTAAAAAGCCATCAGATGTACTTTTATAGGGTATTGTTCGTCATATAAAGCATACAGATTATTTAATCCCTCTACTCACAAGATCTTCGTTAGTAGAGATGTTAAATTCCATGCACAGGATCATGAAGAACCTGATGAGCACTATGAGGAATGGGACATTTTGTACTTTGAGGAAGAAGAAGCAGAGAATAGTCAGGGTCAGCAGCAAACAAAGAAAGAGGATGAACAATAGCAGCAACAGTAGCAACAGCAGCAGGAAGAAAAAGTCTTGAGTCCAAAACTCTTTTGAAGCATTATATGGATATAAGCCTCGAGTAAAACACTTAAGAATATTTAGATCTAAAGCATTTGCCCAAATTCCAAAGGAAGACAAAAGAAAATTATATTCAAAAGCCATCAGATGTACTTTTATAGAGTATTGTTTGTCATATAAAGCATACAGATTATTTAATACCTCTACTCACAAGATCTTTGTTAGTAGAGATGTTAAATTCCATGTGAGGAATGGGACATTCCGTACTTTGAGGAAGAAGAAGCAGAGAATACTCAGGGTCAGCCGCAAACAAAGGCAGATGATGAACAACAGCAGCAGCAGCAACAACAATAGTAGCAGCAGGAAAAAAAAGTAAATGATGATCAAATAAGGTTTGAAACCACCACCCCACCTCTCAGGGGATCAGGTAGGAAAGCTCAAATGCCTGCAAGACATAGGGAAAATGATTTTATAACTAGTATGATAAATGTGGTTGAACCGTCTAGTTATAAAGAAGCAAATGCATGTAGTGAATGGAAAATAGCCATGGAACAGGAATATGATTCAATAATCAGAAATAACACTTGGGAATTGATCGAACTTCCTAGAGGAAAATAGACTTAGGTTGTAAATGGTTATATAAACCGAAGATTAATTCAGATCGAACCATATAAAAACTAAAAGCTAGGTTGGTAGCAAAGGGGTACTCATAGAAAGACAAGATAGACTATGAAGAAACCTTCACCCCTGTAGCTAAATTGAACACCATCATAATGTTAATCGCTTTAGCTACTAAGAAACATTGGATGACGCACCAAATAGATGTAAAATCTGCATTTTTGAATGGAGAACTAAAAGAATAGGTTTATCCAAAGCAACCGGAAGGGTTTGTCCAGAAAGGAAAAGAACATTTAGTCTATAGATTGAAGAAAGCACTTTATAGACTAAAACAAGCTCCCAGGTCGTGGTATGAGAAAATTGAATCATTTTTTCTACACGCTGACTATAATAGAAGTAAGAATGACCCTAATCTTTACACCATGAAAGATAAACAAGGGTACATAGTGTTGATTTCATTATATGTAAATGATTTGATAATTATAGGTGATGCTACATATCTAATTGATGAAATCAAGCAACAGATATCAGAGATGTTTGAGATGAAACACCTTGGTGAACTCAGATACTGTTTAGGTCTTGAAATCTGGAGAGATTCAGGTCAAACATTTTTGTCCCAAGCAAAGTACGTCAAGGGCCTGTTAGAAAAGTTTAGGATGGATCAGTGTAAGCTGACACCAGTACCATTGCAATAGAACATTAAATTGCAGTGTGACGATTGCTCAAAAGCAGCAGATGCAACACTTTACAGACAATTGGTTGAGACTCTAATCTACCTAACCACCACTAGACTTGATTTGGCTTATGCAGTCAGTGTGCTAAGCGAATTTATGTCTAAGCCACTTGAAAGCCATTGGAATGCAGCGATGAGTGTTTTGAAGTATCTACAAGGTACTGTAGATTATGGAATTATTTACACCGACTCTTCTGATGTTAGATTGGCAGGATTTGCAAATTCAAATTGGGTAGGAAATGTAGATGATTGCAGATCTATAACAGGTTATGCATTCAGTCTTGGATCTGAGGTGATCACATTGAGCAACAAGAAGCATAACACAATATCCTTGTCCTCAGCAGAAGCAAAATATCAAGCCAAGTGTGCAGCAACGTCTGAGGCGATTTAGTTGCAAAGACTTTTGCAGGATGTTGGGGAAGAACAAACAATCGCAACAACAATCAGATGCAACAATCAGAGTTCAATCAAGCTAGCCAATAATTCAATGTTTCACAAAAACACTGAACATATTGATACTCAATTCCACTTTGTCAAAGAAAAAGTGCAATCCAAAGAAATTCATCTAGAATAGTGTAATACATGTGATAATGTTGCGGACATTTTCACTATACCTCTTAGAAAAGTTAAGTTTCAAATGTTTAAGGAGATGTTAGACATATATGTGAACCCATTCTCCATTAAGGGGGAGTGTTGAAAATAATGGAAAATATCCTAGAATAGGTAGAGTTGGTTCACGTAACATCAAAATAGGAATTAATTTCTATTTCTTAGAATGTTGTTCTAACTTAATGTGTAATGTGCATAAACAATGTAGAGCGTTCTGCAGAGCTAGATTCTCGTGGTTAAGACTCTCTTTCGTAGAGCTCACCAGTGGGTTTTTTAATTCTTTAATACAAACATTGCCATTTTTATCAATGTCCTCGGGTTCAATCTACCACAGCGATCACAAACCCTAGAAAAGCTTCCCTTTTACCCCATCTCTCACCCTTTCCGCAAAGAGAAAAAATAATTTTAAATGTTATTTCCCTTGTCTATTTTCTCGCGCCACTAAATTATTTTCAAAATGTTTTGATTTTCCTTGAAAGCAAAGTTCTGTTATTTAATTGTGTCAAACCCGCAATTTTTTTTCGCATAATAAAAGTTATGTTCATAATTTTTTCAAGTTTCGAAAAATTTCTTCATTTGAACTATTTTTTTCTTTTCTGTTTTTTCTATACCTGCCTCAAGTTTTGAAAAAAAAAATTCATTTGAATTTCTTTTTGTGTTTTCTCTATTCGTGCCTCGACGGTTTTTTTTCGCCCTCCCCTAATAATTTTTTCAAATATTTAAAATTTTGTTAATAATATGTTATCACGTTGTCTTCTTAAGCGAAAAAATATGTTGGCCTGAGTTATTTGTTCTTCAGAAGCAAAAAGACTTGTTTGACTTGTTTCTCCTTTTTCCATTATTGTTTGAGTTTATTTGTTCTTCAAAAGCAAAAAGACTTGTCTTCTCCTTTCTCCATTATTGTTTGAGTTTAGTATTAACAAAAATGTAAGATAAACAAGCTCTTCCCCTATCTGGGAGAGAAGTAATGCAAAATCTAAAGAAAAATCCATGTCAGAGTGTTCTCCTACCAATCTGATTATTACGGTCGGCGTTATTGATTGAAAGATGTGAGTTACTGATGAGGTTGGATGCACTGGAAAAAGTTTTATGTTGAGTGTTTCTATTAAAGGAAACAAAAAAATAAATATAAATAAAAAAGGTATATAAATAAACGAAAAGCCATAAAAAATTTCTAAATATTTTAATTTGGTTTATTTGAGAAATAAATATAAATTAAATAGTTATATAAATAAACAAAAGACATGAAATTTTTCTAAATATTTTAATTTAGTTTATTTATATGGTTTGGGAGCATCTCTCTTATTAGTTGCAAATCTTTGCCACTATCTATAATTTCATTGTTGCCCGACATTCCCTCTCTCTAAATCATTTAGATGTTGTTCCGGAACGCCCCCTTGGACAATATAATTTCCTACCACCTCAATTGTTTTAGTTTCCACTTGCCCTAATGAAATCGAGCCATCTTCCAATACAGCAGAAGCAACGACCTTCTTGTCCCAGGCAGGTCGAATCGAAACTAGCAATTCATTAGCGTTGTATATTCAAATGTTTCAATTTCTAACATAGCAGGCTAATATCATATATCTAAATATATCACATTCAATATCTCAATTTTTAATATTCAAATTATTTTTAAATATTTCATATTCAATATGTAAAGTCTTACTACATACCTGTATTTTTTTTTCGAAGCCTATCTAAAAACAATCAATTGTTTTTGTTCGCCCCAAAACAAAGACTTCCGCTCTAAAATAAATGTCTTTCACTATCATAAATTTGTTTATTAGTGTTTTCCAGCTGAAAGGTGAATTCTACTCCTCTAACAACGCTTAATTTTTTAACTTGAAGGGAAATATTTTAGGCAATGGAACTAATTTTATCTCGCCAAGTTTTGTTTTTTCCTTTCTTTTTTTTAAATATGTATTTCCATTGTCTCTGTTTTCATTAAATTCTAAATTTTTATAACCAACGGCAAATTTTCAGGGTAATCTAGCTAATTTTTTTATTAATTTCTAATTCAATTTTTTTAAATATCTATTTCATTAAATTCTAAATTTTTATAACCAACGGCAAATTTTCAGGGTAATCTAGCTAATTTTTTTACTAATTTCTAATTCATTTTTTTAAATATCTATTTCCAACTGCTAAAATTCTTGTCTCTGTTTCTAAATTTGGTTTGTTTACATCAGTTGGGTGAATTTCTCTCCTATAAATTGCAAATATTTACCACTATCTACAATTTCATTATTATTAGACATGCCCTCTCTCTAAACCAATTCCTTCTCGGTGTCTGATACTTACAGTTTATATGACCATTTATTTGGGAAAAAATCCATGAAATGCATACCTGTTTCTCCCTTGTTCTCTGTGTTTTATTTTTCTATGTTAACAAATTCCTTTAAACCTTTTTCCTATTAAACTCACTGTCTACTGCTAAATTTCTATATGACCATTTATTTGGAGTTAAAAATCTATGAGATGCATTCTTGTTTCTCCCATGTCCTATGTGTTTTATTTTTCTATCAGGTTAACAAATTCCTTTAAACTTTTTTTCTATTAAACTCCCATGGTCTACTGTTAAATGTCTATTTACAATGTCACTGTAAAATAAATTACATTGCACAACAAAAACATAAAAAAGCTCAATGAACTTTTTAGCCCACTAAACAACAAAGGCAAATCTCTGCAGTTCGACCCAACTAACAATCCGCACCGAATTTGACCCGACCATCAATCGCCAATGACCTCGAAATGTTACGCAAACAACCATGACCTAGAAATGTTAGGCAAACAACCATGAGAAAGCGGAGCAAAGGAACATGCACAAAGATGTTCTAGAACGCCGCTCTGCGAATATAATTTACAACCACCTCGATCTTTTTAGTTTCCACTTCCCTTTTTCTTCCACCCGCACTAATGAAATCGAGCAATCTTCCAAGAGAGAACAAGCAACGCCTTCTTGCCCCAACACTTCCTTTTTGCATTTTCGGAAAAAAAATATTACCTCGTATATCCAAATATTTCAATTTCTATTATATCATGCTTATAAATTTGGATTAATGCAAATAATTTTTTCTTTTATCAAATATATTTTTTCCAAATTTATTGCGATATTAAATCTAATATTTAAACCCCAACACTTCCTTTTTGCATTTTCGAAAAAAAAATATTACCTCGTATATCCAAATATTTCAATTTCTATTATATCATGGTTATAAATTTGGATTAATGCAAATAATTTTTTCTTTTATCAAATATATTTTTTCCAAATTTATTGCAATATTAAATCTAATATATTTAAATATATTAAATTCAATATAAAAATTTTTCAATAAACATTTCATTTTAATAAATCATTTTACAATAAATATTCTATATTTAAAGTCTTTTACAAAATTTCTCCATATATATTTTTCTCTATGTCAAATTTTAAATATTATGTTTTCTTTTAAAATCCAATATTTCATATTTTATATTAAAGTTCTCCTTATTTAATATCTTCTAAATTTTCAAAAAAACAATGCATTTTTCTAATATTTTTTTATTATATATAATTTTATATAATTTTAATAATTTCATAATTTTTTCTATATCTATTTTTTTATTTTTTAAGATATATTTTTTCAGTGTTACTTGGGAGCGATTTTTTTCAAATTTATTGCGTTATTAAATCTAACATATTTAAATATATTAAATTCATTATCTCAATTTTTAATATTCAATTTATTTTTAAATATTTCATATTTCATAATTAAGTATTTTAATGAACATTTCATTATATAATAAATCATTTTTCAATAAATATTTCATATTTAACCTTTTACAAAATTTCTCCATATATATTTTAATAAATCGTTTTTCAATAAATATTTCATATTTAACCTCTTTTACAAAATTTCCCCATATATATTTTTCTCAATATCATATTTTAAATATTTTGTTCTTTTAAAATTTAATTTTTCATATTTTATATAAAAGTTCTCCTTATTTAATATCTTCTAAATTTTCAAAAAACAATGCATATTTCTAATATTTTTTTGATCATATATAACTTTAATTAATTTTAATACTTTCATAATTTTTTTATATCTATTTTTTAAAGATATATTTTTTCAATGTTACTTGGGAGCGGGAGCGACCATTTTCAGAAGCTCCGGGTTTGGAGCGAGTCCGTGAGTGATTTTTTAAAAATATATATATCTATATATATTTTATATTTTTTAATTTTTGATACATATATGTCACCAAAAATACTTAGAATGATGAATTAGATATAAAAAACATAAAAAAAAACATAGATTGATCATTGAACCATATCACATCAATCATCTAGATTCTAGAAATTATAATTTTCATCAACCATGTCCACAAGTTAGTAAAATACATATTACCACTGCAACATAATGAGTCTCGTGAATCATGATTTATCAAATTCAATAATTTTCAACTTCAAGCTTTCAAAATTGAAAATTCAATATATAACATTTATCATCAATGATCATTGATCACCAAAGTTGTACTCGTAAGCTAAGTTTAACGAGTAACCATTACAAGAAGTAATATCTTAGATATTTCTAAGTCCTAACTTCTAAGTGTTAACATGAAATGAAATGTTATAAAATGAAACATGAATAATGAAATGAAATGAAATGAAACAACTTTAGTCTTTCAGGAAGCATCATATTCATAATTCACAATCATTACCAATGAGTTATAATTGCCAACTTCAAACTTCAAATTTTCATTGTCACAGTCATATATTGTTTACAAAAAATATCATTATGATATGAAAGAGTCAAGAGTCAAGAGTCAAGGACTCAAAACTCAACAGTTATGAAAACTAAAATCTAATAGAAACTAGAAAAGACAAGTAAACTGTAAATCTACATGTGGCCCTTGCCACGAGAATCTCTAGGAGTAGAAGCAGGTCGTGGTGGTCTTCTAGGAGTTTCCCACACAGACCGACGACCAGAACTAGAACCTCCACGTGAAGGTGTAGATGGAGGTGGAGGTGCCGACAGCAAAGTAACAAGACTCGGACCTCGAACACTGATATTGGATGGTGGAGGTGGAGGTGGCATCGCTGCTGCAGCAGCTGCACCGGCTTCATCTTCATCCCTTATAAGTTCCTCTTCTAGTTCTTCAAGATGCACTATACCATCCTCCAAATTGTCATCCTCTGTGTGATTGTCCAGAAGCAGGTCGTGGTGGTCTTCTAGGAGTCTCCCACACAGACCGACGACCAGAACTAAAACCTCCACGTGAGGGTGTAGATGGAGGTGCCGACAGCAAAGGAACAAGACTCGGACCTCGAGCACTGCTATTGGATGGTGGAGGTGGAGGTGGCATTGCTGCTGCAGCAGCTGCAGCGGCTTCATCTTCATCCCTTATAAATTCCTCTTCTAGTTCTTCAAGATGCACTATACCATCCTCCAAATTGTCATCCTCTGGGTGATTGTCCCAAATTCTATATGTGGGATCCTCATAAGCCGGATCACAATAATGACTCAACAACCTCAACCTTCCCTGTCAGCTGCATTTGTAGCCCTTTCCTTTAATATCTGCCATCCATTTAGAAATATTAGCTATACAAGTGATGATATGACCCAAGTTATTGAATAAAGCTCAAAAATGGGAAATCAAAAATAATGTCTTATTCATGGGTAGAAAGGTTAGATTCTTCTTTATATGATAAGTTAAGAGAGGATTTTCTGTTGACAATGTCACTCAATCTGAGGGATGATGAAGGATAAAGCATTGGGATTGATCTTTCTTTCTCAATCTATGGGATGATGAAGGATAAAGCATTGGGATTGATCTTTCTTTCTTTACTTTGGTGATTGTTGAGTGAATGAATGACATTACCCCCAACTCAACCAACATATATTCGCTTGTTGACCATCCAACTAACATTCAAGTGCTCTATACAATGAATGGGAGGAACAAAATCAAGCTCATCAACTAGTTTTTTTAAGTCAATTTTTTTTTAGTGAAATGACAAAAAGGTCAAAAAATAAAATAAAAAAGCATAACCAATAAGGGTTTAGATAAGTGCAAAATTGAGAGGGAATATCGTGCAAAATTGAGAGGGAATATCAAGCAAATCTAGTCAAGTCACCTTAAAAGGGATTGATCTCTCTTGACTCTTGAGTAAGAAAGTCCCAATGAGAACCGTATTTTTATGGCATCAAACTAACCATATTAACTAACCTTTATTTGAGAGAAGAGTTAAAAAAATTAAAAGAGGCCAACAATACCATCATTATTTATCTATTTTATCAAAAGAGCAATAGGTTTAGGTACCCCTGAATTTAAAAACCATTTAAATCAAGATAGTATTATAAACTTAAAAAGATTGATTACATCAATGCTAAGATCAATTTAAAAACCATTTCAATCAAGACAGTATTACAAACTCAATATTTTAAAAAGAAAGATTACAGCCAAGAAGGATTACAGCCATGGTAAGGTTGTCAATGAAAAGGGGAGAATCTCAACAATGTTGTAACCACCTGTAGATAGTCAATTATTATCATTCTTGTGTCAATGCAATGGACCAATAAAAATGGTGGGTTTTCAATAATAACATTACAAAGAAAATTAAAAATAATTAAAAATATACTACATAAAATTTATAAACTTTAATTGAAAAAATAAAATGCCAAATAATATTACATATTTTATATAACTTATTCATTCATTACCCACCTTATGACCCTATGAACTGCCACTTACCTATGCACTGACAAATGAAAGCACTTTCGTTTTTACCATACAAAATATGTTTTTCTTTTTCATTACTCCTTGTGAATAAACATTCTAATACCACTAAAAATGTAAATTTCAAAAGCCTCAAAATCTTTTATAATTATTACACAGAAAACCTATACCGTCATTTTCCTTTATATAACAAGGACAGGCCGCAATCCGTTGATTCCAGCCCAAAAAAATCATAAATTCGTTGATTTGGTTTGATACAGCGAATAATTCGTATTCGATAATGTCTTGTCGCTCATAGATTCCAATTCCAATTCCAATGGACTCGAAGCTTTCCACTGGCGGCAGTGGATTGTCACTTCCATTCAGGGTTCCAAAGTCCACTGCTATTTGTGCCTCAGCCAGTTTAAACACAAAAAGGAGAAAAGGCAAAGATCCAGCATATTAATCGTCCACATAAAAACGTGACATACGATATTTAATTAATTTGACAGAGAAAGAGGTAATTAATGAATAATTCTGTGTAATTAATGAATAATTGGAAAGAGGTAATTAATGAATAATTCTGTGTAGTATGAAATATGTAATGATTATTTTATAGAGGTCCTGGACTTGCCCAACGGAGAATACAAGATTGGAGTTGCCTTGCCCAACCTGCCTTGGTTGGTGAAAATAATGTAGAGAAAGGTAAAATTAGTTTGGAATTGTGTAGTTTTCATGGAAAATTAAAATAATACAGCTCAAGACAAAGTTAATTCAAGATACTTGGATGGAAAACTTGATATGTAATCTCCCAAGGCTTCTTATCGTAGCTAGAGTGTAATAATGCAGCTAAAGACAAAGTTAATTCAAGATACTTGGATGGAAAACTTGATATGTAATCCACGTAGACTAACTCCCAAGGCTTCTTATGGTAGCTAGAGTGTGCTTCTTGATGGTTGGTTTAACAATGGTACAAGTATTGCCCAATATCTGTTGAAGGTACACATAGCTGATTGGAAAGATCTATCAATAGACTATAGAGTGTACAACACTTTCTTCTTGATGGTTGGTTTAACAATGACACAAGTATTGCACAGTGTCTGTTTAGGATACACAATAGCTGATTGGAAAGAACTATCAATGGACTATAACTTTTGACCCGCCCACCAAATTTCTAAAGAAATTGTTTAGGGCCTCAAAATGGCCCTGTAAGTTTGGTTCGCAAAAATCATAAAAAAATTCCAAAAATATAAAGAATTATTGTGATAGTGGAAGAGGTGGATGGCCACCGATATCCAGGGGATCATAGTCTTTAACATTTCATTTTCCAGAATCCCACTGACATAGAATTATGAATAACAAAAAAATCATATGGTTTCATTTTCCAGAATCCCACTAACATAGAATTATGAACATAAAAAATCATATGGTTTCTCTAGATTCATCAAGATCATTGATATAAGATGACCATCATTATTTGAAAATTCCTTTCTACATTCACATAATTTTAAATATAATGTAGCTAAAGACAAAGTTAATGCGAGAATTAGCTTTTATAATTTTTTAAAAATTAATTAGCAAATTAGTAATACTCATTTTAAATATAATGCAGCTAAAGACAAAGTTAATGCGAGAATTAGCTTTTATAATTTTTTAAAGATTAATTAGCAAATTAGTAATTCTAGTATGAAAAACAAAAAAATATAAAATAGCAAAAACAATTTGCATATATATATATATATATATATATATCAAAAATTATAAAATAGCAAATTAGTTGAAAACCAATAACTCTTGTTTAAAATATATATATATATATATATATCAAAAATTATAAAATAGCAAATTAGTTGAAAACCAATAACTCTTGTTTAAAAAATCATATATATAACTCTTACTTTACCAAAAATTATAAAATAGCAAATTAGTTGAAAACCAATAAAGAAAAAATTATAAAATAACTCTTGTATAAAAAATTATATATATATAACTCTTAAATTATAAAATAGCGAATTAATTGAAAACCAATAAAGAAAAAATTATACAATAACTCTTGCATAAAAAATTATATATATATATAATTCTTACTTTACCAAAAATTATAAAATAGCAAATTAGTTGAAAACCAATAACTCTTGTATAAAAAATAAGAAAAAATTTATAAAATAGCAAATTAGTTGAAAACCAATAACTGTTGTATAAAAAATAAGAAAAAATTATAAAATAACTGTTGTATAAAAAATAACTTTCCCAAAAATTATAAAATAGCAAATTGGTTGAAAACCAATAACTCTTGTATAAAAAATAAAAAATGATAACTTCTATATAAGTAACAAAAAAATAAAACTACAAATTTAATATTAGAAAAAAAAATTATAAAATTATAAAATCACGGACCTTAATTGCAAATCCATAATCCATCTTTTTGTGAGTGAAAAATTTAATAAATTATAATTACAGTTTGGAATATAATGATGGTGCAGGTACATATATAAAGTATTTGTGAGACGTATAATATCTCATTTTTTCGTATTTTATATTATCAATTTTTTAATCAAATTCGGATTCAAATTTGTATTTTATATTATCGATTTTTTAATCAAATTCGGATTCAAATTTGGTAATTACTAAGAAAACCAACAAACGTTACCGACCACCCAAAAAGAGACGCTACTATTTCTGAAAAAATGCTCCACTAGAAACGAAAAACCTTACCAAACTGAATTTGTCCTTGGCCTAGGACCAATCTGGTAATTACTAAGAAAACCAACAAACGTTACCGACCACCCAAAAAGAGACGCTACTATTTCTGAAAAAATGCTCCACTAGAACCGAAAAACCTTACCAAACTGAATTTGTCCTTGGCCTAGGACCAATCCAATAAAGTAGTAGCTCAAGACGTTAAGATTTGGAAAAAAAAAAGTCTTTTGTACCAAATATTGTCACAATGCCTTTTTCCATTATTTTTTTTCTAAGATTTTTTTTTTAATTAACTTTTTCCGTTAACGTTTAGGCCTACGCACTAAATATTGTTACCATGCCTTTTTCCATTATTTTTTTCTAATATATTTTTTTTAAAATTAACTTATTCCGTTAACGTTTAGGTCTACGAACCAAATATTGTTACCATGCCTTTTTCCATTAATTTTTTTCGAAAATTTTTTAAATTAACCCTTTTTCCATTAATTTTTTTTTAAATTAACTTATTCCGTTAACGTTAATGGAAGGATACTTACTTCGGTTAATTCATATGCAATGTGATTCATTTGCCACAAACGTTGAATAGTACTTTGTGCGATGGATATATTGCCTGCCTACAAAACTATGGCTTGTAATGTGGTGAAAATTGTAATGTATGGAGTGAATCTCACTCCTTATAATCCATTTTTCTAATGGTTGGCCTTTGGAGATCGGATTGTTTTCTCAAGTTGCCTTGATGGACGGAAGGTTAAAATCAATTCATGGTTCCCGCTGCCTCGTAGCTTGCTTCACCAAATGAATTGAAAAGATATTGAGTATTAGAGTTAAACGATTATCAACAGCTTGTGAAACGATCAACAACAGCTTGTTTCATTGACATTATCCTGAACAAAATAACACAATTTTACATCTACCACTCAAATACCAAAATTTCTGCGCTTCTTTCTACAGAACTAAGAAGCTATAAATTCTTACAATTTGGACTCTATTTCAACTGCTTGGACGTGGACAGGACAAATTCCATCTGATTTAGTTATCTAAAAACGAGAGAGGCACTTCAATTTTTGTTTGATATGTAACCGTTCACCCTAATTTTTGGAGTTCGAAAACGCGGTTAACCGGTTTTTTGGAAATGCACTGCGCCAATTTCATTAGAATTCGCCGATGCTTTATGCTCCATTACAATGAATCCTGTAAGCTACGTATAATTATACGGTATTGCGAAGGTCCTACGATGGCCAAAGCTGACTGATCTTGCTAGGTGTTTGACCGCTATTCATTTTATAAAGAACCTTTGACCAAGAGCTGTTAACCGAAGCGAATGACCCACTAAAACTATGGACATAAAATGAAAAACTAACTTCGCCTTTCCTCGGAGTAACATAAACTAGATCCGGGACCGGAACAACAAAAAAAGCTGAGAACACTGCATCTTTCCAACGAGTGGTGAATATGGCTACTGCCACTCGCGGCCTGCTTTTCCTTGAGGCAACGCAATTGCTCACACAATGGGGGAGTTATATGCAATATCATTACATAGTTTGCAGAAATAATGGTTATTCATAGGTTTCACAAGACATTGTCTGTTCCACAAAAGGTTCAGTCCACTACTACTTTTCAAACTTAAACCTCAGCAACAAGTAAATTTAAGACGACCATTCATTGTCTTCTTACAAAATATTTACATGAAAACGTAAGCAGTATACACCATGTGTTTCTTTCCCCTTCTACCCGCCATTAAGCGATTTATTTTCATATTACAGCTCTGTCCTGTACCGTCTCCAACATTTTCGCCTCCACTAACTGTATAGTCATAACAAATATTTATTACACAAAAGGCGAACAATGCAGCTACTTTTTCTAGGAGAAAACCGTCGAAGTGTTTTACCTGAATTCCAGAAGTCCCTGGTACACACAGCCATGGCGCCATGGATTTCAGAAATGGAACTCTGAAAAGATTTTATTTTGAAACACTGGTGATGCCGATTCAAATGATAAAATACGAGTGAAATGAAAAGATACTGTTAGAGAGAGATCTAGATGGTGGATGTCACTGGTTTTAACAGTGACACACTTAACACTCTGAAAACTTACAGGCGTGCCTTTCACGCCACTGCCGCGTCGCACAGGTGATGTCCTTCAGTCTTATCAGTCACAAACCTAACACTATGAAAACTTGAAATCTGTCAATCCAACAGTGTACAGTCACATCAAATACAATACGGTACAACGCCAATTGTCACTACAATACAGCGTATAATCACATCAAATCATGTTTTAAAACTCAGTACAGTGCCAGCATTAAATATTTTAGAGCCGCCACCGATTGCGGACTTAATGGGGATGATAGGTAATGGGGGATGACATACAGTGCATTAAATTTAAATTGTTTTCCAAGCTAACACACTGTATACCACCCATGATAAGACACGGCCCTGGGCTATGGACTGTTGTGTAAAATTGCTGGGATGATCTAATCCGTGTCCAGGTCAGATGGATCCGCTGACATCGATTTCGTGTATGGAGGTTGTCCATGGGTCACTCCAATTCAAGTTATTCCGAATTGCCGGAGGTTTCTCGGTCATTTGTGCCTGGGATATGTGTCATTTTGTTTTTTTGTGTTCGCCCCGCCCCCGAAAACGCTCACTAATGTGAAATGTACTCTTGAGAGTAGGGGCCACGAGGTCGAGCTCAACAACATGATCTTCAAAGCGAATTTAGTGTCAGGGTTCTTGGTATTGATGTATAGTGTCAAAGATGGCAACTAATATTTATATTTGTGTGTAGTTCTAGTTCCAGGGTTCTTGGTATTGATGTATACTATCAAAGATGGCCACTAATATTTATATTTGTGTGTAGTGCTAGTTCCATTAATGTATTCGATATGGTATATTGGATTTTATATTTGGTTAAATTTAATAAATAATATATATTGTTTAAGTATATTAATAGAATTATAACTTCACAAATATTAATAATCATTGTCATTTTTTAATTTATGGTTGTATTTTTTACTAAATAGTTAGTTATGTTTTATTTGCTTAATATTTAGTTACATGGTATTTGAATTATTGGCATGTACTATATTGGATATATATATGTATGAGGGGTGTTGCATGCCTTTTGTCTAGATTTTGAAAATGGGGTGTGACTATGAGAGGCCTACCATGGAAGACTTTTTGTGTGTGTTTGGATTGTTTTATGTGGATGATAATATAATTTATAACTAATAAAATTAAAAATTAATAATATTTAAATTAATTTTTTTGGGTTGGGTGTGAGTTTAAATTGTGATTTGATATTTGGAATCACGTTGTTGCTAAACACCTATTAAAAAAATAGATGATCTTATTTAAGGTTAAGATATTAGCATTACTTAAATATCATTTAAATTTTTACTATCTTAATTTTTTGTTGCATTTATCACAGTGAAAATTTTTTTTTTTTTTTTATTTTGTTCATAGATATAATGATACTTATTTTACACAAATAATATAAGTATATTGTTAATATTGTCAACATTTATTATATCACTTGATAAAATTGAATTTGAATGGGAAGAATCTCATTCCTTTCTCTCTAATCACTTGAAATAACCCAAATTAATATTACAAACAAAAATTTATTTATTTACACATTAATAATATTTTTTTAAATAATATATATTTTTATAACAATAATAAATTAATCCATATTTATAATAAATAATATAATAATTATTTTTACCATAAATTTATAAATTTTACTATTTCCCAATAATTTAAACCAATCAATTATAAATTAAAACTAACGCATTATATATCCTTCTAAGTTTACAAAAGCATCATTTATGCCCTAACAATTTTAGTATGTGATTATACAAAATCGTTCAGACTTTCTATTTTATAAGGTTTGAGCATTATAATTACCATAAACAACCATTCGGAAGCTTTGTACCCAAGCATTTAACTCGGCAATGATCACGGAAACCGTTTGAAATGCCACCCAAATGCTTACGTATGTGATCAACTTCATTCATTCCTTACAATTTTAATTATAAAAAACCTTCCAAGCACGGGTGCCACCTGGATAAGGATGACACCTATAATTTCACTTTCTAATTTAATATTCAGGGTATATTACTTATTTGTTCAATTCTATTATGGATGATAGTTTACATCATCCAACTCTACTTTAGAAGACAGCCACAGCCATGATATTTTTGAATGTGGATTCCTTTCGATGTATTTTCTTTGGAGTAGGAAGATTCCAAACATCCAAATGTATAATTAATGTTTGATATAATTCCATCAATTACTTATTTATATCATAAAATATATTTTTATCAATTACTTATTTATATAATAAAATATATTTTTATGAACATAAAATGGTTTAGAATTATAATAAATTATTATAATTATAATTTTATACAATCTATTTGACATTTTTATACATTTAATAAATACATTAAACAATCAATTGTTCACGTAACAATCAGTGTTTTGCAATTACAAATTATAATAAATTATTATAATTATAATTTTATACAATCTATTTGACATTTTTATACATTTAATAAATACATTAAACAATCAATTGTTCACGTAACGATCAGTGTTTTGCAATTTTGAATCTTTCATAATCTATTTTTTCGAGTTATAATTTAACTATAAATAATTTCTACAAACATTTAAAATATAAAACTAAAATAAAATAGATTAACCATCTTAATTCAAATAGCTAAACATAAGCTTAGAATACTAATAATAATGATCCAATTAGTTATTGATTTAATCCATAGTGTAATGTTCTTATCCTCACATTAAGAGTACGAAAAACCAGAGGAATTCTCCTCTGCTAATCCACTAATTGATTTGTGTTTACTGTTCAAAAATGTAAGTTCAATTTAAATTCATACTCCCCAGAAATACACACTGAGTACTCAATAGTTGGAGTTTAGTGCACTTGAATTCCATCTTTGAAAGGGCTTGGGTTGACTTACACTTGAATTTTTGTGTTTACTGGTGATAACTATATTTTCAGTTTATATTCATACTTGCTGAAAACACACACTAAGTATTATTCTACAGTTGGAGATTATTACACTTGAATTACAATTGGAGATTATTACAATTGAATTTCAATTTTGACAGGGTTTGGGTTGAATTACACTTAAACTATAGAGCTTAATGGGAGGCTTCCAAGAGCGTTACCACTTGCATGTTGTGATAGGCACATGCCACTATGGAAGGATTTTTCTTTCTTTGCACCCTCAGCAAAATAGTGAAAAAAATATGGAGGGAGAGATGGCCAAATGGAAAAACATGAACCCTACCTTTATGTACTAAAAGCATAATACCTAGACCTTGGCTGCTCTACAAGGTTGAAACCAAACATAAGTTCAAGAACGAACCAACAAAACCATAAGTGCACAATCCCACCCTGTAACATAAATGATAAAGAAATATCTTCTAAGCTCTAATTCTCCAGATGACCACTTTCTTGAGACTCCAATAACTCCCTCATATCTCCATCCATGGACTCTGAATCAGGACTTGGCTTCAGTCCCACATTCTCCTCAGGAACACGGTAAGAATTTGGGTCTGGATCAGTTGTGTCACAATGTTGCAAGCCTTGAGCCACATCTAGTCCTTGATGATCCATTGCAGCCTACACAACAATCATTCATGTAATAGCTTCTGATAACGTACATGCAAAATATGCCCTCAACCTGCACAAGTCAAGATTGTTCTTTAAAAGAAGACCTACTAAAGACCGATGGCTTCTTACCATGTGCTTCCTTGGCTTCGAGACCTTCAATAGAAGGATCATTACCTTACCCAGAAAGCCTTCAACAACATGCCTAATCCCCGAGATTGGTCTCACCTCTGATTAGATTAGGAGCTTGTTTGAGGATGGGGAAGCCATAATGACCCAACTCACCTTATGAAAGGCCACACACTAAGTAATCAACTCACTTCCTTAATTTATTTTTTCTTGAGCTAGATTGAACCTAGACCAGGGGCATACCTTCTTTTTTTCCAATGTGAAAACACAGAAATAACTATGTAATAACCCAAAATATCACAATCTTCATTTCGTCCTTTTTCAAATTTTCCAACCTTAAATTCATTTTTTTTTAATTTAAATTTGTTAACGTTACAACCATCAACAAAGTGGATATTCCTTTACCCAAAAGCGTAAGAGGGCAGATCAATCATATTTTAATTTAATTCTCCTGTAATTTGTACAATTCACGTGTTTACACGACCCTGAGTAATGAAATACAAGTTGTAACAAGAAAACCCCATTGGTGGAAGAAAACCAAAAAAAAAAATGTGACTTTTGCTTCACATGTAGATGGTCTGGCCATGCTACTTTATGTTAATAATATAGGAGCCATGATCTCTGAGGATATGGCCCAACTTTAAAGCATATATTGCATGAAGGGTCATGATTTTCCACTTACATATAGGTCATGTCTTTCCATTCTTCCACTACTTCAAATTATTATTTCGTTCTCCAAAAGAATGCACCCTGGATCATGGGGCATTTGTTAAGTAAAAGGAACTCTTATCAGCAAATATTTTTATTGTTTATGAAATTAATTTAACAATCCACCTCCAATTTTGTGGGGTGTAGTACTAGGGAAACAAATTTTACACCATCCAGAAATGTAGGTTACTTAATAATGTTATCCCTTGTTCATTAATGTGCTCATATCTATTTCATATCCACTCGCAAGCAGGTAACCATAAAGAAGATGATTTCATGTATCCAAGACACCAAGTAGACACCAGTGGCTGCAATCTTTCTTGTGGAGTCGATCCAGTCCATGCCCATTCCCAAATAGTACAATGAGGAATGACCATCCTTTCTGAATTCAATCAAATATGTTATGTTTAATGATTGCACATTCTTATTGCCATTGATTTGTCTAATTGCTTCAGACATGATTTGGTTACTCACTGGCTCCCATTGAAACCAAGTAGAAATAAAATCTATCCAAGTTCCCTTATGACACTTCCCTCCAATTTTCCAGGACCGTCCTATGAATTTTAAGATGTTGAAAGACACATATATGAGATTAAGCTTTTAAATACAAGTATACCCTTAAAAATCTTCAAATCCTACCATTTAAGAGGAAGGCATGTTGTAATATTTGAGTCATGAGCTTGTGACCAATTCAAAATCAAAATCACATAGAAGAATGGTTCTATTTTCTTTTTTTGCATCTAGTACATAGATGTTTCATCCTATGAATTGAAACCATTTTCAATGGACCAGTGAGGCCAAAATTATTTGTAGTGAATAGCGGCGTAGCTACGCAAAATAGATGGGTTTTTTCAGATTTGACATGTTGGAGAAACCATTCAACCCATGTCTTCATTACTCTCTGGAGTGTGGTTTCGACATCCATCTTCATGTCCACTGTATTTCCCTCTTGGAAATAACAACCCCTACAAAAAACTTCTATCAAAAAATTACATTCCTTAAACTGGCATGGTTTTTTAATCCTCAAAAATGAAATATCAAAAACCATACGTACCCTTTAATTGTATTTCCATAGATCTACCAGTGTCCTATGTTGAAGATGAGCACATCCCCATTAGACCAAAGATGTGAAGTATAATCTAGGGTGTCGACTATCGGCGTGGTTTAGACCTCATGAGGAACTCCTCTAGGTGGGCAGCGCTGGAAAACTAGAAATGGTGCCCTGTAATACTCTATTGTACAATTGTAATCTACAAATCTGAAGGATAGAAATCCCTTGTGTTTTTTATGGGATTTCCATTGACTTCATAAATCTGTTTCTTGTTCGAAATTGCTTCTACAAGCATGCAAATCAGAGACTCCCATTGGTTCCTCCCAGTGG
This sequence comes from Pinus tabuliformis, assembly GCA_031772625.1. Classification (NCBI taxonomy): domain Eukaryota; kingdom Viridiplantae; phylum Streptophyta; class Pinopsida; order Pinales; family Pinaceae; genus Pinus; species Pinus tabuliformis. Next base: position 1,456,881,685 of record CM062817.1, on the reverse strand, counting down.
AATCACCCACAATCACCACATGTTTTTTGTAGATCCTCTTTAAGAAACCGCTTATATTGAACTTGAAGTTCAATTCAAACTAGACATTAAATCTATTTGATGAATGTTGAGAAGAATATAAGTTCAGAAAAATACAGAGACAAACAAATCAATGTTTTCAAACTTATAACCACTCAACGTTTATAAACATTGTATACTGGTGCTAACCCTTTTTTTCCCATTGAGCATTTTATGAAGAATTATCATATCAATGGCAGCTGGTAAACTAGGTGCAAATTTGATGAACGTGTTGGAAATAATACTGAAAGGGGGGGCGGGGGGTGAATCAGTGTTAGTCAAGTCAATAATCCTTTTCTTTTCTTACTGAATTTCATATATGCTACTTCAATGAAAGCAACCCGCATGTGTACGCAACTCTGTTTAAGGAAACAAGCGTATATCCAGCAAACTAATGATTATGTTAATTCATCATATGTTGATCTTTAATCTAAGTATCAATACTTTATTAAACATTAAACAATAACCATGTGCAGTTAATAACAAAAAGAACCATCACACATAAGCATCACACATGAACACCAAGATGTAAGGTGGAAACCCAATGTGGGTAAAAACCACCTGTCGCTGTCGTCTCTGTCTTCTTTTAATAACAAGAAACTCTGTTTACAACAATGTATTGGTGCAAACTCATACAAATACACATGCTTCTACCTGCAGAAAGCTACAACCTTCTTTCATTCTCCAGCTACTCTTAGAAGGGAGCTCCAATCCCCTTAGCTCTTGTACTAGCTGATGTGTTTACTAATACGTAGGTGCTGACCTATAGAAGGCTACGACCTTCTTTCTTCCTCCAGATACCACGTTTCATAAATTTTCAGACTAGATACTCTTGGAACACAACATCATAATCTAAAGGCCACGTTTCATCCAATTTTCATACTGGATCCATCAACAACATTGAAGCTCAAAATCAATCACCATTATAATACAACTATTGCATTACCCATTCATTAAATACTCAATCATTACTCTCTGAATCACCCAACAACTTAATCACTGAAAACTAGAACAGAGAGCAGAACCCAGAACTCTGCAACAATATTCAGAGCTAACTGTATCATCAAAAACCATGCATCAGAGTGCATACGCTACTTGGAAGAGCCGAACCAGTGTGTATACGCAACTTCATCAAAGCGAACCAGCGTATATGTCATCAAATATACCTGACTTCAGACATACCCAGATCATTACATACAAAAGGATAATACGTGTGTTAGCAACCAGATCTAGTCCATCAAATCACATAAAGATAAGTCTTTATAATCCTGATCCATTATTAGATTTCATCCATCAACACTGAAACTAATCACAATCAACCAATCTAAATATGCAAAACACTGTCACCAGTAAACAGTCACCAGACCTCAGAACTTTGCATCAACAACCATAACCACTTGTAACTTCAAACATCATAGTTCGTATGGTATATGCTAATTAGATGTGTCTAACCTGCGTGTATATTCTCTTTTATCAAAGTCAACTAGCATATACATCGGTAAATATTCATTCATAATTTTGCAGCTATTCTAAACTTCAGTTATACCCAGATCATAATATTTATAGAACATCACATGTGTCAGTACACAAATCTAGAATAAGCATGATCAAACCATATAGAGCTGATACATTCCAAGCCAGAAGATCCTGATCCATCATTAGGTCTTGTCCTCCATCAATCGCTGAGATTCCTCCTTGGCTCAGCATCATAAACCCATAACTTTCATACTCGATCTCACACTTCATCAGATATTCGAGACTTGCATCATGGCTTAATGATCTTCTCCTCCTTTTATAGTCTTAGTCCTTACTCAATACCATGGTCCAAAACCACTTAGAACTAATACCTTGGACCAAATACCTGGGGTCAACACTTCGAACCAAATACCATGGACCAATACCAAGATACCATGTACCAAATACCACAGACCAAAACTAAGCTTTCCAACATGTACACGCCTTTCCTTCCGTGAAAGTGCGTGTGTACGCTATACGCGCCTTTTGATCTGCGAACCCGCGTGTATCTACAGCTTGGTATATAGTTAACCTGCATATACCTTTCTTTCTTCATTCTTGTTGTTTACCTGCTATACTATGATCTTTCATCTGAGAGAGTTGCCTTCTGAACTGATTCCTTGAAGTTGCCCTACCTTTCATCACATCTATAAATACTACTGTCATCATATTCTGTCACATCTGATATCTCTTTTGTAGATTCATCTAGTTACCATGTACAAGTGAGTTGTTCTGCTACAAGTGGGTTGCCATCAAGTACAACACATTTATCATAATGCCAACAGAACACGCATGAACTCTCGATGACAATGGAATCTAAAAAAACATCATATTATTTGCAAAATTCTATTGCTCTCAACGGTGTTGGAGTTTGACGATCAAGGCAGTTGGATGTGATGCCACCCACCGAGGTTCAATTCCCTTAGAGAAAGGAATAACCGTTGAGATCGGGTGCAAGTTCTAGGTGATTTCAATGGAATAGTGCACTCTATTCTAAAAGCTTAGCTAAACAAAAGCTAAACAGAAGATCCTTGTGTTCAGTGGTTTGTTGCACTTCGAAAACAAAAAGAATCATTTGTCCATAACTTCTAACATCACCTATATCCCAGAAAGAAAAAAAAAATGATATTTTTACTTTGAGCTAGGAAAACTCAGAGCTCCAACCAACAAAGCCTGGCTTGCTAAACATCCTGAAATCCCAAGAGAATCTTAGTCAATCCTAAAATCCTTGGATTATAAAAATATTCACATTTTTTGTTCAATGGGAAGGAAAATAACCACGTTATCACAGTGGCAGACAAAGCTCAGGGTTCAAATAAAACACTCACAATAGTTCGATGGCTTAGCAGGTCACACCAGTGACTTACTAATAAAAGGGCTACAGTAAGATTATTTCATTGTACAATTTCATTGAATTGGTAATTTTCATAGAAATCAAGCACGAGAAGGAAAGATTATTATAATTGGTGTTGGCCTAATAGGGTTCTATAACCACTAGAGGTCTCTTAGGTGGATGAAAGTGGTCCACTGTTGTGGGTTCAGTATTCAAATCCTCCAAAAAACTTCAGTCACAATTGAGTGAAGGAAAATGGCCATTGGGTCACTCTGTAAATCTATGTAACATGAATAAATAAAACAAATGGAAATATGCCTCACAAATGTAATAGAGTCCCTATGAAGAGTGGATCCATAGACTATTTAATGTTCAGAAAAGGGTATTAGAGGGTGGTTGATACATTGTTGCACAAAAAACAATAATTTCATTTTTTCCAAAATTACAATTTTTTTTAAATTGCAATTTTGAAAAGTTCAGAAAATCAGAATGTTAACTCTTAGTTACTAGATTTTGGATTGGATTTTACACTAAGGCTAATTGCGAGAAGCTCTACACTAAGCAAGGCAGACATCTATGGTCGTGAATTTTACATACAATGAAATTAACATGCTCAAATTCTTCGAGTCAGTTGGAATACATTTATCTAATAAAAAGCTTCATAGTAACAGCTAGAGGTGTTGCAAGAATAACGATCAAGAACCCACAAAAATGCGTGAGAGAACAATTATGTGATTTTTAGTGATGTTGAAGGCGAGAAAATAAACCACCATGATGATTGTTATAACATTGAAAGTAGAGAAGCTTTGAGCTTCTTCTATTTCTTTTCTTTCATTGGAGGAACAACGAATAGGGTGTAGGAATATCATGGAAGTCATGCACACGATGCCCGGTAAGCATGAGCACAAAAGATATGAAAATTGGCCTGACAATTTTCAAGAAGAGAAGCCTATCAGTTTAATTATTGAAATTATATTTTTATATAATTAAATATAATGTTTAAATCTTTTGAAATATTAATATTAAAATTACAATTATATATATATATATATATATATATATATATATATATATATATATATATATATATATATATATATATATATAGATATATTTCAAGGTGATAATTTTATAGTTGGTGCAACCAACATTGCCTCTCCAATGATCCTCGAGAGCAAGGGAGGTCAATTCATCATTAAATTCCATTTCTAGATGGAAAAAAATTTCTCTCTTCCGTTGTAAACTTTTGCACAAAAAACCGGTCGTCTGGCCGTGCAAAAAGAATAGGCCAGTGTCATGAACTACAAAACTGGTTGTCAATAAGATAAAAATTTGGTGCTAACAGGTGAGGACGAATTCTTTATTTGGTCTCTAAACGTTATAGTCATTTACTGCATGATGCTAAGTTCCAAGAGGAATCTCTTAATATATAATCGAAATGGCGGGCTACTCTAACAGAGTTTTGAGAATCGCCTCAATACGCTCGTGCCCCAACTTTTACCATATGGTGTTTTGGAGCTTAATATGTTCAGGAAATATAACGAAAGGCATTTATTAAATCACTGGAATTGGGTGTTATGATTTTTTTTGGGGGGAATTTTGTGGATTTTAAATTTAAATTAAATATTTTAATATATAATTAAATTTAATTATTTAAATTCATCGTTTTGGAAGAATTCCTACAATATTTAAATTATATAAAATTAATAATTAAAGATTTTTTTTTATCAACTTACTTAGAAAATAAAAAATATATATATGGAAAATTTAATTTGGATTTTACAATTTTAACGATGATCAACACGACAAATGTTTATTCAACCTCACAATTTTAGTTATAATCATACACTTAAGCTTACTCTAATTCTAGAAGGGTCCAACCACTCAAACTATGGATTCTTATGCAGATTGTTGTTCAAATCCCGATAAGAGAAAAATAAAACACAAAAATTCTTGAGAAAAACCTAAAGCAATCCTTGTCATCAACATAACGTGATTGTAGGTTATATTCGAGTCAATGGAAAGATAAGCACACAAGATCAACCATTGAAATTGAAACGGGACCCTCTGATCCAACGAACGTTGGCCCTGTATGGGGGTGTTGTACGGGTTCTCTATCATGGTTTTCTCCAATTTCTGGAAGGCTTTCGATATATCATAATGGAGCTCAACGCGAACATAAAGCTTTATTTGCATACGTCATTGAGATTGACAGTAGAAAAGATTTTCTTCATCGATTTCTTCAATGTTATATGTTTCTTTCCCAACTACTGTGTCCCTTATAGTATTTGGTGCAACGACGAAGAATCGATTACTTTTCAAGCAGGTATTTGTGTCTGCCTCAAGCAAGCTTGTATGAATGCAAGAGCCTCTGCTTGTCCAACTACTATTGCATAGCTGAGTTTTATTGGAAATCCTCTGGATCTTGTTTGCGTTACGAAGAGATTTTGTCTATGAGAATCATCTAGGATCAAACCCAGGTAGCGTTCATCAAGGTCATGGACGATTCGACCTAGCCAACAGAAAAACTTGGAGGTATTGTTTTTGGAAGCAGGGGGGGAACATCATCCGCATCAGTTTGGGGGCTCGTCTGTTGTTTATAATTTTTTTTTTATTTTCTCTTTACCCTGTTGTGACACAAGCAAAGGATGAGAAAAGCGGCGACCCCCAAAGCGGACGACGGATTGTTGAAGACACTAGAAATCTATTGGCATAAAAATATGTGGAGACCACGATCATGCAGTATGGGGAAGGTTCACAACTAAGAATAAATGTCTTTTACACACCACGGGACATATGTCATCACAGGACAACAAGTGTAGACGAAGGTTGGGCTCACCATTTTCAAGAAGAGGCGCCTATCAACGTAAATATAATTTTGTATATAAATGTATAACGAATGTTTGATATAATTTTATCAATAATCAAGTTGTGTATAAAATCAATCAAACAATAGATCTCATTGACAACGACTTTGCACATAGCTTGTGCCACATTAATAAGTTAATCGGACAAACACGATTACCATACCACATATGAACGTAACTACATGTTGTCGATAATATCTTTAATAATCATCTCATTTCAAAGTAGAGTGTTATTAATGTGTACATTAATAACTATCCTCTACTTGCATATATGTATATGCAATCTAATTTATAGAAGAAGTCGTCTTTTTGGGACATTTTTTCTATTTAATTTTAACTAAAGTCGAACAAAGATTTTTAAAAACTTAGGTTTAAGTTGTTTAATATGTAGAATTTGAGTGTCACGAGGGGGTTTCAGGGTGTTGAATCTATTTATGCATTCAAAAAAACATTTCAAATAACAAAAATCACATTTCAGTGAAAAAATCTATTCCATCCATAAGTTAGACTACGCATATATATAAACTAAGAATGCGTAAAAGTGCAAGCATGTCACATTATATAATGCAATGGTCAATTTTCTTGCTATTTAAATTGTGAGTAGTTTTTAAGTGAGACGTTTTGAAAAGTTTTTCGATTTATTTTCCGATCTAATTTGTTTAGAATCTGGGATTCATTGAAATCAAAAGTTTCACTGGTGAATTCTTCACAATAGATGTGCCCCAGGGGTTTTTTAGGGCTTGAAACAATATATCAAGTAAAAAAACTAGTTTAAACAACACAAATAAAGATTTGGACACAATTTTTTTTGCCGGATTCCGACCAAAAATCCACCGAAAACTCTAGAAAGTTGCACTTAAAGACTACTTTTAATTGTAATTTTTATTAATATAAAGTTGTATTTTTTTAATTGCTTTTGACTCTAATTTAAATTATATTTAAAGTAAGCAAGAGTACGTACATTGTATCCCTTGTTAAAATTTGAGAGCTAGTTCATATCTTTCAAAGTTAATTAATTAAACTTAGCGGCAGGGGATGCTAGCTATCTGGCCTTGTTGTGAGGCAAATACACAAATCTAGATCTCATTAAAACATAGCTAGCGAAGACCCCAAGATCATGTAAGAATTAAAACACAGCGAACTCAGACCCCGATATCATGTCAGATTGCAATGTAATTAAGCACATCTTGTTGTAGAAACTCAAAAGAACAAATGCACGTAAGTTTTCGTAGCATTAGCGATATATGGCCCACCAGAAAATGAGAAAACTCAAACAAGAGGCCATACATGAAAGCAATTCTTAAGGGTCGTGCACTAATCCAATCATTGGCTTAGTGCATGGCCATGGTGATGTATGCCATGGATGAAGCTTTTACATTCCCCAATGACTTCAGTGAATTTTCCAGTGTCTAAATTTATGACGGATGTGACTTGCTAGTTGTAGATGGGACGATGACTAGTTGTTTGAGGGATGAGGGAACAATGCTCAATTAAGCCAAGTTACTGTTGAATTTGTTGACACCTAATCCTTGTGATTGGGTGACTTTATGTAAATAGATAAATAGGAAATATGAACAGTCATCGGGAGACGAACTGAACAGTCTCTCCCTATAGTATATAATGAAGACCTACCTAATGGAATAAACACACGAATTAGTTTTTGTTTTGAGGAGTTACTGCCTGGTCTGACATGGTATCGGATACAGCGCCATTTTTAGCCTTTATGCCCTAGTAACTCCCTTTTGCCATTTCTGCAGTCTGTCATATTATCCATTCCTATGCTCTCTATCCTCTACTGTGCGTTTGGTATCTGCGCACCCACAAATGTTTCTCATACTCTTCCTGCATTGTTGGTCTTGACCTTCTACATTTTTTCAGCATTGCATATTTTGGTTTCCATATCCTAGTTACCCTGTCACTGCCATATGCTCCCTCTCAGCGTCGACTTCACCATCGATGTCCTAAACACTGGGCGTTGGCAGTACATATATGTTTTTCTGGCCTCCATACACAGGTGAACTGTTATATGAATGAAAGCGTTTGAAAGTTTCTGGCGTTTCCCGAGCTTTTCGTCAGTGCCTTTCTTGTGCGTTATTTGGAGGATTGTGCCAGTTTAGAGACCACATTTGACAAATTCATGTGAATAAGTCGCCCTCGAGATAAATTTTACGTAACTCAGACCTTCTGTCAGTTATTCGAGATTGTGTAAAGTCAAATTGAGAAGGGCTTTGTTTTAGGCACGGGTTTTCCTTTTTTGTCTTCTTGTGTTTTGAAGCGATGTTGCTGGTGCTGTTTCGTAATGTTCAACGATAATATGCCCTGCTCCTCTGTTGAATGACTCCCGTATAATGAGCTAATACCTCCTCCATACCATACTTTCCGTGTGATTCTGAAGTATTCGCTCTCAAATGTTTCGAATCATCTGTGGTGGACGAGTGGCTCTACCAAGAAATTTGGCATTTCTCTTCTTGAATTATCCGTTAATGCACAAAATACACCTGCCCACTTTTGTATTTTGTTTCAGTTTTGAGCAAATGCATGCATGGGATATGTGCTCATCAAGCAACTTCAGAGATGGGTATGATTAGAACTAGAATTCAGTAGGTGGGTTGTTAGTTCGGTGTCTGCTGCACAATTGGGTCTAACAAGAAGTCTTGGATAGATAGACGGGTGCACATCACGCAACAAGAAGCTGCTCCATATACACAGTCGATTAGCCCGGAAAGGGTTGTTTTTTTTGGTAATCTTTACTCTTACGAATAACTGCTCCGATATTTTTTTTAACACTGGTTGACAAAACGCTGCTTTGAAGTTTTTCACATTACGATTGCTGGTTTTTGTCTGAGGGGCGGAAGAGGGTGACCATCATCCAAAGATTGGCAACGGTGTTCTCATCGGTGCAGGGGCTATGATTTTGGGCTTTCATTGTATAAAAAGCCTAGACAACATTCCTATGTTATTGGTTTGCAATGTCCTCCTATAAAAAGGTGCGAGAGCATTGCTATGTTATTGTATGGCAATTTCAATTGCCCGGAAAAAGGTTTTTTCAATGGAACCAAAAATATATATTGTATTGGGAGTAGCTTGTTTATTTCTTAATAAACATAGATTGTACTGAACACAAAAAAAAACCTCTGGTTAGTTGCCTGCGCAACGTTTAGCGTTTGTTTGTGGTTGGTGTTGGGATCAAATTCCATCAGTGGTCTAATTATGTTATTTAGTATTAAGAAGGTTAAACTCAGGGTCTCTTATTTGGGATATAGACTCGTTTTCTCATTTTCATGTGAGTACACCTGCAGAGAATGGAAACTGCGCCTTACAATCCACGCTCACTACCCCTTGGTGATTGAAAAGACGTAAATATACCTTTGTTGGAGCGCTGTCCAGTTGAATACACTCTGCAGTTTTGTATATTTACAGAGTTTTGTGTATTGACACTATATTTTTCCTTTCCATTAAGAGGAAAATTTTGCAGCAAAGTTTTTGCAGCAGAAGTATTTTTTTTGTTACAGTATGCATTCAAGAGGAAGAGAAAGATATTTAAGAGGCAGGGGGGGTAGACACCCTCAAGGAGAAAAGGCAGATTTGCACTGCAAACTACCATGGGACAAAATTGAGCAGCAAAGAAACCAACAGAAAGGTAAAACTGATGATACAGACAAAGGTAAAGCACCTGAATCCGCTCACTATGTTGTGGCACAATGTAACATTGGAGTAAATGAAGATTTATTTAATGCTTCACTTGCTTCTTGGAAAAATGATTGGTTGCTTGATTTAGGAGCAACCTGCCACATGACTCATAGAAAAGATTTTTTTGAAGATTTCACTGACAATGTTGATGGAGCAGTATACTTTGCAGATCAATCAAAAATCAAGCCATCAGGGCTTGGCACAATCAGGCTTAAATTGTCTGGTCTTCCAGACGTTCTTCTGCATCATGTTCTATATCTCCCACAGCTCAAGAGAAACTTGTTGTCCTTGGTCCACATCCGCCAGCAAGGTCACTCCATTCATATGTTTGATGGCAAGATTGAGGTAAGAAAAGCATCTGACCACTCACTTGTCATGAGGGGAATAGAAGAAGAAAGGCTTCTCAAGCTGCAAGGAACCTCTGCTCATGCACAACATTTCTCATACAATTCTCATCATGAAGAAGGTACACTTCCATCAAGTTTATTATGGCATGCTAGATTTGGACATTTGAACTATGACAGTCTCCGCTTGTTGAAGAAAAACGGTGTTGCTGGTTTGCCTACAATTTCGAGGAAACTTAAGCAATGTGATGCTTGCATTCTAGGAAAGCATAGCAAACAGTCTTTTCATGATTCACATTCGAGAGCACATAGGAAACTTGAACTCATTCATTCAGATTTATGTGGTCCAATACCTGTTCCTTCTGCAAATGGAAATATTATATCATGACATTTATTGATGACTACACCAGAATGTGTTGGGTTTATTTATTGAAGAACAAATCTGATGCTTTTCAAACATTCAAGAATTTTTATAAATGGATTGAAAATGATGGACAATCTCATATTGGGTCCATTCGCACTGATAATGGAAAAGAATACACATCAAATGAATTTGAAAACTATTTTCGCCAACATGGGATCAAACATCAAACAATTGTGCCTTATAATCCCCAACAGAATGGTGTAGCTGAAAGAATGAATAGGACAATCTTAAATATGGTACGATCCATGCTCTTCTTCATGAATGTAAAGATAATGTTTTGGGTTGATGTTGTTCTATGTGTTGCATGTATAAAGAATAGATGTCCATCTAATTCTATTAGAAACAATAGTCCTTATGAAATGTGGTATGGACATGTTCCTTCGGTAAAGCATCTCAGGGTCTTTGGTTCCACCTGTTATGCCTTGATACCAAAGGTACATAGAAACAAACTTGGTGCTAGAAGTCGTAAGTGTATCTTTCTGGGATATTCAAACACCTCCAAAGCATACCGTCTTTATGATGAAGTAAATAAAAAGTTTGTTCTATCTAGAGATGTAATTTTTCTTGAATCATCCAAAACTGACAATGTTGTTGAGCGACAACTTGATCGCTTGGATAGATTCGCAAAAGCAAAATCATTTCAAGAATTTGATAATCAGATTCCACATATTGAAGGGGGGATTCCTATACTAGATCAACATGTGGAATCTTCTTCTGAAGAACACTCTCCCCCGCATGAAACTCCAACAACGGATGTTGCTTTAAGTGATGTGATTGATAGAATTGGGAGACTCAATCTTGATTCAGTCCAACTCAATCAACGGAGCAGCCTGGACCATCTGAGAAAGGTCCCCCAAAGTCGCTGACAAAGACAATTGAAAGTGTTCATCCTGATGAAGTTGGAAAGACAGGAACCAGAAATTCAAACCGGCAAAATGGAGGTGATGTAGATGACTCTAATTCACCTGTTGATATGGATGTTTCTCATGATTGTGAATTGAACTTGTCTACAGATTTTGAACCAACTTCCTTCAAAGAAGCTGCTTCTCATGATGAATGGAAAGAAGTGATGCAAAAGGAGTATGATGCCCTCATAAAGAATGGCACTTGGAAGCTGGTTGATCCTCCATTATGAACCAAACCAATTGGCTGCAAGTGGGTCTACAAGAACAAGTATAAAGCTGATGGCTCACTTGACAAGCACAAAGCTAGGCTTGTGGAAAAAGGTTTTGCACAGAAGGAAGGGGTTGATTATGAGGAGATTTTTGCCTCCACAGCAAAATGGGCTACCATCCTGACACTCTTTACACTAGCAGCTCAGACTGGTTGGAAAGTCCATCAAATGGATGTAAAAACTTCTTTCTTGAATGGAGATCTAAAAGAGAACGTTTTTATGTCCCAGCCTGAAGGATTTGCTATGAAAGGACATGAACATAAAGTATGCAAACTTGTGAAGTCCTTGTATGGCCTCAAACAAGCATCGTGAGCCTGGTATGAAAAACTAACTAAGCATCTTCTGAAACTCAATTTCAAACATTTTGATCTTGATGATGCAACATTATCTGTCAAGAAAGTTGGCAAAACAGTTGTATATCTTGTGGTATATGTGGATGATCTTTTGATGACAGGGAACAATGAAATCTACATTGCATCCGTAAAGAAGGAATTGGGGAAAAGTTTTGAAATCACTGATTTGGGCTAAGATCATTACTATATTGGCATTGAAATAACCCAACATCCAAAGTCCATATTTCTTTCTCAAAAGAAATACATTGGAGATTTGTTGAACAGTTTGGCATGACAGAATGCAACCCTCTTACTACTTCAATGGAACAAAACTTAAAGCTCACATCTATTTAAGGAAAAGAATTTGAGGATGCAACAAAGTATAGACAGCTTGTAGGAAGTCTCAACTACCTAACTACTACCAGACCAGACATTTCGTTTGCTGTTGGAATCCTCTCCAGCTTTATGCAAAAGCCTTGTGAGGGACATTGGTCTGCTGCAAAAAGAGTTCTAAGGTACCTGAAGGGAACTCAAGACTTTGGAATCAAGTACACACAGGTGGACGACTTCAGTTTGATTGGATACTCTGATTCAAACTTCGATGGAGACAAGGAAACCACGGTATCAACTTCAGGATATGCTATGAGTCTTGGATCAGGAGTTGTCTCCTAGAGATCACACAAACAATCAGTTCCAGCAGATTCCACAACAGAAGCAGAATACGTGGCAGCAGTTGAAGCAACAAAAGAAATTGTGTGGCTCAGGAAAATTCTTGAAGATTTGCAGGTAAAACAAGTACAATCAACTCCACTCATGATTGACAATACCTCTGCAATAAAGTTGGCCAAGAACCCAAAGTTCCATGATCGAACGAAGCACATCAATACTAAATATCATTTGATTCGACAACATGTTGAGGCCAAAACAATCCATCTCCGTCATTGTTCCACAAATGAGCAAATTGCAGACATCTTCACCAAAGAACTTGGAAGAGAAAAGCTTGAACAATTCAAAATGATGCTTGGACTCACCAACATCCCATCAGATTAAGGGGGGGGAATGTTGACACCTAATCCTTGTGATTGGGTGAATTTATGTAAATAGATAAATAGGAAATATGAACAGTGATCGGGAGACGAACTGAACAATCTCTCCCTCATGTATATAATGAAGACCTACCTAATGGAATAAACACACGAATCAGTTTTTGCTTTGAGGAGTTATTGCTTGGTCTGACAGAATTAACTCACTCATCTACCCTTTTGGATCCCACATCTTACTCTGACACCTCGACTCTCATCCATGTCAAGCAGTAGTTGGAGCGTGCCCTGTTGAGCAGAGAACAGAAGTGTAATTCGTTGTGAACGAAAATTTAGTACCAACATAAAAGATTCGTAGAGGGTGTGAGTGGAAATTTCTTGTGTTAGTCTCTCCAATACATCGCACGCCCAGGGCACAAGTAATTTTCTCCCAAACTAACCATTAACAAAAGCTTCCCTTTTTTATGTGGTCATGCCTGCTTATTTGTGCGAGACCTTGAGAGTTAGTAAACAATAAACACTAAATAACAAAGTATTAAGATCACATTGTTTTATGTGCATACATTTAAGGTTGTCTCTTAATTCAGATTTTTATATTGTTGTTCTCATGGTTTTCCATATCCCATGCAGAATACTCGAATGGTTTGACATATTAATGATGATAAACTAGTAATGTAGTGTAACCATTGGCATCTTTTCTTGGTATTTTTATAGGTTCAAGTTTTCTAGAAATCAAACAATAAATTTTTTGAAACTGTGTTAAATTATTATTATTTTTAAATTTTTCTATGCAATAAATTAATACACAGGGCCAAATTAATGAACATTGGTATTTATTTACAAAACGAACTTTCAATAATCCACTATAAGTGTTTCGAACTCATTATGCATCAGAATTTGGGAGAAGTCGAATTATTGAATAAAATAACCACACTCAAAAATCTTAATTGAAAACTTTATTGCCTCTCGAAAATGTTAAACCTTACCAATAATCTATTTCTTTGACCCTATATGTATTTCAACTCTTGTATGTTCTAATTGTTGTGTATGTATTACAAACTCATCAATTCTACCCTTATTTCTCCTCAATATTTTTGTTTATTGTCACCCATATCAAAGCCATGACCCATAAGTTTTACTAGTTTTACTTCCCATCCTTCAAATTTGGGAACATGCAAACTCTTCATGAAAACAATTTTAGGGTCATACAGGGTCTTATTTTTATAATATCTCAGTAATTACAAAAAGAAAAGAAACAACAAATTATACACAGTGGTGAAAGTATTAACAAGGTGTATTTCCATATTGGAGTACATATAAGTTAAAAATATATATATATATATTGAAGTCGAGGTTTACAAATACTAATTCATAGGTGATTCATTGCATGGTTGATGTAATGATCACAATCAATTGAATTGTCTTGCATTCTAAAATTGCAATTCCTCGTAATATTACGATAAGTAAAATTGTTTAGTGCCCAAGTTGTCATAATAATTGTCCATAACTACATTTCCCACCTTCAATAATATTATTCCTTTACATATGTAATACATATGTAAATGTGTATCTAAATCATTTGCATTAATAGAAACTAAAATTATAGAAAGAAGGGTTTACCATGAATATTTTCATATTTATAAATGGTTTAAACTTTCCTTTGTTGTACTCATATTTTTTTTAGCAATTTGTGGGACATAATGTCCTATATAAACAAACAAATTAAGATTTTTAACATGAAATTTACAGTTGAAAACATAATGGGAAGTGTGAATTATTGTTCCCAATTATCTCAAATAAATCCAATCAAAATTTTGTGTTTTCAACTGGCACTTTAAAATTTGTCAGCCACTTTAATTTGATGATTAAAGACTAAGGTAGACAACATTTTACAAAAATGAAATTTGTATTAATTCAAGATTTTACATTTTAATTCAGAATTTCAAGATTTTCGTCTATTGTCACCCATATCAAAGCCATGCCCCGCTTAGAAGCAACAAAAGAAATTGTGTGGCTCAGGAAAATTCTTGAAGATTTGCAGGTAAAACAAGTACAATCAACTCCACTCATGATTGACAATACCTCTGCAATAAAGTTGGCCAAGAACCCAAAGTTCCATGATCGAACGAAGCACATCAATACTAAATATCATTTGATTCGACACCATGTTGAGGCCAAAACAATCCATCTCCGTCATTGTTCCACAAATGAGCAAATTGCAGAGATCTTCACCAAAGCGCTGGAAGAGAAAAGCTTGAACGATTCAAAATAATGCTTGGACTCGCCAACATCCCTTCAAATTAAGGGGGATTGGGTGAATTTATGTAAATAGATAAATAGGAAATATGAACAGTGATCGGGAGACGAACTGAATAGTCTCTCCCTCATGTATATAATGAAGACCTACCTAATGGAATACACACACGAATCAGTTTTTGCTTTGAGGAGTTACTGTCTGGTCTGACAGAATTAACTCACTCATCTACCCTTTTGGATCCCACGTCTTACTCTGACACCTCGACTCTCATCCATGTCAAGTAGTAGTTGGAGCGTGCCCTGTTGAGCAGAGAACAGGAGTGTAATTCGTTGTGAACGAAAATTTAGTACCAACATAAAAGATTCGTAGAGGGCGTGAGTGGAAATTTCTTGTGTTAGTCTCTCCAATACATCGCACGCCCAAGGCACAAGTAATTTTCTCCCAAACTAACCATTAACAAAAGCTTCCCTTTTTTATGTGGTCATGCCTGCTTATTTGTGCGAGACCTTGAGAGTTAGTAAACAATAAACACTAAATAACAAAGTATTAAGATCACATTGTTTTATGTGCATACTGTCACACGGAATCTGTCAAGGGTGCGGACACGACTGACCTTCCTAGAAGTCTAAGACATTCTAATGACAAACAAGACAAAAAGGAGTGATCTTTCTCTAAATACACCTTTTATAACATGAAAACTACAAGTGTTTAGGCTTACCTTATTCCAAAACGTTGTTGTTGAAGTCCGTTCTTGACGATCCGGATGAGCTCCTCCTTCAAGTCAATTCCTGCAACCACAAACAATCAAACAATTACCAAGCACTTGCATTTCATATAATAAAACATATATCCAACATGCAGACCAAGGAACACATGAAATAACTCATTAACACAAGCTATTGAGAAAAATAAACCAGTTTGTATTAATAACGAAACAAAGAAACTCTTACAACCTGGCCTTGGTGTTGTGCAAGTTCCTCCCAGGGTCCATCAAGGGTTTTTCCTCTACTTTGACAAAGCTCACCCTCTCCCAAATAGAATCAAGTGAAGACAATCTCTCCTCACAAAGGCTCTAATGGAAGACCTAAATCCTGCAGCATTTACCCAAAGAAAATGTATAGCTCCAACCTCCCTCCTTCTGGCTCAATGCCTTTATTTATAGTGCTGTAAAGAGGTTATTCAGGTCCACTATCAATGGGATCATCCCCCTCTTTGGGTGGGATAGCTCCCTTATTGATGGGATAAGTTCCCCCTTTAATAGAGATACATGAACCAACTGGAGGCGCATCCATTTCATCAAACCGACCTCTAGAATGTTCTAGAAGTAACCACAAGTAACTTTTTCAAGATAAAACTCGCGCATTTTGCCTTTTACAGAGGGACGCACCTGTCCCTTTACATACAGAGCGTCCATGGACGCAGTTTTTGTGAACAAGGTCCGCGTCCCCGCAGGTAAGACTAGAGAGAACCTGCGACCCCAGAGATAAACATGATTTTTACAAGACTTTCTCTCTTCTTTGAGTTTGAGATGGATAACAGAGGCATAGACTTGCCTAAGAGGGTAGCATGACTGTTGATTTGAGCCATACTAACTGTAAGTAGTCAAGGTGACATTTTTTAGTGTAACAGATTGCCCCCTAAAGTGCGAAGCCTGGAATAGAATAGGGTTTTGTAATTCTAGGAAGGGTGAAGCGCTTTATCATTTCAAGGATTGCCTTGTGGATGGCCTGGTTGGAACCTGCAATTTTCAACACAAAATACATGGATAAGATTATATCATCACTGAGGTAGGCATTCCCATACTCAGATTCAAAACTTTAACTAATGGACTAACTATTCTGATACAGGAATGATCTTGCAGTACATCATTTTTATAGACTTTTGTAGACACAGTATGGACGCAGCCATCTGTTTATGATTAGTCTACATAGATAATGAATACAAAACTCCTCGCAGCCTGGATGGTAGAAACTAGATCCAGGGTCTTCACTTCTACTTCCCGAATTGGTACGATTCTAGCCATGTGATTAAATGATTCGATGTCGAACATGGTAGAAACCACTTGATTACCAGTCAATGATGTAAACTGTTAACAAGCGTGAGAGAAACCACCAGTAATGTCAATGGTCCCCAAAGTACCAAGCACAACCCGTGAAATGTGAATAGATGTTTTGATGTCGAACACTTCACGGAATCCTCTGATCGAAAGTCAATGATGTAAACTGACGTCAAAGGCGAGAAACCTGCCATTGATGCATGCAGACTTCAAGGTACTGTCGATTCCTAAGTCATCTTTCTAGATAATGTGTCGATGTCGATAGAAAGCGACCCGTTGCAGGCAAGCCCGCAACACGAAATCATTGTTCAAGTTGAAGAAATGTTGCTGTAAGGACTGACTCAGGGATGGTCAAATGGATGACAAGTATTTTGCAGATGAAAGTTTTTTGCTTGCAGACCTCTTGAACACATAACGACACAACAGATGGCTTGGTGACGAATAACTCAAAGTTAATCCCCGAAACCCGGTTAAAGACTTTCAAAGTGACTTGGTCAACTGTGAGGTAAAAGATTTCCCAACCCAGGTGAATGAAAAGTGTCGTGTTCAAGAGCGGTAATAAAGTTTCTTCTGAGACAAAAGGTGACAAATAGGTTCATTCTTCTCTTTTTTCCCCCACCATTTCTGGCAAGTACCTCTTTATTTTTAACAAGCTTGAGGAGGATAACATATGCTTGATTATAAGCTCATCCTTCGGACGAGTCCAACCTAGTTTAAATTCGAACCCTAGGAAGGAGTGGTTCGTTCCTGTTTGTAATTGAACAGGTCCTCTACTGTAAAAATTTAACGAGCCCAGTATAGGAGAAACTCGGCGTTTTTCATTTTTAGAGAGTCTGAAAAAACTAAAGGAGACTCCACGTTGAACTTTTTCGTATATTTGTGTCCCTCAAGCCCGAAAAAGTATAAAATAATACCTGGGGGAACCGCTTGATCTTGCGACCAAGGAGTACTTTCATAATAGTGTCGTTAACCTGAAAAGTAAAAAGCGATCAAGGACACGTCGTTTTATTTCCTTATCGAGTTCGAAACGACAAAAACCCGGCAATCTTTTCCTGATTTTGCGGTCAGAAAAGAGCTAAAAGGGGACCGTCTTTTAATTCCGTTTTAACGAGTGAAAAAGAAACACTCGGCGATCTTTTCATTTTTAGGAGTCAGAAAAGGGCTTAAAAGATGACTCTGAAATTTTGTTTGTGAAAAATTACAATTTCCCTCGAAATCCCTTTGTCCTGCACAAAAGCGACACATTACTCATACCTGTTTAAAATAGGCAAAAATACATTCAAAAACATCTTTTCATGGTAAAAAATGAACTAATTCATCCAAAAAACCTATAAAAAGACCTTTTACCATGTCATTTTTACCGTTTCACTGTTGAGGTTGAAAAAGGGCTTTTGACAAGAAACTTCCCGTGGTCGCTGCGGAAAATCTGACCGTTGGAATCGAACGCCGTCTCATCCAGGTATTTTACACATCCTACTCTGCATTTCTATCCGTTTAGAATCAATTTTTAGGTTTTAGTTTCATTTTTTGGGGGGGTTTTGGTTTTGGAATGCGCCTCTCGGCGGACGCAGGTGCCCTTCGGGTGACCTGCGTCCCCCGACTTTTTCTCATACGGGAAAACGGTCGGAAGACGCAGCCCGCCTTCAGGCCAGCTGCGTCCGGGCGCCCTGTGCTACAAAGCCGGGGTGCGTCCTCCGAGAAACGCGCATTTCAAAACCCCAACTCTCTCAAAAAACCACCAAAAATTCCCAAATTAATTTCTAATGCTATTTTTGATATGCAGGGCATTAATCATGTTAGACTGGAGAGAAAGAGAGCATGTAGAGGAAGATGAAGCTGCAATAAATCATCAACCTTCCCTGGATGCCCTAAGAGCATGCGGATTATACAAATATTGGACCATACCGGGCATGAGGGGCCAGGTAAGATTCTTGGAATGGCTGGTTGAGCGATGGAACGTACAAGAACAATGCTTTTACATAGGAGGGCACCAGCTCGAGATAGAGCCCTCGGATGTATACTTTCTCACTGGCTTGCCAAACAGAGGTGAGCAACTCAGTCTTGCGGGGACTAGGCCGGGTGGCCAATCCCTTGATAGTCTCCGCGAGATTGGTGCACACCTGGGGCTCACCATTCAAAAGGCATAGAGATAAAACACATCACTCTGCCGGAACTCAAAGTCATAGCGTTCACGGTTACCAGAATTTGCGGCGCGGCCGCTTTACACATTGCTTCCGGATCCCAAATGCGGATGGCAATTGACTGTTACCAAGGCACCATTTTCAACTGGTGTGAAGCTGTGTCGGCTCATATGAAGAGCCAACTGACCAAGGCAAAGAACGGACGACTAAAGACTTTTGGATATGGGCCTATAGTCGTGAGCTTTGCCTTGGAGAGAATTCCAATGCTGATCCCTCAGCAACTCACTGTTGATATCTTGGGTCCTCAGCAGCCAAAGCTGATACGATGGGTTGCGGTGATGGCCCGGCATCCTGACGAGGGCGCGACAGTAGTTCGATTCTCAGATAGTTATTTTGACTGGTTAGAGGGCCAGCTTTTTGTGATACAGGACTTTCCGTATGCCGGAATGGATTTCAGAGGTGATCCGGACATGGTTCTTCCACAGGGAGAACAATGGGACGACAGAGGTACTTTTTATTTTCACAAGTTTTCTAGTTATGTATTTTTTGTATTTTTTATATATATCGTCTCAAAACTAATAGTAAATCTTTCAAAATGCAGATGTTGGTCCACAGCGTCCAGCCAACCTCCGGCCTTATGATAGACTACATCCAGCTGCACCGGTACCGGCCCCACAGGATGCGACAGCAGAAGTACTAGCTGATTTGGAGCATGATCTAGAGCGTCTCACGGCAGATATACCTGAGACTACTATGGATGACATTCCTATCAGGCTTCAGCGCTTCGTAGTCGCGGTCCCTGGACCGTTTAGGAGATTTTTGCGTAAGGTAGCCCGCGCAGTGGTGTCGTACAGAGAGCACCACCAGTGATTGACTAGTCACTTTTGTAGTCACATGTGACATTTTGACTTTTTGTACTATCATTTTGCCGATCATAAGGTGTTTTAAACCTATGATCGAAGACGATGTATATATTTTTTGACACACTTCTATCTATATATATCACTATTACCGGCTTATCTTGTTTAACATATGTGATGAAATGTTTTTAAATTTACTTGCATGATTATTGTAAATGTCTGTCCAACATTCGAGAAGCAATTGCATCTGCTAATGTATTCAAAGACCTTGGAATATGTTGATATTCAATGTAATCAAATTCACGTTCCAAGAGACGCACTCTCAAAAACAACCTTAATAACACAGGATTTCTAATGGCATAAACTCTATTAAGCTGTAATACAACAAGTTCAGAATCTAACCTCACTATCAAACGTCGAATTCCAAATGAAATAGATTCGGATAATAATTCAACCACTGCACTGTATTCTGCAATGTTATTCGTTGTTTGACCGAGGCTTACCCCATGCATAGAAACTAACTCGTCAGAGGGCGAATAGATAACCCAAGCTGCGGAAGAGATATTCCGTGTACTACGACAAGCACCATCAGCAAATCCAATGTATGTTTGGAGAGGCGTCGACATCTACAATATCAAGAGTAAAACCAAGATAAGCCAAAATAATGACGAAAAACCACACTTAAGCTAAGCACACTGACTAAACTAACACACTTGCTAGCTAGAAAGAAAATCTAACCTATCTAAAAATTTCTCCATACCCATCATTTTAAGCATAATACCTCTTTAGGTAAAGTCCATTTCTGGGTTTACCCAAAGAGTCCCCATCAAAATCAACTAACTCATAAGCCCCTTTTGCTAGCTTTCGCTTTACAATGTAGGGCCCATGCCACATGGGAACGAATTTTCCGGCACCTAGCTTATCGTTAGCTTGATCATATAATAGTACTAGGTCTCCTTCCGAAAAACTTCGAGGGGTTACATTTTTATCGTACTGAGCTTTCATTCGTTTCGCGTGAGTCTCGATAGCTAAAGTAGCGTCACGTCGAGTCTCATCTAATTTAGCCAAGTATAATAACCGTTTCTCCTCTTCGGAAGTAGCTGGAAGTAATTCGACAGCCATTTGAAGTGATGGGATTTCGCATTCAATAGGTAACACAGCTTCTAAGCCATAAACTAGCTGAAAAGGGGTGAAACCTGTTGAATTTTTCACTGAAGTTCGATATGCCCATAGCGCCGAAAATAACATGTTATGCCAATTCGTTCGATGGATACCAATGATCCGTCGAATCATGATGACTAGAACTTTGTTGATTGACTCAACCAAACCGTTGGCTTGCGGATAATAAGGAGTAGAGCTATCGTGGCGCAAACCAAGCTGGCTTGTAAGCTCAGTCATCATGACGTTTCGAAAATGGCTCCCATGGTCAGTAATGATTGCTTGTGGGACACCAAACCTAGTTATGATATGATTGAATACGAAAACTGCAGCTGTCTTGCCGCTTGCGTCGAATGTAGGCATCGCCTCGGCCCATTTTGTAAAATAATCAACCGCGAGGATGATATACGCATGCCCCCCGGCCGAGTGAGGGTTACAAGTAATAAAGTCAATGCCCCATTTGGCGAATGGACCAGCGGCAATTATAGGGTGGAGAGGAGCAGGTGGAGCGCGCATCTTTCGATCAAACACTTGACAGTTGTGGCATGTTCTGACAGCAAGGATACAATCTTTAAACATAGACGGCCAGAAATAGCCAGCGCGCAACACCTTCTGAGCTGTGGCATACCCAGACATATGACCGCCACATGCTCCAGAGTGACAATCATTCAAAACTCTCTCAGCCTCTTCGTGAGTTAAACAACGTCGAAAAACTAAGTCTGCCCCCCGGCGATAAAGTGTATCTCCAATAATTCTGTATTGCTGGGATCGAAACCGAATTTTTCGACGGTCTTCCTTGGAAGCTTCAGGCCGAAAGGTTTGGGTTTGGAGATAGATGATTATATCCCCATACCACGGATCTAAAGTGCTAATAAGAAACAAAGATTCGTCCACAATGGACTCCTCTGCCACAGTCTCTGTGTCAGCACTCGGGAAATCACACATCAATTCCGCAAAAACTAAAGATTTCTTAGACTTGGACTTCTCGAACTCCAAGTCGAACTCTTGCAGGATAACAATCCATTTAGAGTACTTGCCCCCTAGCAGTTGTTTTGTCAAAATATAAATCATAGGGTTGCAATCCGAAATAACTGTAGTCTTGCGGAGAAGAATGTAGTGACGAAAACGCTGGACAGCTTGAACGGCTGCCAGGGCCAATTTCTCCACATGCGAATATTTTAACTCAGTGGGATTTAAGGTTCTACTAAGATAATATATCACATGCTCTGCTTTGAATTCATCTTCTTGAACTAACACCATTCCAATGGTGGAATGCGAAGCTGCGAGGTATAAGAAGTAGTCCTGGTTGTAGTTGGGAGGATGCAATAACGGTGCATGGGTCAACGCGTGTTTCAGTGCATCAAAAGATTGTTGGGCAATCTCGTCCCAAAAGAATTGTGCGTTCTGTTTCAACAACCGTGTAAAACCTTTAGTGACCTCGGCGTAGTTTGGGATGAATCGGCGTAAAAAGTTCGCTTTCCCTTGCAAACTTTGGAGTTGGCGCAAACTCGAAGGAGGAGGCAATTTGATGATAGCCTCGACTTTCGAGGGATCGACGCGAATGCCGGTTTTTGAAACAACAAATCCCAGCAATCGACCTGTTTCTATACAGAAAACACACTTGTGGGGATTCAACCGAATTCGATAATGCCTACACCTCATAAAGATTGCTCGTAGGTGGACAAGGTGATCAGCTCGTTGTAAAGAATGAGCAGGCAAATCATCGAGATAGGGTTGCACAATGTGCTTGATGTCATGAAATGCATAAGACATGGCCCGTTGAAAAGTGGCCCCGGCATTCTTAAGTCCAAAAGGTAATTTGCAATAAGCAAATGTCCCCCATGGACAAATGAATGCCGTTTTTGGTTGATCGGCAGGTAGAATATTGATTTGATTATAGCCTGAGAAACCATCCATGAAGGAAAACATCTCACTTCCGGCACAATCATCAATAATTTGATCGATATAAGGCGTAGGATAGTTGTCTTTTGGACAAGCTCGATTGATATCCCTATAGTCGATACAGATTCTTATTGTTCCTTGTTTTTTATTGACGGGAACAATATTCGATACCCAATCCGTTAACGGGATCGGATAAATGAAACCTGCTTTCAACAGCTTTTCGACTTCTGCTTTAATTGCAGCCGCTTTTCGAGGGTGAATCTGACGCAACCGTTGCCGAATGGGTTTAGCATCCGGGTAGGTTTTGATTTCATGAACAACAATGGCAGGATCAATTCCCGGCATTTCCTCGTAAGACCAGGCAAACACGTCGCGGAATTCTTGGAATAGGGCCTTGTAAGTTTGGATTTCTTTTCAGTACATGCGGCACCTATATGAATGTTCTCCTCGATTCCGGGCTTCACTGAAATATCAATGGGAATAGTACGAGAAATATTCCCTAAATTCAGCTCTGAATCAGAATGTTTCGTTGGATCCTGAGCGTCTTTGACATATTCAGCGGTAAAGATAGATGAAAAATCATTTTCAAATGCATCATCCTTAGGTAAAAACGAAGATCTGTGATGGAGATCTTCCCATGGTAGATCATCTACACTTAGGATTTCGCGAAGTTGTTCGTCAGATGACACTTCTTCGGGAAACGTTATCCGTTCTAAGGGTGAGGTGAAAAGTGACTCTTCACTGACCACATTCATTTGGTCGGTTGAATGAAAGTCGGTAAAAGACATAAGAGCTTCATAAGCAATCTCATACGGACTCAACGGCATAACATCACCGAGTGAGTCTAGCTCAGAGTCAGAGGGAACATACCAAGGATCATCATAAATAATGTTTTCTGACGTGATCATATGAATTGTTGCGAACGAAGGGTCTGCATTGAGTGGAGGGAGAGGAAAAGTTCCCAGTAAACCGGAATCCTTAACTAAACCTACACCAATGTCCCTATAAGGGATTGTCGTTTTACCAACATGCTGGATAGTTTCTAAAGAGGTTGGGTCGGATGAAAAGTATGTCAGCTGATCAATAGTCACGATCTTACCGTTATGTGGAAACTTAATGACTCTGAAGACCGATGAAACGACCGCTGTCATAGCATATGACCAACTTCGACCCAAAAGAAGGTTGTAGTCTAGAGGGGCATCAACCACTTCCACATCCAGACTAACGGTTTTACCTTCGACCCCTATAGGCAATTCTTGTAGAATACCAAACGGACGGAACCCACGGCCATCAAAGGCCTTAAGGATGGTGGGGGATTGGTTCAACGAAGGAGAACCAAGCGATCTCCAACATTGAATCGACATAATACACGTAGAAGCTCCCTCATCAATCACAGTCCGATGAATAGGCCTGTTTTTGACTATCACTGGAATTTGGAAAGCCATTTGATGGGGGAGACGCGGTGTACTACTTTCTAGATCAAAGATCATTAGGTTCGGGTCCTGAACATCGACAGCTCCAATAGCCGACAAAAGCAATTTTCGTTGCGCTGGACATGATTGCAGCACTTCGAGTGCCGACATTGCTGAAGGTGAAACAGCTAAGTCTTCAACAATGTTGTAATTCTGGGCTGCTCTCGCATGTGGATTGAAAGCAGACCTTCGAAGTACACCCTTGGCGGGCGGCTTAATCACTAAGTCTGGGTTAGGTTTTTCGATCTGTAGTGGATCGGAACCAGGAGCTGAGGTTGATGGGTTAGAGTGAGAAGATTCTGCTTCCTTACCATCAACAGGAGCCTTACTACCATAATCTTGCGATCGAGTCGCAATCCTGACATGAGACATCATCAAAATGGGTTCTTCACTGGCATTCGAAGAAGAACCTATCATCTTATTCTCCTGCTCTGGAAATGGATTCTTTAACACAGCAGGAGTCGGAGAACCTTTGACTATTTTCACTACCTCGGCCCGATGAGGGCAGTCTCTCGTAAAATGATCTTCTTCACAAATAAGACAAGGATATCGAGGTTTGCGCTTTTCGTCATTGGTTTCCGACTTTTCCGTTTTCTCCTTTGGAGCCTTGTCTGCTTTAGCCTTCTTCTTTCCTTTCTTCTTTCCACCGTTTTTGGATTTGGCCGTAGATGACTCTACAGCGTGAATGTCGGCGGTAAGTTCAGGAGGAGAAGACTCTCCTGTCGGAGAATCAGGCAAAGTGATAATTGGAGTATTGGAGGTCTTGGAAGACTTCTTCTTACTCTTCGTAGTCACGATACCGATCATACCATCAGCGGCATGAGATCCCGAAGGAGCAGCAGCGATTTGGTTTGACTTTGGAAGATCCGGAATTTTCTCGTGTAACGTACCCGACTGAGTGTAAACTAAGTCAAGGTATTGTGCCTGAGCAATGACTTGCTCCTCAGTAACTACTCCGGCCTTAGCTACATCTTCAGTAATTCTTGGTAATAATGATTTGACAAACCATTCAGCTAAGATTTGGTCCGGGATAAAAACTTTCACTAATCTTCTTCGACGTCTCCACTCATGGATGTGATCAGAAATGTACGTGGATGTCGATTGTTTTAGCGAAGTTAATAATTCTGTACCATTATCGTATCTGACTGGTAACTGAAAATGAGTTAAGAACGAGGTAGCTAACTGGCTAAAGTTGTAAAAAGAGGCCCGTGGTAACTCAATGTACCACTTGGCTGCGAGACCAATGAGTGTACGCTGGAAAAGACGTAAGCGGATGGAATCATCTGAGATGGAATTTGATGCACACCAGAGGTGGTAAGTCATCACGTGATTAGACGGATCCTCTCCAGACTTACCTTCGAACTTGGGTATATCGCTGGGCAACTTATTTGGCATTGGCGGCCAGAACGGAAGATATTGAATTGGATCGTTCGTTAGGCGCGTCAAGTCGGGTAAATCTAAAGTTGCAATAAATGGTAACTGCCGGTTAGGATCTCTAAAACTCTGAGTCACAATACCAGCCCCAGGAGGAGGATATCCAGGATAACTAGGAACAGGAGTCGCATTGGGGATATTATATCCTCCTGGAAAACCAGGATTAACCGGACCGTACTGGGGTTGTTGAGGTGGTTGATAAGTGTACCCAGGATACGGTTGATACTGGTAAACCGGTTGTTGGGCAGCTTGCCCAGGTTGATACTGTCCCTGGTACGGAGGTTGAACAAATTGAGGTTGAGTAGTAACAACCGTACTTGTACCAGGTTGGCCTACAGGCATCTGGACTGTGGTTTGAACCGTGGGTCCAGACAACGGTACAGATGTCTGAGGAGTGGTTACAGGGACAGTAGAAACCGGAGCTGCCGATACTCCAGAAGTAAGCATGGTAGATGAAGCGGTAGTTGCTGCAGCCGTGTGAGGTGGAGTACCAGGTGCAATTGGCGGCTGAGTAACTACAGAAGTTACAGGGGTCTGAACACTTGACTGGACAGGTTGCGGTTGCTGGGGTGGACCAGGAACTGCAGGTTGTCCTGCTTGAGGTACCGACTGTATACTTGGTTGCGACATCTGTTGACCCTGTGACGGATCCCATGTTAACATTCCAGGGTATTGACTCGTAACAGGTTGAGGATACTGAGATCCATAGCCGTATTGAGGATAGGGTTGATAACTGTAAGGTGCAGTCCCATATGATTGCCCTTGAGGTGGTTGATAACCTTGACCAGGGTATTGACCCGTAGGTTGATAACCTTGAGGTAAATACGAATACTGGGGTTGACCTTGACCTTGAGGTTGGTATCCTTGAGGTTGATACCCTTGGGGTTGATACCCTTGGGGTTGCCATCCTTGAGGTTGCCATCCTTGAGGTTGATACTGATACTGAGGTTGACTTTGGGGTACATATTGAGGCTGGGGTTGATACCCTTGAGGTTGCCCCCCAGTCACGAATGAAGTACCTTGAGGTTGCCCCCCAGGCATTAACGAAGGTTGCCCCCCAGGCGGTAATTGGCCACCTTGAGGTTGGTTAATGGGAGTTGAACCTGACATCATATAAACGTCACCTATACTCAATGGTACATTACCACTGTTTCCAACTAATAACCCATGATCAACAGGTTGAGGAGATGCTCCCGCAAAGGTACCAGAAAGTGATTGATACCCAGTAGGAACAGAAGGACCGCCATGTAAAAATGATTCAGGACTTTGTGAAAACACAGATGACTGACCAGACATATTTACAGGAGAATGAATTCCTCTAGGTGGAACCGGAGTACGAGGTGTAGAAAAACCTACTGAGTTGTCTAAAAAATTGGTTAATGCAAGGTACCAAGATTCACTTCTAGGAGGACTGTAAAAGATGGATTCACGCTCCCTTAGATCAAGGGTAATTAGATCTTCAGAATCAGAAACGCCTATTTCTTCCTCTGGAACAAGTTCTTCTATAGCAATTAATCCAACAGGAAGATTTTCGGTGATAATTCTTTCTATTCTTGGTGAATCAGGAACACTAGGAGTTGGAGTAACAGGTTCTGAAATTTCAGGTTCTTCGCCTGTTTCACTGGCAGATGAAAAACTACCAGCAAGCTCGGAAACTGTAACAGCTTCGGGATTGTAACCTGTTTCTAAACTTTGGTAATCTGGATGGACTACCAAGGAAGATTCTCCTTCTTCAGGTGATCCTACTCTACTGCCACTAGGAGGAGTTACAAGGACCTTTAACCCTTCTAAATTACCTGGTCGTCTCGAGGAGGGGATCCCCTAAGTCTACGGGATCTTCTCAACAATTCGGCCACAGAACAACTTCAGGAGACTGGCCCGCAATTCGACGGGACCTTCTCGGTAATTCCGCCACAATTAAAGATTTTAACTACAACACACGAAAACAAAGTAAAAAATTTCAAATCAAACCACCTAAAGTCTTCTAAAGAACCAATCAAATTTGAAGCACACGCCTAAATAATCTAGAGCGTCAAACCACACACAAACAGTAGTCTTCCGGACCAAAAGCGCTAGTTGGTGATTAGGCCCAACCTCGCAGGATTCAGTACAGAAATAGTGGGTGGAACAGTTACCCCGGCAACCTGCTTAATGAATAGACTGGACCAAGTTCCTCCACTTTAACCGTCTCGAAGTGAAGCGAACCCCCCAGAAAATCCAAGTGAGTATAACCGACGTCTGCTCCAGGTACAGTGGGACCTTCCCTCCACCGTCACCTTGGGTAGAATCCTAGATATTATGGCCACTAAGGTTACCAATCACAACAATTACACCTGGGGGAACAGTCTAAACTCCGACAGCACGCAAGGGCAGAGTAGCAAGCTCCAATCCCCTTACCGGCTCCTTGACAACAATCCAAGGTTTACCGATAAGTGACCCCTGGCTCCTCGACAATGGTTAATCCGAGGTTTACCGTTTGTAATACGTACTGCCTGGCGTCGTTCCCAACGAGGGAGGAATGATCCCCTCACTGGTTCGGACACGAGCTCGTGCTTCTCCTTTAAGAGGAGCTTTCCCAGAATGTAACTGAAACAATTGGATTTGTTCTACTCAAGATAGACTATCTGTTTGGTTTTGTAGTCTTGGAGAGTTAAGTACTCACCTACTCCAAGACCCTAGCCTAAGCTATGTTGGTGCTTCAGAGCCCTAGAAAAATAAAGATTACTAGATTGATTTTAATTTAAGCGTTACTTTTAAGGTTGTTTCTTAAGTCAAAAGGTGATGGAAGTGAAACTAGTGGTGTGTTGACTCGACTCGAAACCACTACAAAATGCACCTAGAATGATTTATCCACTACTTTACTTTTTCGATGAATTGCTTAACTAAAAAGTTGAGAGAATGCAATCTTTATAAAAGCAACTTCTTAATTGAAGACAATCAAAGAAACAATTCGTTTGTCTTTTCCAAGCATAAAAACATAACTTCTCTTTACATGCACGAAAAAACTCTTTTCTTCTTTTGAAAACAAAAAGCTACTTGAAACAAGACTTTTTAAGAAGATGTTTTTGTATTTTTCTTTTAATAAAGCAAGTAAATCTAATATAAACAAAAATCAATCTTAACAACTCTTAAAATCTATGAAAATGCACTCATAAGCAAACTAAAGGCAAATTTACTCTAAGCAATCTTAACGAGGCCAAAACTAACAATGATTATTTCTAAGGTGTTTTACTTGATCACAATCAAATCAAGGACTAGCTTATTGCAGAATCAAAAACTAGCCAAAACAAAATTCTAATCTTTTTGTTCTTTTTGTAAAATGGAAATCAATACTTTATAAACAAGTAATTCGAAATTTGACCCAAAACAACTCAAATGGCAAGTTGCTCACAAAAGGAGACTTTACGACAGGCCCGACTTCTAAGAAGGTTGACTAACCAGAGAGATCTAAGGCTGGACAACTTTCTACTATCAAAGTCACTACAAAGCCTTTCCAAAAATCAAACCCTAGGTCTAAACTTCGTTGAAAACCACTAAAACACTCAAAGCTCACAAAACTAGTTCAGGTGAAAATTCTTGACAGGGTACTAAAGGATCTGGGCAGAAAACACTAAGGAAAAACAAAATCTAAAAGCAAATTGAAAGCAAAAATGGAATTTTCTTAAGTTTTACAGGAAGACGCAGGCAACCCGTTGTCACAGGTGCGGCCCCGCTCTGTGCAGACGGCAACAGCGCGTCCAAAGACGCACTGTGCAGTACTAAGAGGGTGCGTCCTTCTGGAAAAATGAAGAAAAACCAAATCTAACTAAATCTAAAGCTAAGCCACCCAAATACTAATTCTCACAGTCAAAAACCAGAAAATAAAAATGATTTTCTCAAAGCAAAGTTCATATAAAGGAAAAGACTCTCTCATTAATGGATTCCCCAGCGGAGTCGCCAATTTGTCACACGGAATCTGTCAAGGGTGCGGACACGACTGACCTTCCTAGAAGTCTAAGACATTCTAATGACAAACAAGACAAAATGGAGTGATCTTTCTCTAAATACACCTTTTACAACATGAAAACTACAAGTGTTTAGGCTTACCTTATTCCAAAACGCTGTTGTTGAAGTCCGTTCTTGACGATCCGGATGAGCTCCTCCTTCAAGTCAATTCCTGCAACCACAAACAATCAAACAATTACCAAGCACTTGCATTTCATATAATAAAACATATATTCAACATGCAGACCAAGGAACACATGAAATAACTCATTAACACAAGCTATTGAGAAAAATAAACCAGTTTGTATTAATAACGAAACAAAGAAACTCTTACAACCTGGCCTTGGTGTTGTGCAAGTTCCTCCCAGGGTCCATCAAGGGTTTTCCTCTACTTTGACAAAGCTCACCCTCTCCCAAGTAGAATCAAGTGAAGACAATCTCTCCTCACAAAGGCTCTAATGGAAGACCTAAATCCTGCAGCATTTACCCAAAGAAAATGTATAGCTCCAACCTCCCCTCCTTCTGGCTCAATGCCTTTATTTATAGTGCTGTAAAGAGGTTATTCAGGTCCACTATCAATGGGATCATCCCCCTCTTTGGGTGGGATAGCTCCCTTATTGATGGGATAAGTTCCCCTTAATAGAGATACATGAACCAACTGGAGGCGCATCCATTTCATCAAACCGACCTCTAGAATGTTCTAGAAGTAACCACAAGTAACTTTTTCAAGATAAAACTCGCGCATTTTGCCTTTTACAGAGGGACGCACCTGTCCCTTTACATACAGAGCGTCCATGGACGCAGTTTTTGTGAACAAGGTCCGCGTCCCCGCCGGTAAGACTAGAGAGAACCTGCGACCCCAGAGATAAACATGATTTTTACAAGACTTTCTCTCTTCTTTGAGTTTGAGATGGATAACAGAGGCATAGACTTGCCTAAGAGGGTAGCATGACTGTTGATTTGAGCCATACTAACTGTAAGTAGTCAAGGTGACATTTTTTAGTGTAACACATACATTTAAGGTTGACTCTTAATTCAGATTTTTATATTGTTGTTCTCATGGTTTTCCATATCCCATGCAGAATACTCGAATGGTTTGCCATATTAATGATGATAAATTAGCAATGTAGTGTAACCATTGGCATCTTTTCTTGGTATTTTTATAGGTTCAAGTTTTCTGGAAATCAAACAATAATTTTTTTGAAATTGTGTTAAATTATTATTATTTTTAAATTTTTCTATGCAATAAATTAATACACAGGGCCAAATTAATGAACATTGGTATTTATTTACAAAACGAACTTTCAATAATCCAATATAAGTGTTTCGAACTCATTATGCATCAGAATTTGGGAGAAGTCAAATTATTGAATAAAATAACCACACTCAAAAATCTTAATTGAAAACTATATTGCCTCTCAAAAATGTTAAACCTTACCAATAATCTATTTCTTTGACCGTATATGTATTTCAACTCTTTGACCCTATATGTATTTCAACTCTTGTATGTTCTAATTGTTGTGTATGTATTACAAACTCCTCAATTCTACCCTTGTTTCTCCTTAATATTTTTGTTTATTGTCACCCATATCAAAGCCATGACCCATAAGTTTTACTAGTTTTACTTCCCATCCTTCAAATTTGGGAACATGCAAACTCTTCATGACAACAATTTTAGGGTCATACAGGGTCTTATTTTTATAATGTCTCAGTAATTACAAAAAGAAAAGAAACAACAAATTATACACAGTGGTGAAAGTATTAACGAGGTGTATTTCCATATTGGAGTACATATAAGTTAAAAATATATATATATATTGAAGTCAAGGTTTACAAATATTAATTCATAGGTGATTCATTGCGCGGTTGATGTAATGATCACAATCAATTGAATTGTCTTGTATTCTAAAATTGCAATTCCTCGTAATATTACGATAAGTATAATTGTTATAGTGCCCAAGTTGTCATAATAATTGTCCATAACTACATTTCCCACCTTCAATAATATTATTCCTTTACATATGTAAATGTGTATCTAAATCGTTTGCATTAATAGAAACTAAAATTATAGAAAGAAGGGTTTACCATGAATATTTTCATATTTATAAATGGTTTAAACTTTCCTTTGTTGTACTCATATTTTTTTTAGCAATTCGTGGGACATAATGTCCTGTATAAACAAACAAATTAAGATTTTTTAACATGAAATTTACAGTTGAAAACATAATGGGAAGTGTGAATTATTGTTCCCAATTATCTCAATTAAATCCAATCAAAATTTTGTGTTTTCCGCTGGCACTTTAAAATTTGTCAGCCACTTTAATTTGATGATTAAAGACTAAGGTAGACAACATTTTACAAAAATGAAATTTGTATTAATTCAAGATTTTACATTTTAATTCAGAATTTCAAGATTTTTGTCTATTCTCACCCATATCAAAGCCATGCCCCGCTCCTAATTTAAAGCGACTCCTCACCTGCATAGCTCTTGCCAGTAAAATACAATTTCATGTTTATACTGAGGAAATCTTTCAAACTAGTTGATTGGAAAACGAGGAAAATATATAATTATGATCAATATATTTTTGCAATAACTTTATATAACTAAGTAGATGGATAAAAATACCAGTTCGTTTGTCTCCAGTATCTTTTAAATTTGAGCTTGTGTTTGTATAAGAATATCCCACTCCCACAAGAGACTCCAGAAAAAGTAAATTGGCCACTGCTAATTTTTTAATTTACCCAAATAAATGGTTATGTGAACGAACAATATAACAAGGTAATAAGGTAACAAGGTGAAGATTATCCAAGAAAGAAATTCTGAATTTTATTGGGGATTTTGGGAACATTTAGAATTTGATGAAAATGAGTGAAGTTAATTATTTGACTTTGTTTTTTTATTTTATCTATTGAATTTTGAAACATTAATTTTGCTTTTATCTATTTAATTTTGAAATATTCTTAAAACTTAGAAAAGTTAATTATTTGACTTTGACTTTCCGTTTGTTATTATATATTTAATTTTGAAATATTCCTAAAATCTACGATCAAAAAATTAATATTTCTAGTACTCATCATTCCATAGTGCTCATCATTCCAAAAAGTGGGTCAATTTCCTAACATGATTTCAATAACTTAGATTTATTTCATGTGAAAGGATTCAAGTGCCGACCAACGCTTCTCTTATTTAATCAAAATGGGCCTATCTCTTTCAATTCTCCATAGGTTATTGATGAGCATCTTGGACCTACAATTAAACAATATTATAATTATTATTGTCATACTTTAATAACTCATGTTATGATTGAATGCTAATCATTTTTGGATCACTTGGAGAAAAAAAAACATTACTTTTGCTTTTATCTAATTTAATTTTGAAATATTCTTAAAACTTAGAAAAGTTAATTATTTGACTTTGACTTTCCCTTTGTTATTATATATTTAATTTTGAAATATTCCTAAAATCTATGATCAAAAAATTAATATTTCTAGTACTCATCATTCCATAGTGCTCATCATTCCAAAAAGTGGGACAATTTCCTAACATGATTTCAATAACTTAGATTTATTTCATGTGAAAGGATTCAAGTGCAGACCAACGCTTCTCTTATTTAATCAAAATGGGCCTATCTCTTTCGATTCTCCATAGGTTATTGATGAGCATCTTGGACCTACAATTAAACAATATTATAATTATTATTGTCATACTTTAATAACTCATGTTATGTTTGAATGCTAATCATTTTTGGATCACTTGGAGATAAAAAAACACTATACATAGCTCATGAAACAACATGGTTTATTCTTTAAATTGCCATTGTAAATAATAAGAACATCATGGCTAATTTATGATTAACAAGAAAGAAATAGATATGAATATTGATTCTTATTTGAAAGTGTTTTTATGATGGTTTTAACATCACTATTGTTTACATGTTCATTTATAAGGGACACAAGATATGCTTTGGGAAACCCTTTTGGGAGAAAACCCACCTGGAAGGTGAGGTTGCTTCACTCTCTTTCTCTGTCTATAAATTTGTTGCAAGTACAAAGAAGTTAGTCTTGTGGCTCGTAGGCTGCTACAGTGCACAAACCCTCCATGTGTTCTCTACCTCCTATACCTTTTAGCCACCTTTGCACAGTTATGAAACAAAATGTTCTCGAAAGGATGGAATGCCTCTTCCTCCTAGTGGCTCGACTATAAGATAACCTAATAGCCTACTAATGGTTAAGTTTGACTACATCAACTCTTAACTAGAGTTACAATATAGATTCTTCTAGATTCTTTTACATCACAAACACGTGGCTAGTCCCTTTTCCATGAATAATGGGGGTTGACACAACATCCTCCCGAATTATAGGTGTGAAAACTGGAAGGTCAACATCTAAGTGGCATAACCTTTGCATACAGACTCTCATTGATGTGCTTCTTGCGTCGTTGGCAATATTTATATGTATAATAGCATAAAAGGTTTGGGGCTAAAGCGAAAAAGTTTTAACCCCCCAAAAAATGTTGTTTGATGCTTCAAAACGCTCCTGGAAGGTTTCACACATTGTTTCGCCAAAATGGATCCCGGTGGTAAAAACAATCCCATGAACTGATTCCTCCACGTTTTCCACTTCAAATGCATCGAGATGGATGAAAAACAATATAATGATCCAATCCACATCATTTATATTGTTATAATTTTATCATATTTTTACATTTAATTCTATTTGAGTCAAATACTTATATATGTGTATAATATAATGTTCAAAGTAATGAATATACATCTCCCAAACACCTTTGCACATATATGTTAGAGGACATGATAGTCAATGTGTGTGTGAGGTTATTTTTTTGTTGTCTATTTTTCTGCATAATTTTCATTTGCATGCATACAGTAATTACAGTAAAATTTACAGATCTAGAGTTTTAATAAAACTGTAATAGTGTAGAAATTCAAAATTTTAATATATTATTATCATATATGTTGTGACGAACTGTCTAGTGAAATATCCATGACAATTTACGAATCAATAAATAAATATAAACTTATTTTGCAATATGACATTAGATGTGAAGATGGTTGTAGCATTTGAACCATTTCATTTCCATCTTTCTTAAAACTTTGACCATCTTGTGGGGTTTTCATTGATTGCACTGGTTCCAAAGCAACACCTGCACCATAAATAAGAAACAACATATAGATCTTAGAAAATTATATATATATATATATATATATATAATCAAAACAAATCAAAGATAACAATATAAAATATAGAACATCCATTTCTCATCCCATCGTTATTCTAAAACATACCAATTTATATATTAATGCTTTTATGGAATAAGTTATATGGATTAAAACTTACTGGCCCAATAACCCCTTGAAATCTTGGTGAGCGTCATAATGGTTGGTAGCTTGAAGTTTGTTGTATATCCAAGTCTATGGATCTATACTTAGCAACCAAAACATGTGGAGATCTCTCTAGGGAATTTTTTTGATTAGGCTATGCATATCAATAACAATGGGAAATTGGTATACAATTTATAATAAAAGTAAATATGATTTAATGTTAAAATGTCTTGAAAAGTAATACATGCAAAAAAATGCACTGAACTGTGTAGTCATTGTTATTATTAGTTTCATCAAAGTTTAATATATGGGTATGACCATCTAATCCTTCTTCCCCTACATCATCAGGAACCTTCGTCCTTACTTTCCATTTTAAAACATTATCTATGCACTTCATTGTGCCATATGTCTATGAGGTAGACTCTGATCCCAACGATGATTTTTTTCACAAAGTTTTTGCTTTGAAGTATCACTGAGTTGATCAAATGTAGAAACTAACTGTGAAAACAAGTTTCAATGAATTTATACCATAACAATAAATTTATATTATTAAAAAACATATGCACATAAATACCAATAAATACTTACAACTGAAACAATTTCTACATTGACAAATGTTTTATATGCTTGTTGGCATGCACAACATAACCTTGCATCTAAATCATATTGTATTTTTGTATTTTTCATTTTAACTACACTTATTGATTTGGCAGTGCATTTAGCATTTACATCTCTTACCCGACATCTTTGACATGGATGAATTAGAGGGATATTATGTATGATAGCACGATGGTGATTAAGGCCAGATAATTTAGATTGAATCAGGATCCCAACACAATCGCCAACAAGACAAGTAAACACTTGCTTGGTGCCTTTGATAGCTACATGTCATTCATGTCTATTTTCCTCCATTTTCTAAATTCCTTGGGTGAAAATGTGAAGTTGGGTTACAATTTTTCTGTTTAGAATTTCATTTTACAATAAAAATAAACTTGTCAAAAATTTTAGCTTTCTATTACTTATTGGAATTTTTTATTCACATCTAATATGTCAACTTAGCAATTCTTCACTGTGTGTTCTTTAAAAATCAAGGGATTCATAAAAAGTCATGTTTTTGGCACTAGCATATTCTTTGTTAACTTGGCGTTTTTGAAAAAAAAAACAGTGTTGCAACAATATAGACAGACTCTACTTTGATATTGTTATATTTACGAAACCAAATAATGCACATCATAATTACTAGAATTTTTTGAATTGAACCAATACGAAAAACTGCAGATTTTGAATATGTTAGCATAACGTCAAGTTTCTCAACATGTTAGTTAAAAACTAAAAATATAAAAATTCGCAGAATTTTCTAGGGACTTCTTGCATAAATTGAATTATATTATGGTCCATGTTCGTAGCGAAAAAATAAATAAATAAATAGTATATATATATTTAAAAAATTGTAGATTATTGATCAATTCCATTCTGATGCCTCTGTTGTCATGGCACGGGACCTATGATAACACACTGAGCAGACAGGCACTTGAGAGCAGCCCGATATCTGGACTCCACCTATGTTGTTGGGATATGAGCATACAATCTGGCTCATTCCACTATTCTAAATGACGGGATGAATACTCTCCCTTTTGCAAATATCAATTGAAATGTCTCTCTCCATCCAAAAGCCCCTCCTCTGAGAAGCAATCCCATTACACTCTCCACCTCACCACTAAACAATCGTTCCTCACAGCCTGCCCCTAATAATAACATCATAACGATCCCTTATCCCACACCCTCTATTAAATGTCTCATCTCTAATAACATCCATGGCTTTATCTCAAACCCCCAAACTATACCCCCAATTACACATCGTAACCCAATCATCAAATATTTCTCATCAATCATACATAAGCCCCTATCAACACTCCTCAAACACAATACCATGCCCCCCCCATATAGCGAATCTTGAAAGGAAATATGTGTCCCCAACAATGACTTAATCATCTGTTGATCAATTTTTTTCTTCCCCTATCAAATTTGGGGCTCCCTAAGGTCGAACATTCTCCCCTTTCTCAGAAGACGTGGAGCTAGAAGTCCTAGTTCGGGAGACGCAATTTTCTCTAGAACCACTAACAATTAAAAAATCTTTCTTTGATTTGGATGACTTCAATCCCTATCGTGTTACCCATAAAAACGTCACGATTCGACGAAAGAAAGGTTCCAAACTCAAAAAAATATCAAACTACACTATTGCCCCATTCAATCTGTTGGAACAATTTCAATAGCCTCCAGTCAACCTTGCATAAATCAGTGCCCCTTCATCCTCCCAGACTAGTCATTTGGATCTAATTACCCCAAAAACTGAGGTCCTTAGAGTAGATCCCCCTGAACATGACCTTCCATAATGACCATAATGTCACTAAATGTTAGGGGTTTGGGGTCATAGCACAAATGAAGATCCCTGAAAAGACGATCCCTGAAAATCCTAATTGCATTCACAATCTTGATATTGTTCTACTACAAGAAATAATGAATAGGAAAGATAAGATGTGGGTATACTTATTGCAGGATTGTCCAAATTGGAATATATGTGCAATCACTGCATCTGGATTATCTATGGGAATGGACGCAATGTGAAATCCTTTATTGTTCCTCATCATTATTGATGGTTTGTCTAGAAAAATCACTCATGCTCATGATCATGGTCTCATATCTAGATGTAGAATCATTAATAGGGTCTCCCTCTCCCATCTAATGTTTGTGGACGAACTTCTTACAATTGGAAACGGGGAGTTGAAGAGGCTACAAAATCCGCCTTCAAATCATCAATATATATGGACCCTACTCAAATAGAAAGGTGTTAGGGAACAATGCAGATCACAATGGTTTCCTTGAGCTCAACTCATTGATGCTAGTTGGGGATTTCAACTTCTCCACTGATTCTTCAGAAATATGGGGTTCCCACTATAGGCCTGACTCCTTGGGGACATTCTTCAAGGAATTATTCAATCAAAAAATCCACCAAGACATCAAACCGGACCCTATTGGACCCACATGGAAAAATTGGCAATGGCGCCGACAAGGAATTGCAAAACAACTTCACTGATTCTATGTACAATATTCAATCGTCAAAAAATTACAAGAATTGAATTTCACGATCCTCTAAATCAAAATCTCAGATCATTTTCCCATTTTGCTAAAATGGTATGGGGGAACAACAACAAAAATCTCCACCTTTCAAATTTAAGCACTTATGGCTTAAGGAGTCAGACTTCATCGTCCTTGTCCAAATCTTATGGTAGACAACTATTGGAGACCATGGCTCCTAGAAAATGGATAAGATTGATTGTAAATTGAGAGCTCTAAAAGAAAGGGTCAGACGATGGGCTCAACAGAAGAAAAGGGATCTGACTAGAGAGCTAATCTAGATTTAGCATCAGGTTAAAAAATTGGACGACGCTTCTGAACTAGCTTACTTCTCTGATCCCATAAAGCAAGAGATCCTACAACTGGAGATTCACAGATCATAAATCTTGATAAGACAAAGTGAAGAAATGCAACAAAAAAGTCATATTATGTGGGTCGAGGAAGGAGATAATAACAACAGGTTTTTCCATAAACAGATCAAAATGAGGCAACAAAGAAATTCTATATGGAGCATAAAATCAGAATCAAGTCAACAAATTTCAACAGAGCAAGAAATCTAAAGGAAGGCAACGAGACACTTTTGCAACACATTCCACTCCTGGGAACAAGTCCCACTAAACAAGCAACGGGAAACATGCGACCTATTTCCTTTTTTCACCTAGCATGGGGGACATTAGGAAAATGGACCACCCCATTACATAACATGAATTTCTTTCAATCTTAAAATAAATTTCCCAGGGAAAAAATCCATGTCCATATGGCTAGACAATGCAACTGTTCATTCATTTTCAAGAGATCATGATTGTTGATCTCACTGAGATGGTGGAGGAATCACGTAGCCTTCGTTTGGTCTCTGCTGCTACAAATGCTATGTTCATCACCCTGATCCCGAAGGTCCCTCACTCTGGCACCTTCTCTAATTATCGTCCCATCTCTTTGTGCAACACTATCTACAAACTGATCTTGAAAACCATCGCGAACCAGCTCAATTTTTTTTTGTCAAAACACATTGATGCTTAATAGTTTGGCTTCCTAGAGCATCGACATATCCATGATGTTGTAGCAATTGCACAGGAATGAATTCATTCTATTAAGACCTACCATCTAGACTCCTACCTCATGAATAATGATCTTACCAAGTATTTTGACTGTGTTGATTGGGAACTGCTTTAAATGATCCTACAAAAAATTGGTATGGGGTTCACTATGATAAATTGGATAAAATCGTGCATCAAGACTACCTCCCTTGCAATAATAATAAATGACTCACCCACATAATTTTTCAGAATCTCCATAAGACTCAGACAAGGCTGCACTTTGTCTCCTTTATTGTTCCTAATCATTATTGATGGTTTGTCTAGAAAAATCACTCATGCTCATGATCATGGTCTCATATCTAGATGTAGAATCATTGATAGGGTCTCCCTCTCCCATCTAATGTTTGTGGACGAACGTCTTACAATTGGAAAATTAGACCCTTTTGAATGGCAGGTGCTCTTCAATACGCTCTCTGATTTTTTACTCGCCCCGGGCCTTCTCATGAACCAATTTAAGTCCAATATGATCTCTAGTGAACCTGATGCAAACTAGAGCAAGGAGATTGGTAATATCTTTGGGGTAAAATTCACTCACTTGGATGATGGTTTCATTTTCTTGGGCTTCTTCCTAAAGCCGAATGGCTATAAAAAGCAAGGATTGGGATTGGCTTCTTAACAAAATTGGTAAGCGACTAAAACAGTGGTCTCATCGTTGGATCTCTTTAGGAGGGCGTCTCATTCTTATCAATTTTGTACTACACAACATTCCCATCTACTGGATGCACATATTTAAACCTCCAAAAGGAGTTGTTTGTAATCTCAACGCCAATATCTCAAGTTTCATATGGGTTGGCACACAACCAAAATGCGAATTTCATCTTTCCAATTCAGAGGTCCTCAACCTTACAGTCAAAAAAGGCTTATGGGGACTCTTAGACCTAACGTCTTTCAACTTGGCTTTGCTTCTTAAAAACCTTTGGAGAGTATTTTTGCAATGATGGTCTATGTAACCAAATTATCAAGTCAAAATACCTCTAGAACAAAGATCTCATCGAACGGCTTCGTGTTGGTGCTCCAAACCCTCCCAACTACTCGATTTCATGGTGCAACTTGCTCCTCACTAAGCACTTGTTTTTTGGGAACCTAAAATGGGGATCCACGCCAAAGATTGGCTTGGACCCCCTCTCAGGATTAACAGGTCCACATCTATTATCCCCTCCTCTCATTATTTTTTTTCAAAATCAACGCATTTTGTGATGAATGACACAAAAAATGAATATCTCTCCTCTCCTACAACTACACATTGGAAAGACACTGTAGAGCTAGAAATTTCAATCCCTATGATTCAGGAATGGCCAGATACATTTCAAATCTTAAACTCTTTGGGATTGTCCTAACAACAAAAGCAGACAATTTTATCTAGTTCAGTGGCTCACAACAGAGAAAGGTAATCGTAAATGAAGCACATTGGATAATCCTCCAACCTTCAAGGAATATATCACTCCTCTCTTCACTGGCTCAGTGTTTTTAATGGAATTTTTCTCTCAAAATCAAGTGTTTCTTCTGGTTGGTGGCACACAACCAAATTCTAACCTAGGAAATACTCTGCAAGAGAGGCTACCATGGGCCGAGAATATGATTCCTTTGCTTATCAACTAGAGAGGACATCAACCACCTCTTCCTCCACTGCACATTTGCCTCTTCTATCTTGACACATGCACTACAACTGACAAACTCCTCTACAAACTGGGACTCCTTTGACGTTGCCTCTTGTCTTGGCAGTTGGATTGTGGATCACCCTCACCACAAAATTCCAGCCTTCTTTATCATTTGAGGGATTTGGCGCTCTAGAAATTCTCTCATCTTTAAGCATATGAAGCCCGACATATTGAAAAACAGTTGTAGAATCTTCTCTTTTTATCTTCAGTACTCTCCATTTAAGTCATTGGTCTCTAAATGTCCTTCTCCTCCTCAAAACATCTCGCCCTCTTACCTAGTCGACTTCTTTTACGGGGCCTCCTCTTTTGACATTTGTGGTTGTGGCATGGCCATCCATTTAGGACCTGGGAGTTTCTATAGGTTTCACTAGCACTATGGAATTAGAACTAATACGTGTGTTGAATTACTAGCTCTTTGTGGGGTCCTACACTGCGCTTCTTGGCTTGACATTAGAGTTTTTACAGTTTTTGGAGACTCCAAATCTATCATCAACTGGGCAAATCACCGAGGCTCCCTACACTCTCCTAACCTCAAAAACTGGAAATGCATAATTGAAACCCTGCTCATGGAGTTCCACTCTATCTCCATAACACTCATTTATCGGAGTGAAAATGGTGACGTGGATCACCTCTCCAAGGAAGGATGCAACTCGAACACTGCTAAGATAAAATTCCAATTTTTTGCCTCTGGAACTTATCAGAGGTCGGGGCATATTTTGATCTAACCTCTGGAATTTTATTGTACAACTTGCACTCTATTCCCTTTTTCTGCAAAATACCTCTATTTTATGATCATTGTAACTAGGCAACTCTCTATAGTTTTCATCTCTCTATAATGTATCCTATTACATATTAGAGATCAAATGTATTAGATACAGTTCTTGGTTGTTGATTTATCTCTCACAAGCGATCAGTGAGATTTCCTCTTATGTCAATGTACTTTCTCTTATTATCAATAGAAAGCCTTTTAAAAAAATATATAAATAAAATATGAATATGAAAGAATATCAACAATCATTACATTATTTAAAAACTAATTTTAATAATTGAAAATTAATTACAATAATAAAATAAATTAGATAATATTTAGTTTGATTTAAATAATATAATATTGATTTATTAGTTTTTTTTGTAAATCTTTGATTTACTAGCTATCTTTTTATAAATTTTGAATTAAGTTATTTGATGTTTTTTTTCTCTCCTAATTTTTCATACATTTTATTATTATTATTATTCAAACCTAATTAAAATTGTCTAGCCACCAAATTAGAATTGTCCTATATAAATTGGTTTGTCTTAATTTCATTTAAAGTTATATTGTTTTAGGAAAATTTAACACAAGGTTATTTCTAAAACTATGATTTAGTTAGTGTATATGATCTTTATTTTGTACATGATTGTATTTTTCTTTCATATAAATCTTTTGGAGTTGATATTGCTCATAGATTTAACTTGACTTATAGTATTGGAAAAAAGATAATGGAAGATGGAAAACTTATTTTGCTCTCAGAAAACAACTTAGTTTTGTCATAATTACTTGCCCAATAACTTACTTATGGCTTACGAAGATCGATAAAAGATCAAGATATATAATCTTATGATTATCTTTTTATTACGGTAATTTAATAAGGTTGACTTGTTAGACATTTAAAGATGACATGTTCGATATCTAAAGATGATGTGCTTGATACTTAAGGATAACTTGTTTTATATTTGCATGATATGGTTGTGTTAATTATTAATTGTTGCATTAACAATTAAGGCAAAATAAGTACATAAATTTGAAATATACAAAAAAATTAACAATAATAAACAAAAAAAAATTATAATAAAATTTGGACCAATTCAATTTGATTTTGCGTTAAGATAGTTTGTGTTATGAGTGACAAAACCTTCTAGAGAAACCCCTTTTGTTTCTTATCACAATTACAACACTTAACATTATATTTATCCTCAAGTTTGAAAGAAAAAAATTAAATAAATTCTAAAGCTACCACCTACCATGCATGTTTTTTGTTTTTACATGTGTACATTTTCTTTGGTGCACTCTCACTATGCATGCATATTTATTTTTGTATTCTCACCATACATACTTTTCGTGCTCTTGCTCTCTTACTCCCACCATAGATAAATAAAAGAATTTTAAAATATATATAAAAGATATATATATATATATATATATATATATGAGCAACTTAACAAATAAAGTTTCGTCCTTAAATGCTAGTATTGAAATGGTAAAGGCTCAAATATTTATCTATTTTTCCAAATTTTATTATAAGACATGTATATTGTACTTTAGAACTTTAGTAATCTTTTTGCTAAATTCAAAATTAAAATAACTCTAAATCCACACACACACACACACACACACCCTATATGTACATAAAACATCTATTATTCTCACTAAGAAAAGTTCCATGGTAATGATATGTTAGTCCATGCATGCAACATCGAGTAAGATATAAATATATAAGTAACTTGTAGATTTGATAATTTGTAAATAAAAATAAATAAATCCATTATCACTACATTTATCAAAAGTAATGTAACATTGATAAAATATAACATCAAATCCACATCATGAATTTAAAAGTCAATTAAGACGTGATATACACAAGTCCAAATTCATGTATTTGTATTCAAAGTTGGTTGAACTATAAATTTTGCTTTTCTACAAAATGGATCTTCATTCCCAACATGGATAATGAAAGTTCATTACGATATAGATGACATAATGGAAAAACGGCATCATCGTTGATCTGGATAATGGGTCTACAAGTCACTCTTGCCACTCTTAGCACTCCCAAACGCATTTCCAAATTGAAATTGCTGCAAAAATTACATTATACCAAATATCATGGGTATCCTTATTTCGGCTATGAACTCAATAATCATCGTTACTCTTTTCATCAGGCACACAATCTTCATTTGAGATTTGGTTAACTCTACACTTGAATGAATTCAATTGTTCCTCATTTTTTCTGGGTCGTACAAAACCAACTTGTTTTAAATGTTGCATATGATTGTAATATAATACAACCTTTGTTAACAACACATAAAATAACCAATAATCTGTCCATGGCATGCATTGCTCTTTTCACTTAGGTACCTTTCCTTGATATACCAATGGTAAGATTCAATTGCATTGTTTGTATCTTGATTGGAGTATGGAAAATTTATGTATGTTTTTGCTCACATATCCATAGAAAGAAATTTATTAGTTATGCATTAACAACCATACATATGACATGAAAAATAGAGTCATTAAAACCACTTACAAGACACTTGCATATTTTGTTGTTGACTAACCAAGTGGTTTTAAAATATTCCAAAAACTCTTTATGTTCACTGAATTCTTAAGAGAACTTTTCATATGTCTTTCTTACAAATTCATCATTTTGACATGTGCGCATAATTTCTCTTAAAGCACAAAAAAGCAGATTTCGTTTTCCCTTACTTGGACTTTATTTCTAACATTCTTAGACCATGCACGACAGACATGCCACACACATAATAATATTATATACTTGATTGAAGACCTAGAATAACATAATT
Organism: Pinus tabuliformis; assembly: GCA_031772625.1. Lineage (NCBI taxonomy): Eukaryota > Viridiplantae > Streptophyta > Pinopsida > Pinales > Pinaceae > Pinus > Pinus tabuliformis. The sequence continues at coordinate 1,456,836,858 of CM062817.1, read as the reverse complement.
TTTAGAGAGATTATACATTAATAATATTTTTTGTTTGTTATAAAAAGAATAAACACATCATCTTAACGGTTCAATTTCAGCAGTAGCATCATCTATGATGAAGGCTTGAACATGCCAATATGGTCGTTCTTTCTTTCCAATGGCAAGTTTGGTCGACATCTATTTATAAATATCAGTTATAGTATTGTGCGATGATATCACCCAAGCTATTGAATAAAGCTCAAAAAGGGGAAATAAAAAATAATATATGAGTAGAAAGGTTAAATTTCTTCTCTATGTGATAAGTTAGAGGCAATTTTCTATTGACAATGTCACTCAAGCTAAGAGATGAAAGGAGGATAAAGCATTGAGATTGATCTTTCTTTCTATGTGTGGAGCGATAAAAAGGTGTCTTTTGAACTCCTAATTACCTTCACATTAATTATCAACCCAGGGACGACTTTTTATTTCAAGAGTGTACTCAATCTGAGGCGGCTATTTACTCAAGAGTAATGTTTAGTAGTACAGCGTTCAGAGAACACAAGAGTAGACGGATGCTAAACTATGACTAAATTACTTCAAAAGGATAAAATCACACAAGGCAGCTTATCAGTCAAGGGTGCAGAAGTGATAACCCATCCCTCTAGAAACTGATGGAAAGGAAATTAGAGCATGGACCATAGGTCTGGGAGCTAGGCAGCGTCTTGCTGAGGCTCACGACAGCCTTAGACCTTCTCTCTCACCAAAGCAATAAATGCAAGTAAATGGACAGCAGAAAGTAAAATAGAACAGCAAACAGGAAATGGAATAGCAAGTCTAAAATGGAACGGCCGTAAATGGAATAGCAAACTGGAATTAAAGGAACTGAACAGCAAACTCTAATTTAATGGAAACAAACAACAACAAAGCCAAATCAAATAAATCAGACAACAAACGGAAATAGAATGGCAACCAATTAGAAATGAAATATGGAACAGCCTACGGTGCTAAAATAGATAATACACACAGCATACAGGGGTATTAAGAAATGGTAATCTGAGTCTGATACGCAAGTATTAATCCTGGTTAGAAAGGGTAACGATTACAATTCATAATAGAACCACGATGTCAATTGAACAGCAATCGTATGAAGTATAAACCATAGACAAATACAGTAATACCAGCTTAAGAAGGTTACAGCTTGATTACTCCGCAATTAAACAGCAATAGCATTCTGTAGAGATCATCAATGTTACATTAACGACTTTAAAGGAATAGCAATACGTTATAAGATCAGAATGCACATTACGACTTTCTTGTTGCAGAGAATGATATATGAAATATAACATAACTGTAATGTAAGATAATAAAACACACCAGATTACCAATTCAAGCTGATAATACAAACCACGCATAAACCAAAAAGATAATATACAGCAGTAGCAGCATACTCCACCAGAGGCTGGGCCCTTAGCCGCCAACGGACGCTGCTGGGTTACTTCAGAAGGAAAAGAGTGAACAACACTCCCAAATCATTTATTAATCAGCCAATCGTGGAATCATTACAACAGCAACAGCTTAAGAATTACAGCATGAATAATCCACCATCGTTGTCCATCATTTCTCATTCCCCAAATCCATCATCACGTCTCCCCCTCTCTGATCTTTGTTTTCGTTTAAATAGAGAAAGATCAGAGAGCATAGATAATTACAACATGATTTGTTTTACAAATTTGGGTTGATTCTAACCAGATGATCAACAAGAAAATATATTTCCTTTCATCTCTCAACAAAAGCAAGACGAATTTGGGTTTGCAGCTAAAGTTTGGAGGGCGCCGCAACTGTAAATCTGAGAAAATCGTGCTCAAAGAACCCTACGTTTCTCTCTGTACAAGCCGAATTTGGGCAAACCGTTCTTTGCCAAAGTTAATTGGGCCCGTTCTGGACAAAACCCATGTTCCGGATTTCTCAAATTCGTCTTCATTTGCTCAGAATCTTAACCGCAAAACTGTCACTCCTTAAACCAGCGAATTTCTGAGTTGGCAGATTTAAAAACCAAATCTTCAATCTGGAAGTTACTTTGGAGGCTACAAATGGTGAATAATGTTATAACCAACTTATTAGAACTATCATTGATAAAATAATGCATAATAATCAATTTATTAGAAATAAAGGAGAATAAATAATATTCATCCATGAGAGCATAAATCATTTACAAAATGGATTTAAATGATAAATTATAATAAATGATATAATAGAGAAGAGTAAAAATGGATGAAATAAGTGTTACAAAGTGGTCATATTCATGGCCCAACACTATGCTTGGGTGATTGTTATGCCATCACTTCAACAACTTATAAATGAACCCATCCACCTAATTGAGTGAATGAATAACATTGACCCGCAACTCAACCAACATAATATATTTTCTTCTCAACCATCCAATTAACATTCATCTTCTTTATACAATGAATGGGAGGAATGAGATCAAGCCCATCAACTAACTTTTTGAGGTCAAAGAAGCCTTCTAGTGAAATGACAAAGGTCAAAGAAGGCACAACCAATAAGATTTTCGGTCAAGTGCATAAATGTGAGGGAACGACAGTTAAATCTAGTCAAGTAGTCTTAAGAGGGATTCATCTCTCACGACTTTTGATTGAGTGAGAAATTCCCAATGGGGGGACCTTATTTTTAACCTATCCAACTAACCATATTAGTTAACATCTATTGGAGAAAAGAGTAAAAAAAATATAAAAAGACCCACACAATACCATCCGTATTTGCCTATTTTATTAAACAACAATAGGTTGAAGAATCCTTCATTTAAAAACAATTTCAATCAATATAGTAATAAGAACTCAAAATATTTTAAAGAGAATGATTACCTCAATATTAGGGTTGTCAATGAAGAGGGGAGAATCTCAACAATGTAGTTGGTCATTTATAGTTTTCTAACAACAATAGACCCCTTGTTCACACTCAATTGTTGTCATTCTTGTGTCATAGCTTTGGGAAAAATCAATGCAATGGACCAATGAAAATGGGGGGTTTTCAATAATAAATAAGGCAAAGAGAAAAGAAGACAAAAGGATGGTCAATAAAGTTTCAGTTTAAAAAAATGTCAAATAATATTACATGTTTTATATGGCTTATTCATTGGCTATGCACCACCCACAAATACCTATTTAAATACTAACCACTAAAAACACTCAACATTTTTACCATACAACATATAGTTTCTATATTATTCCTTTTTAATTACTCCTTATAAATAAACATTATAATACCATTAAAAATGTAAATTTCAAAAGCATCAAAATTCTTTATTATAACCATAAAATATATAACCTCATTTTTCTTTCTATACAAGGACAAACATCATTTATAATCCTCCTTAGAGGACTAACAACGACCAACCAAAGTTACGGACAACCCAATAAAACACAATACCAACTTTGAAAATGGTTGACTAGAAAAAAAAAAGCATTACTAGTCCTAGTCTTGGCCTAAGACCAATCCAATAAGCTAGCTTGCGTTAAGATTGAAAAAAAAAATATATTGTTATTGTCTCTTTTTCCATGATTTTTATCTAAGATATCTTTTTTAAATGCAACTTATTTTGTTAGCAAAAGGGATACTTCCTTCTGTTAATTCAAATGCAATGTGATTCATTTGCCACAAAGATTGAATAATACATTGTGCAAGGGATATATTCCCTACAAAACTATGGATTGGTGAAAATTGTAAGGGATGAATTGAACTCCTTATACACCTTTTTTCTAACAGTTTTCCTTTGCAGATAGAGTTGTTTGCTAAAATTGCTCTAATGGAAGGAAGGTTAAAATCAATTCATGGGCCCTCTGCCTCGTAGCTCAGTTCACTAAATGAATTGAAAAAATTGAATATTGGAGCAAAACAATCCTCCAACATATTGTTCATTTTCATATATTATGGAAACAATTTACAAATATCTATCACTCAAATAACAAAATTTGAGGAAGCTACCAATTCTTACATATTTGGATCTCTATTTAAACTGCTTGGATGTCAACAAGACAAATTCCATTTAATTTAGGTGATTTAAAAATGGAGGCACTTCAATTTCCGTATGATATATAATTAACATATAGAGCTCACCCTAATCTTTGGAGTTCGAAAAGGTAGTAACCATGTTTGTTGTTCACTCGGTCTTTTACACATCCACTGTGCCAAATTCCTTAGATTTGGCCGATGCTTTATGCTTTCGCGAGTAATTTAACTATACTATCTTCGATTATAACTATAAGCTATTGTGAAGGTCCTACCATGCTCAAAGTTGAGTGATCTTTCTACGTGTTTGACCGCTATCCACTCACTCACATTTATGCAAACTCTAACTTTCATTTTATAAAGAAACTTTGACGAAGCTTTATTAAAATGAGAAACTAACTTTGCCTTTACTTGATCAAGCTAAAACTTAAACTAGATGTGGTTGCATAGGTTTTTGTATGGAACATGGTAACTAAGCCCACAATGCCCCTTTTCCTTCTAATGCAAGACAACTACTCACACAATTCCCCTTATCTACACTCAAATGTTGCCATTCTTATGTCATAATTTTGAAGCAAATCAATGATAAGGTGGGTTTTTAGTAGTGAAAATGGCAAAGAAAAAGAAAGCTCCAAGTAAAATTTTGAATAGTAATAGGTATTTCAACACAAATTGGGAGGTGGAAGAAAAACCACATCACATAATATTTTATATTTTATATCCCTTATGCATTCCCGACCCACCTTCTCACTCACAAATACCTATGTAGATGCTAACTAAAAACACTACATTTTTAACATACAACAAATATTTTCCTATATTTTTCCTTTTGAATTACCCCTTTCTAAATAAACAAAAAAAGAAAGCAAAAAGAAAAATGAGTAATAATGAGTGTTCCCACACAAATTGGAAGGTAGAAGAAAAAACGCATTAAAGGCCAATTGTAAGAATTCGGTCAACCACTATTTTTAGAGGGCCAACTCATCTCGGGTCCGACGACGACCAACCAAGTTGCTGACCTAATAAGACACATAGAATACCATCTTTGAAAATAGTTGACTCAAAACGAAACACCCTACCAAACTGTTTTGGTATTGGCCTAGAACCAATCTAGTAAGCTAGCTCAAAAATCATGGTCTCAAGTTATGATTGAAAAATGTCTTGTTATCTTGTTATTGTCCTATTGTCCTTTTTCTTTTTTAACATTATTTTTATCTAAGAGATTCTTTTGAAATGCAACTATATTTTGTCAAAAAAATAAACAAAACATATTTCCTTAGGTTAATTTGTATGTAATGTACTCCATTAGCTACAAAGGTTGAATACATTGTACGAGGGATATATTGGATTATTCTGTGAATCTCACTCCTTATAAACCATTTTTCTAGTTGCTTACCTTCCCAGGCGGTTTATTGCCTCAAGTTGCTCTAATGGACTAAAGAGGCTAAAATCAATTCATTGGTTCTCTGCGTCGTAGCTTGGTTCACTAAATGAATTGAAAATTGTTAAACACACACATGGCAGCAAGAGAATATGAAGGATAAAACATGAGAGTACGATTTTATTAACAAATGATATACATTTATAGTACATTATGTGACCCTTAGGTTCCACATCCCAAGGTCTCTTGAACTCCTTTTGTCTATTCGGCTTCCACACTAACCCATTGAGGATTAGGTGTCCAACATTCCCCCCTTAATCCGAAGGGTTATGTATGAGTCCAAGAAGAGAGCTGTAATACAAAATGTGCAAAAATGCATGGCAGTACTAAACTGAATGTGCTCTCTGAAATGTTGGTATAAAGGGCGGTGGTTTAAGGATGACCACCAACACTGGAACGCTTAGTGTAGTTCCCGGAACTCTTCCAAAACTAGCAAAAAGCTGAAGTCTTCCGCTAGAGGAAGTACTCCTATTGATTTGAAGAGGGAAACCTTCAACCATGAAAGGGAGGTCTCACCCCGCATAAAAGGGAGAACTTCAACCGAAAAAGGGAAGTCTCAACCTGTGATGGTTCAAGGATGACCAACAACTCTGGAATGCTTAATGCAATTCTTAGAACTCTTCCAAAACTGGCGAGAAGATTAAGTCTTCTGCTAGAAGAAGTGTTCTCAATTTTGTTCTTGGAATTCTTCCGAAGCTGGCAAGAAGCTGAAGTCTTCTGCTAGAGGAAGTGTCCCAGATTACCAACTGAAGGCATGCTCAGGGGCATCTTTGTCTCTGGCTACAACTCTGAATCTAGTATGGCAGGTTGTGGCTCAGGCTCGCTTGATGTGGCTTTGAAGCTTGTAGATGACCATCATGTTCCCCCCTGTCAAATACAAGGTGAGATGATGGAGAAAACTCAACTGAAAGACTGTTCAATACTCTGGAACAAGTTTTTACATGTGATTGGACTATCTTCTTGGTTGTTGATGTCGATTGCCAAGAACCGATCCATCCAAGATGAATCTTTGTTCTTGCAGGACGTTTGTTTCTGAAGCATCTGTGTGAAGAATGTGTGGTTTTATGACAGTGCTTACATGGATGAAGATCGAAACAATGATATTTCAAATGGCCAACTCGGTCACAGTGTTGGCATTTTACAATCTGTTGTTGTTGTTGTGGAAGAGGAGCAGAATCTGGAACAACTGGATGTGAACTGTCATGAAGGAATCCAACACTCTGAAACTGAATGGGCTTTGAGTAGTTTGGAATATGAAAGGACAAGTCCTTCTCATATCCAAGACCAGTTTTATGCTTGTTGTGGACACGTTGTTGCCAAGGTATGATGATGGGCTTGGGAAGTGCAGACTGAGTTTCTGCCTCTGCATGTACAATTGCTGCTTTATGGGGTCTGTTTCAGTGTTCTGAACAGAAACAGGGTCGGAATGATGACTCCTCAATTTTAATTCTTCTTGATGTAGCTGAGTTTCGAGCTACAAAAAATCAATTTTCTCTTGTGAATTTTGTAGACAGACCTGAATGTCTATGAGAGAAACTTTGCTAACTTTCAATGTTTCATGATTAGTAGACAATATCAGAGTTTTAAGGAACTCTAATATTTCACTGGTTTTAGCCATTTTTTTCTTTACTGTCAGAATTACAGCTTAAAAACTGATCACAACTACTACTCAATGCAGAAAAGTAATACCCACTCACAGTGCACAACAATATCCTTTGTAAATGTGCAACAAATGATCAGTGTGCAACCAGCAAGAACCAATTAAAATCCATATAAAAACAAGATGATGAAGCTACGTCACTGTTGAAGACCTTAAATTTGATGCTATGATGATATCTCTGAAATTGTGTATTTGATAATGATCAATACAATATTTGAGTACTTGATATCACTGCACTTGAATGTTAAAACACTGTATCAAAGGTGAAGTGATTGTTCCAACTACAGAGTTATAGTGTACTACTACAAGAACACAGTGACAAGGCTATGCTCCAATGCAACTGTGAAACCTTGCTTACTGTACGAATACACCCTGATTATTCCTTAATTACTGTAACTAGACATCATCAATATATATGTGGCATCTCTGTTCTTGAGAAACCCTTGCCTTTTCATGGCATCAATACACAAAACCTTCACCAATCTATCCTCAATCATCTTGTCTTATTGAAGGAGAAGGGAATTAAATCTTCGAAAACAAAAACTACTACAAAACATATCTTGTTAGTTTTAAGAACATTTGATTTGACCAACTTCCATACAATATTCTTCTCTATACTGTCACTGTAATGAGTCAATTTTTTACTGCTGCTTAAATGATAGTAAAGTTGGCCTCAACCAGGGTCGGCTTCATTTTGTTAGGCATTGTAACAAATATATATATAGATCTTCCGAAACCTCCATTGTAACAATCTAGGTCTCAACAAACTCTGGACATTTCATAAATGAAGACATTTAAGTCTGCTAGACATTAGAGACTTTCAAGGCCGCAAGACGCAGAGGTATTTTAACTTTAATGATAAGATATTCTTGAAGCAACATGGTCTTAAATGCAACATTAGATTTTCTGAACACACATTTTTCTTTTTTTTAACAGCATACATCATTTATTTCTTATACATGAAATAATTCACAACATGAAGAATAACAAGAGCCTGGGTAAGTGATGCTCTGATTTGGAAATTCTGGAATGTAATGCCCAAGTAAAACATAGACAGTTAAGGCTCCAATTTTAAGCACACGTCCAGTCAGCTTCTGGTGATAAATGGGACCACCCAAGATGGCCCTCCACTGAAATATGACGAGCACGTTACTCAGAGAAAGAGATGTATGCATGGGCAAAAGTCTTCAGCTCCCAAGCAATCTATGATGACTCCTGCATGCACCCAAACGTAACTAATTTGATACATACGCACATGTAGTGTCTCTGGCCTTCCAACAGAGATATATTCATCCCTTTAATGCAGAGATTCGACCTAGGAAATTGGTAGCACATTCAACAACAAATTTTGACAACCGCTTATCACAATACTCAACGAGGCATTGAAATGGAACTTGGGTATGTGAGCGGATTCAGCGAGCTTTTTTTTATTATATATATTTGAGGTGGTTTGCATGGGTCCAGCCAACCATTCAGGACAGAGTATGTGGCAGGAAAATAGGAGTTACAGGAGAATCTAAAAAGTCTATGAGGCTAGCAGCGTGGAGGGCGCAGCATATGGAGGCTAGCAGCGTGGAGAGGGCTTCAGCGCTAATGAGCGTATAATTAAAATGACTCACACTATGCCACGAGTTCGATCAACCGCGACCAGCGTCTTGAAAATCAAAGGCAGTAGACTGTAAAGAGATAAGCGTAGAATTTTAGCCCGAGATAATTAAGAATTGTGAAACACCCGAAAGAGTCCGTCAGACGCTTGGCATTCCAAATGATCTTTCTCCGAAAGTTGAGCAGCAGGACAGAGAATAATGGTTGTGGAGTTACGATGTTAGGTAGCATTCACGGTGTTAGGGACGAGCCAATGACCACATACTGTTAGGATACTTTCAGTCCTCAAACAAGTATTCATATAATTCAATGCATATAATATGAATCGACATTGAGGGGAGAGAGAAAATACGTTGAACACTGTCTTCAAACCCACGCTATACCCATTACATACCGAACATGAATGTTTGACCAAAGTATGCAGCATATATTAAGTTCAAACATACCATTCAATTCCGAGTTTTTTTCTTTAATTCTATTTGTCTGAGAGAAATCCCAATGATGGAAGGAGTTGGAATTCGATCTCCTTCAACGCACACTTCCAAATTATTCAAATGAAAATAACGCTCAGTGCAACGCAGAGAACTAATACTGCAGAGAACATATATAATGGATTTTTTCAGATAACAAATTTTAGTGGAGCATTACGATTCCTATGGACAGGACAGACACATAATAAGGAATAAAATGTTTAATTCTGACAAGCAGATAGGGCATTACTTAATGTTGTCAAGAAGGCTGTTGGACTGGCAAAATCTGACCAATTTAGAGGCATATTTGACCGCTGTGGAAAAGAACTCAGCAAGATTCATGTTGAGAGGTCATATCCATAGGCCTGTGGCAAGGAAAATGGACAAATACCCTGTAAAATCTGCTTAGTAATGAAAAAGGTATGTATGCACACAGTAAAACGCTCTATATGGCGGCAATTCTGATCAATTCTGATTAGGAGAAAGGCATAACCGACATGTATATAGAGATCACAAAACAAGTGGCTCAAATTGGATCAGGACCAACAATCGTCTGCTCTGATACCATGTTAAACACACACATGGCAGCAAGAGAATATGAAGGATAAAACATGAGAGTACTATTTTATTAACAAATGATATACATTTATAGTACATTATGTGACCCTTGGGTTCCACATCCCAAGGTCTATTGGACTCTTTTTGTCTATTTGGCTTCCACACTAACCCATTGAGGATTAGGTGTTCAACAAAAATATTGAATATTGGAGCAAAGCAATCCTCTAGCAGCTTGTTCCATTGACCTAATCAATTTTTCCAATCTTTATCACTCAAACAACAAATTTTCAAGGCTTAATTCTACAGATCTAAGAAGCTACCAATTCTTTCATATTTGGATCTGTTGAGAAGATAAATTCCATCTAATTTGGATGATCTATTGATTTACTCCTAAAAACGAAGAAATTTAACCAAAAAAAAAAACACTTCCAATTTGTGTTTGATATATAACCAAACTATAGAATGAACCACAATTTTAGTATTTATTTTTATCCAATGCTTTGTTGTTCACCCGTTTTCTTGGAAATCCATTGTACCAATTTCCCTATATTTGGCCAACACTTTATGCTTTTGCAAGTAATTAATAATGAATCCTGTGATCAGCTTATAAATATACGGTGTTGAGAAGGTCCTACGATGGGCAAAGTACGATTTATGCAGAGAATAGAATACTCTAGAAGCGCAAATCTGGTAGCATTCATTGGGGACTTCCAAATATAGAAATTTTATATTCAAATGGCGATTCAACACATGTTTGAGTTACAATGGTCGTATGACTATTTCTACAGTTTTTAAAGAACGGAAATACAATTTCATATGAAAGTGAGTGCTTAGATTTTCGAATGGAACATAATAACTGGGACCCCAATATGCCCATTTTTCTTTGTGAGGCAAGGCAACTACTCACACAATGGGTGACTTATATGCACTAATATTACATAGTTTGCAGAAATAATGGTTCCTTCATAGGTTTTCACAAGACCATTGTGGTTCGACAAAAGATTCGGTCAACCACTATTTTTGAAACTCCCAGGTCGACAACGACAAAAATTTAAAATGACCATTCATTGTCTTCTCACAAAATATTTACATGAAAAAGTAAAACGGCCATTCATTCTACCTGCCATTCAGTGGTTTTTTTCTTAATCTCTAGAAAAGAGTGTAAACATGGTAGATAAACATGTTTTTTTTGTTCTTTTTGTTTTTTTTTTAATCCGTAGAAAGAAGTGTAAACATGGGTAGTTAAACACATACCGTTGTGTTTTTTTCTTTTCAATTCTACCCATTCCATTCACAACTCTGTAATGTGCAGTTTCCAATATTTTGGCCTCCACTAACTGTACAACGATAATAAATATCTAATACACAAAAGGCCGATAGAATAGCTAATGGTTCAATGAGAAAACACTCGAGGTTTCCTTCCCTGAATCCCAAAAGTCCCTAGTACAAACCACCATGGCGCCATGTATTTCAGAAATGGAAATGGTGAAATTTTTTTACTTTGAAACCTGTAAAAGTCAGTCACTTGTATAATGGTTTCACTAGCTTGGGCTTCTTCCTAACGCCGAATGGCTACAAAATCAAGGTTTGGGATTGGCTTCTTAACAAAATTGGTAAGCGACTAAAACAATGGTCTCACCATTGGATCTCTTTAGGAGGGCGTCCCATTCTTATCAAGTCTGTACTACACAACATTCCCATCCACTGGTTGCACAATTCAGACTTTCCAAAGGAGTTTCTTGTAATCTCAATCCTAGCATCTCAGGTTTCATATGGCTTGGCACACAACCAAAACACAAACTTCATCTTGCCAATATAGAGATCCTCAACCTTAGGGTGCAATGATGGTCTATGGAACCAAATTATCAAGTCAAAATACCTCTAGAACAAAGATCTTATCGAATTGCTTCATGTTGGTGCTCCAGACCTTCCCAAATTTTTGATTTCGTGGCACAACCTCCTCCTCACTAAGCATTGCTTTTTTGGGAACCTGAAATGGGATGTCAGTATGGGATCCACTTCAAATATTGGCCTAGACCCCCTCTCAAGCATAACAAGTCCACAACTATTATCACCTCGTCATTATTTTTTTGCAAAATCAAGGTCTTTTGTGATGAATGACAAAGAAAATGAATATCTCTCCTCCCCTACAACTACACATTGGAAAGACGTCGCAGAGCTAGAAATATCAGCCCCTTTGATTCGGGAATGGTCAACATACATTTCAAATCCTAAACTATCTGGGATTGTCCTATCCACAAAATCAAACAAGTTTATCTAGTTCCTTGGCTCACAACAGAGAAAGGTAATCGTAAATGAAGCATATCAGATAATCTTCCAACCTTCAAGTAATATATCACTCCTCTCTTCATTGGCTCCATGTTGGAAATGGAATATTCCTCTAAAAATCAAGTGTTTCTCCTGGTTAGTGGCACAAAACCGAATTCTAACCTGGGAAATACTCTGCAAGAGAGGATACCAAGGCCCAAGAAGATGATGCCTTTCCTTATCAACTCGAGAGGACATCAACCACCTCTTCCTCCACTGCCAATTTGGCACTTCTATGTAGGCACATGCACTACAACTGACAAAATCCTCTGTAGATTGGGACTCCTCTAACATTGTCTCGTCTTTGGCAAGTTGGAATCTGGATCACCCTCGACACAAAACACTAGCCTTCTTTATCATCTAAGCGATTTTGCGCTCCAGAAATTCTCTCATATTTAAGCATGTGAAGCCTGACATCTCGAAAACCAGTTGTAGAATCTTCTCTTTCTATCTTGAGTACTCTCCATTAAAGTCATCGATCTGTAAACGTCCCTCTCCTCCTCAAAACAGATGGTCCTCTTACCCAGTGAGCGTCTTTGACAGGACCTCCTCTTTTGACCTTTGTGGTTGTGGCATGGACATCCATTTGGGAGCTGGGAGTTTCTATAAGTTTCACTGGCACTATGGAATTGGAACTAATCCCTGTGTTGAATTACTAGCTCTTTAGGGATCTTAAACTGAGCTTCTTGGCTTGACATTAGAGTTTTTAAAAATTTTGGAAACTCCAAATCTATCATCAACTAAGCAAACGATTGAGGCTCCCCAGACTCTCCTAACCTCAACACCTGGAAATGCATAATCAAAACCCTGCTCATGGAGTTCTACATTGTCTCCATCACACTCATTTATCGAAGTGAAAATGGTGAAGTGGATCACCTCTCAAAGGAAGGATGCAACTCAAACAATCGTAAGATAAAATTCCATTTTTTTCTTTGCCTCTGAAACTTATCATAGATCTGGGTCTATTTTGATCTAACTTTTGGGATTTTATTGTACATCTTGGACTCTGTTCCCTTTTTGTGAAAAATACCTCTATGTTATGATCATTGTAACAACAAAACTCTCCACAGTTTTCATCTCTCTATAATGTATCCTATTACATATTAGAGATCAAATGTATTTGATACAGCTCTTGGTTGTTGCTTTATCTTTCACAAAGCCACCAATGAGATTTCCTCCTTGTCAATGAGCTTTCACTTATTATCAATAGAAAGAGTTTTCTTTTTTTTGAAAAAATAAAATATTAATATGAAAGAAAATCAACAATCATTACATTACTTTATAACTAATTTTAATAATTGAAAGTTAATTACAATAATAAAATAAATTAGATAACATTTACTTTGATTTAAATAATCTAATATTGATTTATTAGTATTTTTTTTAATATCTTTTATTTACTAGCTATCCTTTTCTAAATTTTGAATTAAATTATTTGCTGTTTTTTTTCACTTAATCTTTCATATATTTTATTCTGAATTTTTTTTTTTTTTTTTTTTTTAAATTCAAATTGTGTACATGATTGTATTTTTCTTTCATATAAATATTTTGGATTTGATATTGATATTGATCCGAAAAACATTAATAGAATATGGAAAACATATTTTGCTCTCCGAAAACAACTTAGTTTTGTCATAATTACTTGCCCAATAACTTATGTCTTATGAAGGTCAATAAACGATCAAGATATAGAATCTTACGATTATCTTTTTATTACGGTAATTTAATATGAATGATTTGTTAGATATTTAAAGATGACATGGTAATTTAATAAGGATGATTTGTTAGATATTTAAAGATGTCATGTTCGATAAAGATGATGTGATTGATACTTAAAAGATGATGTGATTGATACTTAAGGATAACTTGTTTGATATTGCGTGATATGGCTGTTTTATTTATCCATAAATTTCAAATATACAAAAAAATAACAATAATAAACAAAAAATTATTTATAATAAAATTTGGACCAATTCAATTTGATTTTACTTTAAGATAGTTTGATTTGTTAGATATTTAAAGATGACATGGTAATTTAATAAGGATGATTTGTTAGATATTTAAAGATGTCATGTTCGATAAAGATGATGTGATTGACACTTAAGGATAACTTGTTTGATATTGCGTGATATGGCTGTTTTATTTATCCATAAATTTCAAATATACAAAAAAATAACAATAATAAACAAAAAATTATTTATAATAAAATTTGGACCAATTCAATTTAATTTTACGTTAAGATAGTTTGTGTTATGAGTGACAACTTTCTAGAGCAACCCCTTTTGTTTCTTATCACAATTACAACACTTAACATTATATTTATGCTCAAGTTCAAAAGAAAAAAAATCAAATAAATTCTACAACTACCACACTTACCATGCATGTTTTGTGTTTTTTCGTGTACATTTTCTTTGTTGCACTCACTATGCATACATATTTAATTTTTGTATTATCACCTTACATACTTTTGGTGCTCTTATTCTCTTCTTCCCACCATAGATAAATAACAGAATTTTAATATATATATATAAAATAAAAAGATATATATATATATATATATATATATATATAATAATAATTGGAGCAGCTTGCCAAATAAATTTTCATCCTTACATGTTACTATTGAAATGGTAAAGGCTTAAATCTTTATCTACTTTTGCAAATTTTATTATAAGACATGCATATTGTACTTTAAAACTCTAGTCATGTATTTGATAAATTCAAAATTAAATTATATATATATATATATATATATATATATATACATATACACACACACTTCATGTACATCATCTATTATTATAACTACACAAAGTTCCATGATAATGATATGTTAGTCCATGCATGCAACATCCAATAAGATATAAATATATAAGTAACTTAACTTGCAGATTTGATAATTTGTAAATAAAAATAAATAAATCCATTCTCACTACATTTATCAAAAATAATGTAACATTAATAAAATATAACATCAAATCCACATCATGAATTTAAAAGTTAATTAAAACATTGTCATATACACAAGTCCAAATTCATGTATTTGTATTCAAAATCGGTTCAACTATAAATTGTTCTTTTCTACAAAATGGATCTTCATTCCCAACATGGATAATGAAAGTTCATGCCCATATAGATTACATAATGGAAAAATGGCATCATCGTTGATCTAGAAAATGGGTCTACAAGTCGCTCTAAGCACTCCCAAGTGCATTGCCAAATTGAAATTGATACAAAAATTACATTATACCAAATATCATGGGTATCCTTATTTTGGCTATGAACCCAATAATCATCATTACTCTTTTCATCAGGCACACAATGTCAATTTGAGGTTTGGTTAGCTCTACACTTGAATGAATTCAATTGTTCTTCAATTTTTCTGGGTCGTACAAAACCAACTTCTTTTAAATGTTGCATATGATTGTAATATAATACAACCTTTGTTAACAACACATAAATCAACCAATCAAACCCTCTATGGCATGCATTATTCTTTTCACTTAGGTACCTTTCCTTTATATACCAATGGTAAGATTTAATTGCATTGTTTGTATCTTGATTGAAGTGTGGAAAATTTATGTACACTTTTGCTAACATATCTGTAGAAAAAAATTTATTAGTTATGCATTAACAACGATACATATGACATGAAAAATAGAGTCTTTAAAACCACTTACAAGGAACTTGCATATTTTGTTGTTGACTAACCAAGTGGTTTTAAATTATTCCAAAAACTCTTTATGTTCACTAAATTCTTAAAACAACTTTTCAATTGTCTTTCTTACAAATTCATCATCTTGACACGTGCACATAATTTCTCTTAAAGCACAAAAAATGTGGATTGGGTTTTCCCTTGGACTTTATTTCTAACATTCTCCAACCATGCATGCGAGACATGCCACACAGATAATAATATTATACACTTGATTGAAGACCTGGAATAACAAAATTTTTAGAGAGGACATACATTAACAATATGTTTTGTCTCTTATAAAAGGAATAAACACATCATCTTAATGCTTTAATTTCAACAGTAACATCATCTATGATGAAGGCTTGAACATGCCAATATGGTCGCTCTTTCCTTCCAATGGCAAGTTTGGTCAACATCCATTTAGAAATGATAGTTATAGTATTGTGGGATGATATCACCCAAGTTATTGAATAAAGCTCAAAAAGAGGAAATCAAAAATAATATCTTCTTCGTGAGTAGAAAGGTTAAATTTCTTCTCTATACGATAAGTTAGAGGCAATTTTCTATTGACAATGTCACTCAAGCTAAGAGATGACAGTGGTATAAAACATTGGAATTGATCGTTCTTTCTATGCTTGGGTGATTTTTGTGCCATCACTTCAACAACTTATAAATGAACCCATCCACCTAATTGAGTGGATGAATGACATTGACCCCCAACTCAACCAACATAGTATATTTGCTTCTTAACCATCCAATTAACATTCAAATGCTTTATACAAAGAATGGGAGGAACGAGATCAAGTCCATCAACTAATTTTTTGAGGTCAAAAAAGCCTTCTAGTGAAACGACAAAGGTCAAAGAAGGCACAACCAATAAGATTTTTCGTCAGGCAGGGGTATAAAACATTGGAATTGATCGTTCTTTCTATGCTTAGGTGATTTTTGTGCCATCACTTCAACAACTTATAAATGAACCCATCCACCTAATTGAGTGGATGAATGACATTGACCCCCAACTCAACCAACATAGTATATTTGCTTCTTAACCATCCAATTAACATTCAAATGCTTTATACAAAGAATGGGAGGAACGAGATCAAGTCCATCAACTAATTTTTTGAGGTCAAAAAAGCATTCTAGTGAAACGACAAAGGTCAAAGGCACAACCAATAAGATTTTTCGTCAGGTGCATAAATGTGAGGGAACAACAATTAAATCTAGTCAAGTAGTCTTAAGAGGGATTCATCTCTCATGAATTTTGATTGAGTGAGAAATTCCCAATCGGGGGGCCTTATTTTTAACCTATCCAACTAACCATATTAGTTAACATCTATTGGAGAAAAGAGTAAAAATAAAACAAAAAGAACCACACAATACCATACGTATTTGCCTGTTTTATTAAAACAACAACAGGTTGAAGCATCCTTCATTTAAAAACAATTCCAATTAAGATAGTAATAAGAACTCAAAATATTTTAAAGAGAATGATTAAATCAATGCTAGGGTTGTCAATGAAGAGGGGAGAATCTCAATGATGTGGTTGGTCATGTTTGGTTTGCTAACAACAATAGACCCCTTGGTCACACTCAATTGCTATTATTCTTGTGTCATAGCTTTGGAACAAATCAATGCAATGGACCAATGAGAATGGTTGGTTTTCAATAATAAAGGCGGCAAATAGAAAAGAAGAAAAAAGAAAGATGCTGAATAAAATTTCAGTTAAAAAAATGTCAAATAATATTACATGTTTTATATGGCTTATTCATTGGCTATCCACCACCCACAAATACCTATTTGAATAATAACCACTAAAAACACTCAACATTTTTACCATAAAACATATATTTTCCTCCTTATAAATAAACATTATAATACCATTAAAAATGTAAATTTCAAAAGCATCAAAATTCTTTATTATAACCATAAAATCTATAACCTCATTTTTATTTCTATACAAGGACAAACATCATTTATAATCCTCCTTAGAGGACCAACAACGACCAACGAAAGTTACAGACAACCAAATAAAACACAATACCATCTTTGAAAATGGTTGACTCGAAACAAAAACCTTACCGGTCCTAGTCTTGGCTTAAGACCAATCCAATAAGATAGCTCGCGTTAAGATTGAAAAAAATATATATATTGTTATTGTCCCTTTTTCCATTATTTTTATCTAAGATATATTTTTTAAATGCAACTTATTTTGTTAGCAAAAGGGATACTTCCTTCGGTTAATTCAAATGCAATGTGATTCATTTGCCACAAAAATTGAATAATACATTGTGTGAGGGATATATTCCCTACAAAACTATGGATTGGTGAAAATTGTAAGGGATGGATTGAACTCCTTATAAACCATTTTTCTAACAGTTTTCCTTTGGAGATCGAGTTGTTTACTCAAATTGATCTAATGGATGGAAGGTTAAAATCAATTCATGGGCTCTCTGCCTCGTAGCCCAGTTCATTAAATGAACTGAAAAAATTAAATATTGGAGCAAAACAATCCTCCAACGTATTGTTCATTGGCATATATTATGGAAACAATTTACAAATCTCTATCACTTAAATAACAAAATTTGAGGAAGGTACCAATTCTTACATATTTGGATCTCTATTTCAACTTCTTGGATGTGGACAAGACAAATTCCATATAATTTAGGTGGTTTAAAAATGCAGGGACTTCAATTTCCATATGCTATATAATTAACATATAGAGTTCACCCTAATCTTTGGAGTTCGAAAAGGTAGTAACCATGTTTGTTGCTCACTCGGTTTTTTATAGATCCACTGTGCCAAATTCCTTAGATTTTGTCGATGCCTTATGCTTTCACGAGTAATTTAACTATACAATCTTCGATTATAAAGGATCCTGTGGACTACTTTTAACTATAAGCTATTACGAAGGTCCTACCATGTCCAAAGTTGAGTGATCTTTCTAGGTGTTTGACCGCTATCCACTCACTCACATTTATGCAAATTCTAACTTTCATTTTATAAAGAACTTTTGACGAAGCGTTGTTAAAATAAGAAACTAACTTTGCCTTTACTTGATCAAGCTAAAACGTAAACTAGATCTAGTTTCTTAGGTTTTCATATGGAACATGGTAACTAAGCCCACAATGCCCCTTTTCCTTCTAACGCAAGACAACTACTCACACAATGCCCCTTATCAACACTCAAATGTTTCCATTCTTATGTCATAACTTTGAAGCAAATTAATGCATGGACCAGTGAGTAAGGTGGGTTTTTAGTAGTGAAAATGGGAAAGAAAAAGAAAACTCCAAGTAAAATTTTAAATAATAATAGGTATTTCAACACAAATTGGGAGATGGAAGAAAAAACCACATCACATAATATTATATATTTTATATCCCTTATGCATTCCCTACCCACATTCTCACTCACAAATACCTATATAGATGCTAACTAAAAGCACTACAGTTTTAACATACAACAAACATTTTCCTATATTTTTCCTTTTGAATTACTCCTTTCTAAATAAACAAAAATACAAAGAAAAATGAAAAATTTGAGTAATAATGAGTGTTCCCACACAAATTGGAAGGTAGAAGAAAAAAACACATTAGAGGACAATTGTAAGAATTTGGCGGACCACTATTTTTAGAGGCCCAACTCATCTCAGGTCCGAAGACGACCAACCAAACCCAATAAAACGCATATAATACCATCTTTGAAAATAGTTGACTAGAAACGAAACACCCTACCAAACTGTTTTGGTATTGGCCTAGAACCAATCCAGTGAGCTAGCTCAGTAATCATGGTCTCCCATGAAGATTGGCTCAAAATTCATGGTCTCAAGTTACGATTGAAAAATGTCTTGTTATCTTGTTATTTTCCTATTGTCCTTTTGCTTTTTTAACATTATTTTTATTTAAGAGATTCTTTTGAAATGCAACTATATTTTGTCAAAAAAAAAAACGAAAAGTATTTCCTTAGGTTAATTTGTATGTAATATACTCCATTAGCTATAAAGGTTGAATACATTGTACGAGGGATTCAATCAACAAATTTTTAGGGCTTAATTCTACAGATCTAGGAAGCTACCAATTCTTTCATATTTGGATCTCTATTTCAACTCCTTGGAGGCTGAGAAGATAAATTCCATCTGATTTGGTTGATCTATTGATTTACTACTAAGAACGAAAAAAATTCACTTCCAATTTGTGTTTTATATATAACCAAACTATAGAATGCACCCTATTTTGGTAATTGTTTTTTAATTCAATCCTTTGTTGTTCACCCGTTTTTTTGGAAATCCACTGTACCAATTTCCCTAGATTTGGCCGACGCTATATGATTTTGCGAGTAATTAATAATGAATCATGTAAGTTGTTTATAAATATACATTGTTGAGAAGGTCCTACATGGGCAAAGTACAGTTTCTACAGAGAATAGAATACTCTAGAAGCGCAAGATCTGGTAGCATTTGCTCAGGACTTCAAATTATAGCAATTTAATATTCAAATGGCGATTCAACACATGTTTGATTTAAAATCACTACAAGAAAAAATGACAATGCCAAGGGGCGAAAAATGTCACCATAAGCTCATTGGTGACAATCAAAAAAGCATTCATCACCAAAAACTGAACGTCACCAAAAGTATAGGTGTTGTAGTGACATACAAAGTTCGTCACCAATAATGATTTATAATGACAGGGAACGACCGTCACCATTTCATATGATCAATGGTGATGGACCATAGCCTCCGTCACCAAAAACTAAACGTCACCAAAGGAATCATAATGATTTATAATGACGGATAGTGACTGTCACCATTGCATATGAGCAATGGTGACGGACCATAGCCTCGGTCACCAAAAACTGAATGTCACCAAAAGTGGCGTCGCCAAAAGTATAGGTGTTATGGTGACATTCAAGGTCTGTCATGAATATTGATTATAATGAGGGATAGTGATTATCACCATTTCATATGAACAATAATGATTTATTGTAATGGATCTTTAATGGCCGTCACTATTGGTGCATATATACGGTGACGTTCATTGACCATCACCAAAAGACATATTGCTAAAAGTATAGGTGTTGTAGGGACATTCAAGGTCTGTCACGAATAATGACTATAATGATAGACAACGACCATCACCATTTCATATCAACAACAACGATTTATGGTTACAATCCTTTGAAGGTCGTCACTATTGATGCGTATACAAGGTGGCATTCGTTGACCGTCACCATTTCATATTTTTGGTGAGGGTTGAAAAATGTCACCAAAGCTCATTGGTGATGGTAAAAATACTGTCTGTCACCACAAATCCATCGCCATTCCATATGGATGTCAGGGCACGATGGAATCGAACCACCAACCTCTTACTTTTAAAACAGGTGCCCTTCCATTGAGCTCGCATGCTTTAAAAAATTAAATTTTTAAAAATTAGACCTTGAAACTTCATAAATTGTAAATTCTACAACTTTGAATAAATTAAAGCCTCAGCAATATTTTACTAAACAAGCAAAAAACCATTGAAGTTGTAGGTCCCTACCTAATTGTTATTGAAGTTATGAAAATTAGGTGGAGGGAAAAATAGTTATGCATAAGAGAATCAATATGTTCAGTTGAATAATCAATTAGAAGTGAAACTATGAGAACATTTATAACTTATAAATGACCTATAACTATCATATGCACCAAATATTGCAAAGTAAATGTCATAAGTGGATAGCATATGGAAGAAGAGGAGGCAGGGACTTGGAACCCTTGTACATCTTGGCATGCCTTGGCACTTGGAGCCGCTTAGCTTGTTTGACATGTCTTCGTACTATCTTTCACATCTTAGCATGCCCTAGCATTCCCTAACACACCTTGATAGTCACGACCTCACAACTAGCATTGCATTTTTCTATGACTTGGGGACGTTACATTCACTAGAACACCTTGGCACTTCTTAGTTGCCATGCCCTCTGTTATCCTCCATAATATCCCAAGATGATGAGGAGATCAACAGAGGTAACCACAAACCAAGCTTTTAGTTTGGTATCTAACCCTACCAAA
The DNA here is from genome assembly GCA_031772625.1 of Pinus tabuliformis. Lineage (NCBI taxonomy): Eukaryota > Viridiplantae > Streptophyta > Pinopsida > Pinales > Pinaceae > Pinus > Pinus tabuliformis. Next base: position 1,456,815,071 of record CM062817.1, on the reverse strand, counting down.
CTAAAGAGGGCTCACCCTATGAAATCACAACTAAGAGATGGCTGGAGTGTAAAGGATTTTAGACTATATAGCTAGGCTCAGGGGGGTTTTTGGAAAATTTAGGGACTTGGAACTCTATCCACCGGTGTCTTGTCTGGCAAGGACTTTGTCAAGGAGGCAAGGACTTGGAACTTTGTCTAGGATAAAAAACCTAACATGCATGACAAAAGCTCCCTAGAATAGAATACCTCCTACCTAAAAGAGTGACCCCTACCCAAAATATAAAACCCTTCTCTACTGTGAACTTTTCTTAAAGATAAATATGTGCATAAAATAGTACTAAGAAAAACACCTAAATTAAGGAAAGTGAGCATCTAAGTCAAACTATAAAAGTATAATAAATATGGCTCTATATAAGTTTGGGAAACAGTAGACAAGCATGATTTCATACAACAACAATAAGATGCCTAAAATTGATGTGATTCTTTCATCGTTGCTATACCCTCGTAACAAAACTGGAATCTATAGCATGTACCCCAACGTTGTATGCATCTGCTAAAGGTGTAGATTGAAAGGATCTACTGAGATGAAGTACTATTAAAGGAGAAACACCTTCAAAACAATAGATAAATTCTACTGTGAATTCAACCCATTTGCACACATACCAAGGCTGCTACTGGGTACACTTCTCCGTTGAATGGAAACTTCAATGTATTGTAGTGCTTCTGAAGAAAAAACACCTTTAGTGCAACACATATAAAACTCTAACAGATATTGTCATTGTGGCCTCGGTTGTCGATGATCTCATCAATATAGGTAACAATTTCGATAATTGAAAAACCAAAAGGTGAGATGCATAAATCATTTGAAATGACAAAATTGGGCATACTTTATTATTGTTTAGGAGTGTTAGTATAGAAAATGCAAGGTAGCCTGTTGCATCTTTATGTCACAGGCCAAGGATCCGAAGAAATACATAAAATATTAAATAGCATGGTACACGTTGATTGCAGGTTCTTTTGAAACAGGGATGGAATTCTCCTTGCACGGGTTCTAATCTAATAGGTATAACTTTAAATAAGAAATTGATACTTATGGGGTTGAAATTGTCTCACAATTCATGAAAAGGCCCAAATTCGTTCACTAGAAAGAAGCAGAGCGAGTTGTCAGGTTTATGGAACGGAACACCGTATTCGCAAGAAAATAACTTGAAATTAGTCAGGCATATTATTTCGCGTCTTCTTGTACGCGTGTGATTTGAAAAGATAACCACATCCAAAGACTCAATAACGACTCTGTAAAGTTTATAGATGTAAATCACTTCTGAGAAAACCCATTGCTTAATGACAATTGAGTGAGGAATATGTCGAAGGATTCAATCTTGCACTCAGTCATAAAAAGGAAGTTGGGGTATCCAACATCTTGCCAACAAACCGACTCCAACCATAATGTGAAAGGCAAGTTAACTGTGAAACCTCTTTCCCACTTTGTATTATTGTTCCCTCTTGAATTTCAACAGGTATCTGTCTGCTTAGATCCGCAAAGCTCGTGCCAAGTAAACTCTGCATGATACAATTGTGACGTGCAAGCTTGACACACGCTATAGTTTCCCTCTTAAAGAGGGTAATTCAAAATATTATGACAATCTTAACTGTAATTTGATCATACACTATTGAGGTATTGCATGGAATAAACAATATACTATCAATGCACTAATGAAGAACTCAAAATAAATGAATTTCTTATTGTTACAATAGCGCCTCTTAGGATTCTCGATAAAGCACCTAACCTGCATGGAAAAAGCTTCCTCGAATAGAGTACCTCCTACCTAGAAGTGTGTCCCCTGCTCAAAATATAGAACCCTTCTATACCATGCACTTTTCTTAAAGATAAATATGTGCATAAAACATAACTAAGAAAAACACCTAAATTAATAAAAGTTAGCATCTAATTCAAACTATAAGAGCATATTAAATATGGTTGTATCTAAGTTTGGGAAACACTAAACAAACATGCTTTCATACAACAACCAAAATATGCCTAAAATCAATGCACTTCTTTCATCGTCGCTACAACCTCATAGGAAAACTATAATCTACAAGATGTATCCCAAGGCTGCATGCATCTACTAAAGGTGCAGACCAAAAGGATCTAATCAGATGAAGTATTGTTGAAGGAGAAGCACCTTCAAAACAACAGATAGAGTCTAATGTTCATTCAACCCATCTGCACACAGGCCAAGGTTACTACTAGGTACACTTCTCCCCTAAAAGGAAACTACAGTGTATTGCTGCTCTATTGAAGGAGAAACACCTTCAAAGAAACACAGATAAAACTATAACATATATTTTCGTTGTGGTATCGGTTTTAAAAGATCTCATCAATATAGGTAACAACTTCGATAAATGAAAAAACAAAAAGGGAGCTACATAGATAATTTGAAATTATAGATTTGGGCATACTTTATTATTTTTTAGGAGTGTTAGTATAGAAAATGCAAGGTATCATGTTGCATATTTATATCACAGACCAAGGATACGAATAAATAGAAAAGATTAAATAGCATGGTACAAGTCGATTGCAGGTTCTTTCGAAACAATAATGGATTTCTCCTTGTACAGATTCTAATCCATTGGGTATAGATTTAAATAAGAAATTTATAGTTATGGGGTTTGAATTGTCTCACGATTCCTGGCAAGTCCCAAAGTTTTTCACTAGATAGAAATAGAGCGAGTCATCAGGTTTATGAACCCTATTCACAGCTAAATAACTTCAAATTAGCCTGGCATATTATTTCTCCTCTTCTTGTACATGTGTGCTTTGAAAATCTAACCACCTCCAAAGACTCAAGAACAACTCTAGTACAGTTTATAGGTTTGAAGCACTTTTGAGAAAACCCATCACTTAATGACAATTGAGCGAGGAATATATCAAAGGATTCAATCTTGCACTCAATCATAAAAAGCAAGTTGGGGTATCCAACATCTTGCCAACAAACACACTCCAACCATAATGTGAAAGCGAGGTTAACTGTGAAACCTCTTTCCCACTTTGTAGTATCGTTGCCTCTTGAATACCAAAAGCTATCTTGTTGCTTAGATCCACAAAACTTGTCCCAGGTAAACTTTGCATGATACAATTGTGACGTGCAAGCTTGACACACACTCTAGTTTCCCTCTAAAACAGGGTAAGTCAAAATATTATGACAAGCTTAACTGTAATTTGATCATACATTGTTCAGGTACTGTATGGAATAAACAATACACTATCAATGCACTAATGAAGAACTCAAAATAAACGAATTTCTTGTTGCTACAATAGCGCCACTCTTGGATTCTCCAAGGAGCCACTAATTTATAAACATTTGGAATCTTTACTTGGTCTGCAGAAATATTAAGCAATTGTAGTGATCAATCTTTACCCTCCCATGGAAGGTCTATACAGAGTCAGCAATAAATTGATTTAAAGGTGAGGTATATGCCTGACAAATAGGAGTCTGACTCTTCAACTCTAATTTAGTGGCAAGGAAATATTCAACTGTAAATGCTTGATCTTCTACAGTGTAAATGTCTAGATAAATGGCTAGCGTAAATCTGTCCATTGTCCACATATCCCAAAAAACCATGTATGTCTCGACTTTGGTTGTTTGTAAGAGATGGGAGATCACATAAATAATCCATTGTCAAAAGAAAAAGTTAAATCATTTCTAGATAAATGGCTAGCGTAAATCTGTCCATTGTCCACATATCCCAGAAAACCATGTATGTCTGGACTTTAGTTGTTTGTAAGAGATGGGAGATCACATAAATAATCCATTGTCAAAAGAAAAAGTTAAATCACAACATTCTATGGAGATTTTTTTTTAATTTTATTACATACCTTAGAACGTTTGAAAGGACATAACTGAAGCTTCCCTCTCCTTCCACACTTCATTAAATATGCCCCTTTTCCAACGCAGATGTGGCCAGCAGAATCACAACGAGCGAATAGAATATGAAAAGTAAGTTTAATGAATTAAACTAACTTTGTTATACCTCAAGCAAATGGACTATGAGAAATTGGATTCATTCTCTATGAAAGATGATATAGCAAGATCTAATTACATTTTTAACTTAAACAAAGGTAAATTGGATTCATGCTCTGCAATAGACGATATAACTTTGAGATCTAATGACATTTTCAATTCAAACAAAGTTAAGTTGACTACGCTCAAGCTACAAAATGATGGCATCCAACTTCTGAGTGGAAGTTACTGTATATATCTAGCTAGAGGCTATAACATAAAGATATTTGTTATATGTGAAGATAAAAAATGAAAGGAATGTGAAATTTTGACCATCAAGTATAAGTTCCTTTCAAGGACTAGATCAAACCATGACAGTGTTCTCAAGATAATCAACTCACCCATGCTAGTACGCTTCTAGCAGGTTTATGATAAAATTTAAACTCACTAAACTTCAAACAACATAAATTAACCAACAATATGTTTGAAGTTGGTTACCTAAGGATTATATCATACTAAATTACCTTTTGCATCTAACATTGAAAATGATTGTGAAAGAAATGAAGACAAGTAAGTGATTATGATGGATGCATGTGATGAAATAAAATTAAAAAAAGACCTTTCTTCTCATTACTGATGAGCCTTTAGGGGATTCTTGGATGAAGTTGATCCTGATCTCCTTTCTGAAATCAATGAGACACTTTGTAGCTACTTTGATTTGACGGAAAACAGCCCTAATGCTCATGAAAATGAATACGAAAAGAAATAAGCATCGATGAACCTGGTCTTAAATAAGGTGTCTCAAAGTCTAATATGGATAGTATTTTAAATTTCTACATCTAACAAAGGGTTTTCCCAGTTGGGTTCCCTAGAAAATTTTGTTTTTTTTTTGCTATAGTGTCACTGTGTTTTATTTTTGTTCTATTCCACTACAAATTGGTAGAGATATTTTTTGTCTTGGTACAACAATTAGTTTCAGCTTTATTCATTCAAGCAATAGCATAATTTCAAGGAAATTCTACACAAGGGACAATTAATCTATAATTTCACTTATATATTTACAACTAAATTTTCATCCAAAGTGTTTAGGTTACTAGCAAGTGGTATCACAACATATCTCAACATTGCAAGGCATAAATCATACTATTCAATAAGGCTGAGACTTGAGATACAAAAATCTTCCCAAGTTATGCAAGCAAGAAAATTGTTGATTTTTAGTTCTAAATCTATCCAACCAGAACAAGGCTATGCCCTTTTCAACACCTTCTAGTCAAAGTTATTCCTGCCCTCATTCAACTCAATTAAGAATATGTCAATCTCATTGAGATTTTTTCTTCATTTCATGCTTCTAAGTTATATGTTTATGTAACCTAATATATCATTTATGTTAAGTGATTATCCATTTAAAATTATTTAGTTCGTCCAACGCATCTACCTAATTTTCTGATCAGTTTCTGGGCAAACTCTATCAGAGATTTGCAACAAAAAATAGAACATTGTTTTGGTACCTAGTGTTATAAAACTCTAATCTGGAAAAAGTATTTTGGGTTGTTTCCCTAAAAATATTTACGGAATTTTCAATCCTAAAGCCATTTCAGGGAGAATTTTAGTATTATTTTTGGAAATTTTGAATGCAACTAAAAGAAATTATTCTCGTTTTCTCAAAATATTCCAAAACCAAATATGAGTGAATTCATAGAACTTAAGATTTGGAAAGAATTAAAGTTCACTTCTCTTTTCCAAGACCATATATGAGTGAATTCACAAAACCTGAGATTTGGATTCTGGAAACACTTAAATTTCACCTCATTTATTAGGATTGGAAGTTCCTTGAGATGCAAACATGTAGCATTAAGGATTTACTTTGCTTGTTTAAGGACAATGTTTAGTTTATAAATAGTGATACAAGAATCCTTGTATACGTGCCTGACATAGTTCTTTGGTCACAACTAATGAAACTGAAATCCATCAATACATAACAGACAAGGTAGAATGTAAGAGAGAATCTACTTTTCAAAGTATACTCTGACAACAATAAACATCTATACAATCTATAAAGTTGTCACCACACCAAAAAAGCAATTAAAAACCAAAATAAAAATAAGAACAATCTTGGATTGTTATGGTTACTCTAACAAAATGTTAAATAGGATCAATATGTTAATATGGCAAATAGTGTAGTTGATTATGATTTATTGAGCCCAAGGGGTTAGCCCAACCGAATGTCATTAATGTTATTAGGTATTTGGCTAGTTCTGTGCTGGCAAGTGCCCTGTCCCAAATCCCTTGGGTGAGGTGCACTAGTCAATGCCAATGGGTTTACCAGGGATGCCATCCATGAATGAGGGGGAAACATCCATTGGGATTCCCCAGAGAGTTTTTCTTGCAAAGAATAAAAATAGGATTTCCTAAAGAGAAATTTTGAGATGCATACAATGTACACCCAATAACATCAACTCTATAGAGACAAACAATAAAAGAAGGAAAAATACAAATGGTTTTACCTATGTTCCCTTGTGAGTGTGCACTTCATGTGAGATTTTACCATGGAGATCACCTTATCCTTTTCACCTTCAACTTTGCAGACTCCATTTTCATGAGGTTAACTAAATGAAGTACCATTGTTTAGTTGATGATGTAATCTGTTACTTCTTTCATATAATCTTATACCCAATATCTCATTAGAAACACTAGGTGTTGGCAACCTATTATTTCCAACATCCCTACATGAGATCTCCTCTGTTATCTTTTTTTGGTTTTCCAAATAGTTAGTAGTTGCAGGAATGTGTCTATCTTGACTATAGCTAGTTCTTAATCGTACGTGAGCAATTAAGATGCTTCCACTCACAACACTTGACCTTGCGTTGCCCATCATTCTTATAAATCATTTTTTTATGACCAGAAGATGATCCCTGCCAATGTCTTCTATCTTTATGAGAATTAGTCGGACCTAAATTATCTTATATTGATGTTAGAGTATGTTCCATCATTGCCCACGCCTGATCAAAATTAGATTTAACTGTATAATTTTCCATCTCTAAAACAAGGGCTAAATTACTTCTCCGAGCTGATTCACGAAAGAGAAGCAACTTGTTGTTGGGTGTGGGTTGTACAATTGCATCAGTCCCATCTCTGGCCCCAAATCTGTCAAGGGAAGCGCTAGGTGAAAACTTCTAAAAGCCTTTTCCTGGTACATACCGCCATAGGAAGCGTACTTCCTGACTAGAGAAACACCACGAAATACTAAATTGACAATATTGAAATAAAGCTCCACTTACTATACTAGAGTCGTTGGACAACATTAGCCAATTAGGAAAGAGCCTGAAGTCCTAAGCAGCAGCACCGTAACCACAGGCAACAAAGCAGTAGGAAGGCACACCACAAATCCTGGAGTTTGCAAAGCTCATACAAACCCAGAGATGGCACCTGAAGTCGCTCTCCCCAGCAAATCGACAATCTAGTGATGCTTCCTCGAACCAAAGATAGATCAAGACTAAGGTTTTGTGTCTTATCCCGTATCCCATTTCCATGCTTGATGCAAGAGCCAATTCCCCTCCCAACCGCATTTGACGGTCTCATCATGTTCTGTTGCCATAAGCCATAGTTTGAGCCAGGACGCAAACAAACCACACCTCATTCTCTCTGGCACTCTCTCCTCATCACCCAACGCCTGCGAATGACCACCTACATGTCTCTGTGCGATATTAAACACAGTTTGCAGGGAGCGAGGTACGGGTTCCAAAGGCCATTCATTGCATACGAGTGGCGCATGGAGGCCCTTCTAGCTCCACGATCCAAGGCACTGCCAACTAGCCCCCTAAATGATCACCCCCATCGGGGACTTCAAGATCAACATTTAACAGTGATTGCAAGGCCTGCAGTTCTCTAGGTTCGAGATCAACCTTTGATTTAACATCCGCCCATGTCGTCCTGAATTCTCTCTGCGGAGTAATCGCACCACAGTTCGCCAACCAATCTGCTACTTTATTACCCTCTTGATGCATGTGGTTAGTAGTGACCTACTCAAAAGAGGTCAGGGTTCGTCGGATGCGGGAGAGTCGAGATTCTAAGCACCAGCTTCTGGCTACTTTCTATGGGGCGATGTTGTTGATAATTCTTTGGACCATATAAACAATAAGGCGCAAGTCTCCCACTATTTTTATCCTCCCACAGTGAAGGTGGGAGGTCAGGCTAATTCCCACCTCGAGTCTAGTCATTTCCACCACATTGTTCATCATTACACCACACGAACTTCAGTATATTGCACATTGGGAGCTGCAAGAGTCCTAGAGGGTACCTCCAAAACCAGTCAAGTCGGGGTTGCCCTTAGAAGCCCCATCAAAATTAGTTGGATACAACCATCAGGGGGTAGGAGGAAGCAGGAGGGGGAATGGGCAGGGGAAGGACTTGGAGTACGAGCCCTAGGATAAACCACGTTGAATGAAAGATTCAACATAGATAGAATCTGAGAGTTAGGACGTCCCGCATCCCAGTCTTCTTGGATCCAAATATTGGAAGTCGTCTAGCTCCAAATATGAGCGTTGGTTGGTAGTTTCTCTTCAAAAATGGCGCAAGATTATCTTTCCAGGAATTTCAAAGAAGTAGCCCCGAAGTGAGCCACCAAACTCGACTCACCACAAGATTGGAAAACTAATGAATTGGCCAGCCTTCAAGTAGCTCTCGAATGTCTTCTGGGTGGCAATATATTGGGCCAAAAAGAATGGAAACCTGGTCCCATTCCTCATGTGTCATGATGCATCCCTCGAAGAGATGGAGCAAGGATTCTTTTGGTTGCTTGCATAAAGGACACATCGAAGGACCGACAAATTCTTGCTTCTAGAGTCTATCACAAGTAAGTACACGTTTGTGTCCAACTAGCAAAAGAAAGTGTGCTACCTTTGGCCACAAGTTACTCCTCCATATTTCCCACCAGAAAGGGTTATCCCAACGGATCATGGCATTAGCCCTCATGAGGCAGGCTTCTTTCATAGAGAAAACTCCAGTAATAGAGAGGACCCATCAGAGCTTATCCGGTTCTTGTGATACATGGGCAGGCCACTATGAAAGATGGGCACCCAGTCACTCACAGCCCCCCTGAGGAATATCCGGTGGCCACTCTTCATCTGACTTCCATATCCTCCATCCCTAATCATCAACCTCTTCGATCCATTAGTCCGCCACCCGAGTGGCTGAGATCGATTGGAAAAAGGGCATCAAATATGAAAGGGACTAATCCTGATTGAGACAAGGGAACTATTGTGAGGAGTCCTGCCAAAATAAGGAAACTACCCATTCTTTGCTCCATAAAAGAAATGGTCATGGATCAAACCACTATTATTATTCACAAGATTCCATATTGTCAAATCTGTACTCGAAAGAGGTTCGCAAATGAGGGCTTCCTGGGATTTCCCCTACTTGTATTTTTGGGTCCAGATTGTTTTCCAAATCTTCATCTCCCCCTTGTATCCATCTCCACCATAACTTGGCTTCAAGGGCAGTGTTCAGTATTGCAGGGTCCCTCAAACTGAGGCCTCCCAGAGCCTTGGGGAGGCAGAAGTTATGCCAAGTAACAAGCGACCATTTCCGGTCCATCGAGGCTCTACTCCACAAGAATCGTCTAAATATTGCTATTAGCTCCAAGTATATACATTTGGGGGCAGGGAGGGAGGATATTTGATACATCGACATGCCTTACAATACATATTTCAAAAGGTTTGCTCTTCCAGACAGGTTGAGGAAACGGAAGGTCCAATTCGACAGGTTCTTGGTTATCTTGGAGCAGAGGTCTTCCCAGGGAGCAATCTGGAGGGGATTAAAGATGAGAGGAACCCCTAGATATTTAGAGGGAAGAGATCTAATGGTGAAGCCTAGAACTCTAGCCAAGCAATATTGAACTGCCTAGGAGTACGAAATAAATAAATACTTGATTTGTCCTTGTTTAGGAGCATACCTAAAGCATTTTTGAAGTCCACCATAATGTTGTTCAACTGGGATGCTTCCCTAATAGTAGCCTTATAAAATAAAAGATTATCCTCCACGAAATGTTGGTGTGTCATATGAACATTAGTTCCGTGCAGGTTAATGTCGTCCAACAAGTTTGATTGCTTGGCGACCTTTATCCTTCTTCTCCGACCCTCTACTACAATGATAAAGAGGAATGGGGAATGGGGTCCCCTTGACGGATTCCTCGAGAAGGTCTGAAGGTTGTCGAGGGGAATCCATTGATCAGGATTGAGAAGAAAGGTGTGGATATCAGGGATCTGATCCAATCATCAACAAATCCAAAAGCCCGGAGGATTGCCAACAAACAATCCCAATTCAGGCAGTCGTAGGCTTTTGATAGATCTTGTTTTAGAAACATACCTCTTATTTTGCAGACCTGGAAGGAATGGATGGTCTCATTATCCAAGACAATGCAACAAGAATTTGGCGTCCTTCAACAAAACTCGATTGTTCCTGGCTGATAATGTGATGGAGGATAGGTTTCAGACATCTGATCAGAATTGTGGAAAGGATTTTATAGATGACATTCCATAGGGAGATTGGTCTAAAATCACTGTGAGACAAGGCCTCCTAGGTTTAGCAATGAGTGTCTGGAATGTATCTTAAGACCTGACCAGATTTGACAAAGACAATGAGATTTTAAGAAGGACCTGCACACTTTGAAGAATTCCACAGTGAATCTGTCAGGACGAAAAGCTTTATTGGAGGGCATGACCTTGACCACTTATTCCACTTCAGAAAGCGTGATGGGACTAAGCAAGGCGTTGTTCTGAGCAAGAGAGACCAACAAAGGGATATGATGCATGATGGTCTAGATGGCTTCAAACCTAACATAGCCTTCGTCTCACAATAAGGAGAGGTATGTCTTCAATACTTTGTCAATATCTTCTTAGAGTTCATAGCGAGTGTCAATAGATCCTTGAAGTTGAGTGATTAGGTTACATTAGCGATGATTGATTGTGGATCTATGAAAAAATTTAGAGTTGCGCTCACCCTCCTACAGCCATTGAATGCACAATTTCTATCGCCATATGATCTCTTCTTGATGTGTTATTTCTTCTAACTCTCGTATCAAGAACCCCTCTTCGTCCACAATTTCCCAGGATTGGCCATCCTGTATTATTGTCCTCTAATCTTCCTCTAAGCGAGCTTCCAACTTGTATTTCTCCTCGAAAATGTTGCCAAACTCGTTGCGGTTCTAGGTTTTGATTTTGAGTTTCATCACCTGGAGATTCCTTTGGAAGGATTGCATCTTATTTCTCAGAGGATCTTCCATCGTGGTCTACCAAGTTTCAAGCTTCTCCAAAAAAGCAGGGTAACGCAGCCATAAGCTTTCAAATCGAAAGGGCTTTCTCCAAGTAGAAACCTCGGTAGTCACCGTCAGACTGACAGGCTAGTGGTCTGATCCACAAGAGGGTTATATCGATTTCAACATTTCGATCTTGTAAAATAAGTTGTTCTGGAAGGAGAAATCGATCCAACTGGTTGGCCACCTAGTTTTTTCCACCCCATCTATTATTCTAGGTGTGAAGCCTGTGTTTGGGGAGAAAATCAACCAAGTGGAGATCTTCTATGGCATCATTGAATATCGAGGAGGGATCCAATCTTATGACTTCGCCTCTCTTCTCTTCAATATTTCTGATCATATTAAAGTCTCGTCAAATAATCCAATCCTTTGTTGCCCAAGAACTGGATAAGTTAACTACTTTATTATTATTATGGTTAGTAATATTATTGTAACCACTATTATAATTATTGGAATTATTATTATTTTCATTAATACCAATAAATTTAATAATATTTTTTCCTCTTTATTATCATTTATATATTTAAGAGTTCCTTCTTTATTACTTTTATCGTATAATCTAGTAATTTCATTATTATTAACTAAAGTGTTAGATTCAAAATTATTTATATTATTCACATTATTCACACAACTACTTTTGGAAAGGGGATTGAATTTTGCCCTTGCTCCTCAAAATATTCTGGTCGCTGATATTATGTGTGACGTCGAATTTGGGATAAAGGGCTTACCGAATAATATTAAAGATATTATTTGTCAAGACTGCGTTGTTATTCTTAGAAAAGTGAAGCCCCCTAAGAATAACATCAGCAAAGGTGAGTTCAAAGCCCTCAAATCCCTGAATAGGAACCCAGACATAGTTGTTTTGAAAGCTGACAAAGGGGGGGTTGTTGTTATCCTTGACAAGGATGATTATCGCAAGAAGATGTTGGATCATTTGGTCAACAGTGGTACCTATGGAAAGCTTGACAAGAATCCCTTGAAAAATATTTCTAAGACTATCGCTCTTGCTATTAAATCCAGCAGCACGGTTGTCTCCTTTAGCCATAAGCTGATTGAAAGTATCCCTATCACTCCCAAGATTTATGGGCTTCCAAAAATCCATAAAGAGAGAGTCCCCCTTCGACCCATTGTCAACACCATTGGTGGGCCGACCTACCTTCTAGCTAAATTTTTAGCCATGAAGCTAAAACCCCTGGTGGGGTGGACGAAGTCCTTTGTCAAAGAATCCTCTTCTTTTCTTAATGAATTAAAATATATGAAGTTTGAATCTGGCAATAATCTTGTAAGTTTTGATGTGGTTTCCCTATACACTTGCATCCCCATTAAAGAAGCCCTTGATGTCATCTTTCGGCTTACTAATCCCGACACGGCTAAGTTAGTTGAGATCTGCCTCACTTCCCCTTTTTTTGTATTGAAGGTGTTCTATGAACAAACTTGTGGGGTTGCAATGGGTTCCCCCCTATCCCCTATCGTTTCTAACATGTTCATGGAAGATTTTGAATCCAAGGATTTATCCTCAGCTTTATTTAAAACTAAGCTTTGGAAAATATTTGTTGATGACACCTGCACCATTTGGCAGCACGGGCCTGAAAAATTAGATCTCTTTTTCCAACATCTCAATAATCAATCTAACTCCATCCAGTTTACGATGGAGCGTGAGGTTAATGGTTGCCTTCCTTTTCTCAATGTCCTCATTTCTAGGAACGCTAATGGATCTTTCTCCCATGAGGTATATCGAAAGAAGACTCACACTAAGTAGTATCTTCGTGCCAGTTCCCATCATTTTCCTGCCCAAAAGATAGGTGTCATCAGCACGTTAGCCACTCGTGCTTTAAGAATTTTTTATCAAGACCACTTTTCTAAAGAAAAGTCCCATCTACTTAATGTTTTTGTCCATAATGGCTATAGTAGGCAGCAAGGTGTCAAATCCTTCCTCAAAGCAAGCAAAGGTCCCAAGGTCAAGAAAGAACCCATTGAACGCAGTTCAGGAGTCCACCACCCCTTAATCCAAGGAACGACTGACAAGATTGTGAGAATCTTGAAGAAGCATAATATTCCCTTGACCTTTAGACCCCTCAGCACCATTAGGAGTTCCCTTAAGTCTGTTAAAGACCAAGTGATGAACCCTATGGATATGAAAGGTGTTTACATCATCCCTTGTTCCTGTGGAACCTCATACATAGGTGAAACTGGTCGTTCTATAAACCAAAGGATTAAGGAACCCGTTGCTGATATTAAACAAGGGAGGACCAAATCTTCAGCTTTAGCCGAACATGCAGAAAATACTAAGCATCATATATGCATTGAGGAGGCTAAGGTTATCTCTAAGATTCCTCATTTTGATCATCGTAAGTTTAGGGAAGCCATTGAAATTGAGGTCTTCCAGTAATATTAATAGGGATGACGCTTGAAAATTAGTAGTTGTTGGATTCTCGCCCTCTCTTCTTAATTTTCTTCATTCTTTCGTTCCCCCTTTTTTCCATTTTCCTTTTTATATCCATACTAGTAATATTATAATTAATCTATTATTTGTTATTTATATACATATTGATATAAAACAATATGTATTAACATTCTGATAGAATTAGTATTTGCATTATAAATATTTTTGTGGAAATATTATAGATTCATTATTGTTTTTAATCTTGATTATATATGTAAAATAAAATAAAAAGAATGGAATTTTATTAAGACCCGAATTAGATATAGTCGTTAAGTTGATAAATATAATATATAAATATTAGTAATTCTAATATTAATATGAATGTTTAGTTTTTAATATATAGTGATTTATAGATATATTGTTATTATATATATACAATTTAATGTTAATATTATTTATTAGTAGGAGTGTGAGTTTTATCAAGAATCCTTTTTATTATATATATATATATATAATCTTTATTATTAGTTTTAATCTATAGTTATTTATATATATATTGATAAAGTAAAAAAGAATTGAATATTATTAACCTTAATCAGATATAGTCGTTAAATAGTTAACTAATAAAATTAAAAATATATTTATTTATTTATTTAAATATTATTAAACCTGCCACCTCTCCCTCCGAGAGTCAAACATAGTCGTTTTCTTCTAGCTGTTAGGTTATCCCGTCTCCCTATTTAACCCTCTTCCTGGATCTATTTCTTCATCGTGTCCTGAAGATGAACCACACTTGTTGGTTCGAAACGTGTTGACCCAAATCTTCAATGTGACTTCTTCTGAAAAACTCTTTATACATTATGATATGGATCACATAAGCTTGAATTCAAATATTGCTAGCTGTTCTCAATAATTTTATCTTCGTTCATTTTGGTTTCTTGTAAAAGGACAATTTTTGGCTTATACTTAGCAATATTTTCCTTTAGGGATAAGATCTTACCTGGGCTATTGAAGCCTCGAATGTTTCAGGAGGTGATCTTCTTTGGAAAGGAGGGATAGATCTAGGAAAGTAATCACGCAATTGTCCCATCTGCCCTGAATTCATCAGTAATTCCACCGCTTCGTGGATCAGGTCTTTAGTCGACTTCCTCCCCTTCTTGCCCTTCTCCGAACCCCTTGGATCTACAATGGTGAGAGCCAATAAGGTGTTGTCTTTTCCTGTACACATCAGATATGGATCTGATTTTCGTGATCTAGTTGCCCATTGAGACTAGAGATGGCCAAAGTGCGACAACTAATTCCCTGGAATGCCTTTGACATCTAATTTGATCCAATTTTTGAAGATCGCGAGCACTTTTTTCTCTTCTGCACCTAATATATTGTTTTTCTCTTCCACTTCCAAGATTCCACTGGTATAGGTGAGGACTTCTTTGACCTGTTTTTCATACTCAGTGTGATCTGGCATCTTCCTCTTGGTGGCCATCTTATCTCTTCCACTTCCAAGATTCTACTGGTATAGGTGAGGACTTCTTTTCCCTACTTTTCATCCTCAGTGTGATCTGACATTTTCCTCTTGGTGTCCATCTTATCCACTAGGAGAACGAGTTGCTTATCAACTTCCATATATTGAATGATCTCCTTTGAGGAGGAAAGGGCTTCCATCGCATGTTCCAGATCTAGATCTAGGGTTGCTAAGGAAACAAAAGGATTGTTGGAACTGGGGGTCGTTGGGGTTGTCAAGACATTGGGGGTCATCTTTGACCGAGGCTTAGGGGCCTCCTCAATCACTGGGTGACGCTGCGAAGTGTACCATAGACATTGGAACGAGACATGTTCATAACCGAGAGGTTGGATCCAAGTGGAATCATAGTAAATCAGCGTGATGGACTCTGGTAATGGTTGATAAATGTTCATATGCACACAGATCCAATCGAAAATTGTGTGATAACATCGTTTTGTAATCTCATAGATATTGACAAATTATCCAATTGAGTTCCCTATGCCTTCTAATATATCGTGTTCCCAGCATCTGGTAACAAGTATAATCACACCCAGGCTCGAGCTACTTTGAATTCTTCCTTATCGGTGTTATAGCATTCCTCCGAGCACCTGAGGAATTGTCTCACACTACCCATGAAATATTTTGACAAATTAACCAATGAAGTTTCCTATGACTTCTTGTATATCGTGTTCCCAAAAATCGTCTGATAACGAGTATAATAACACCCAAACTCTAGCCACTTTGAATTCTTCCTTATCAGGGTTATAGCATTCCTCTGAGTACATGAGGAATAGTCTCGCACAACCCATGAAATATAGCCCATTTTCAAATGTGTTTTATGTCCTCTGAATCCTCTAAAATAACTTTAAAATATTTTTGCTCGAAGACAAAGCTCAAATTTTCCTCGGGGTGCCCATTTGTTTTGGATCTACACTAATATGTCTTGCTCCTTGGGCCAAATACCCATAAATTTGTAGATCGTGGCGTGATATTTCATACACTGGCTGGCTTGCTCTAGGAGGATATTAGGGATTACAAACTTGGAATTGGTTATTTCTTTAGGCAAGCAGCGGCTTCTCCCTTCTCTTGCTTGCCATTGCACCCCATGGTCGGGTTTTCTTCAGTACGTAATGCAACGGCGATGACATCTGCATGATTCTTTTGCCCATGGATGAACAATGTGTGGTTCACTACGTCCCCTCACGCCGAGGCGAGGTACCATTCATTGTCGCGCCTATAATCTACTAGCGTGATCCAATAGAGCTAATAGGCTACGATCGAATCAGAGAAGTTCAGATCCGTCAGGAAGGTACTCAGTCGACAAGGTTCAAAAACCCTAGCAGAGCTTCCCTTTTGCCCCAGCTCTCGTCCTTTTCACAAAGGGAAACAATACTTTTAAATGTCGTTTCCCTTGTTTGTTTTCTCGCCCCACTAAATTATTTTCAGAATGTTTTGATTTTCCTTGAAAGCAAATTTTTCTTTTTTAATTATGTGTCAAACTGAAATTTTTTTCACATAATAAAACTTATGTTCATAAATTTTTTAAGTTTTGAAATTTTTCTTTCATTTTCATTTGAACTATTTTTTCTTGTGTTTTATCTATTCTTGCCTCAACGATTTTTTTTCGCATAATAAAACTTATGTTCATAATTTTTTTAAGTTTTGAAAAATTTCTTTCAATTGAACTATTTTTTCTTTTGTGTTTTCGCTATTCTTGCCTTTAACGACTCTTTTTTTCGCCCACAAATAATTTTATCAAATATTTAAAGAAACTTGTGTTCATAAATTTTTCAAGTTTTGAAATTTTTCTTTCATTTTCATTTGAACTATTTTTTTCTTGTGTTTTATCTATTCTTGCCTCAATGATTTTCTTTCACGTTCTTGCAAATAATTTTTTCGCATAATAAAACTTATGTTCATAATTTTTTTAAATTTTGAAAAATTTCTTTCATTTGAACTATTTTTTTCTTGTGTTTTCGCTATTCCTGCCTTTAACGACTCTTTTTTTCGCCCACAAATAATTTTATCAAATATTTAAAATTTCTTTCATAATATGTTATCACGATGTCTTCCTAAGCAAAAAAAATATATTGGCAGGAGTTATTTGTTCTCCAAAAGCAAGTAGAATTGTCTTCTCCTTTCTCCATTGTTATTCGAGTTCTGTATTAACGAAAATTTACGATAAACAAGCTCTTCCCCTATCTCAAAGAGAAGTGATGCAAAATCTAGGGAAAAATTCATGTCGGACATTCTCCTACCAATTTGATTATTTATGATCAGCTTTCCTGATTATTATAGAAAGATGTGAGTTATTGTTAAGGTTGGATGCAGTATAAATTTTTATGTTTGGTGTTTTTATTAAAAGAAACAAAGATATAAATAAAAATAAAATAGATATATAAATAAACAAAAGCCATAAAATTTTCTAACTTGGTTTATTTATATTGGTGAGATGAATTTCTCTCTCTCCATTGTTATTCGAGTTCTGTATTAACGAAAATTTACGATAAACAAGCTCTTCCCCTATCTCAAAGAGAAGTGATGCAAAATCTAGTGAAAAATTCATGTCGGGCATTCTCCTACCAATTTGATTATTTATGATCGGCTTTCCTAATTATTATAGAAAGATGTGAGTTATTGTTAAGGTTGGATGCAGTAGAAAGTTTTATGTTTGGTGTTTCTATTAAAAGAAACAAAGATATAAATAAAAACAAAATAGCTATATAAATAAGCAAAAGCCATAAAATTTTCTAACTTGGTTTATTTATATTGGTGAGATGAATTTATCTCTCTCCATTGTTATTCGAGTTCTGTATTGACGAAAATTTACGATAAACAAGCTCTTCCCCTATCTCAAAGAGAAGTGATGCAAAATCTAGGGAAAAAATTCATGTCGGGCATTCTCCTACCAATTTGATTATTTATGATCGACTTTCCTAATTATTATAGAAAGATGTGAGTTATTGTTAAGGTTGGATGCAGTAGAAAGTTTTATGTTTGGTGTTTTCTATTAAAGAAACAAAGATATAAATAAAAATATAATAATTATATAAATAAACAAAAGCCATAAAATTTTCTAACTTGGTTTATTTATATTGGTGAGATGAATTTATCTCTCCTATGTGGTGCAAATCTTTGTCACTATCTATAATTTCGTTGTTACTAGACATGCCCTCTCTCTAAATCAATTCCTCCTCGATCTTTGTCAATACTTACAATCTATATGACCATTTAGTTGGGAAAAAAAAAATCCATGAAATGCATTCCTGTTTTTCCCCAATTCTATGTGCTTTGTTTTTCTATCATATTAACAATTTCCCTTAAAAAAATTTCTTGTTAAACACCCGCTGCCTATTGCTAAGTTTCTACTTACAATGCAGCTATACAAAACATTAAATAAAAAATAATATTAAATAAAAATAAAAATTAAACAAACAAAAAAAAATTACTTCACAATTCATATTGCAAAAACAAAAACATAAGAAGGCTTGCTGACTTTCTTAGCCGACAGAATAGCAAAAGAAAATTTCTGCAATTCGACATGACTGGAAATTGCTCTTCAAAAGCAAGAAGCCTTTTCTTCTTCTTTCTCCATTATTATTTGAGTTTTGTATTAGCAAAGATTTACGATAAACAAGCTCTTCCCATATCTGGGACAGAAACAATGTGAAATCTAAGGGAAAATCCATGTCAAGTGTTCTACCAATCTAATTATTTACGAAGATATTTGGAAGGACATCTTCGTTGCTTTGTATCTGATAAACAAACACAATGGGTCAATTGGTTGCCTCTGGCTGAATGGTGGTATAACACTTCCTTCCATACAGCAACAAAAATGACCCCATTTATGGCACTTTATGGATATCAGCCACCATCCATCACATCATATTTAAGAGAAAATTCTAAGGTTCAAGTCGTGGAACATCACATCGAACATAAACAACAAGTCCGCCAACTCTTAAAGGATAACCTCATGTTGGCACAGAATAGAATGAAACAACAAGCAGATCAACATCACAGCGAAAAAAGTTTTGATGTAGGTGATTGGGTATTCCTACAGCTACAACCATACAAGCAAATGTCCCTCAAGCAAGCTAAGAAGGATAATAAATTATCACCAAAGTATTATGGTTCGTACAAGGTGTTGCAAAAGATTGGTACTATGGCATACAAATTGGAGCTTCCTGCAGCTTCTCAATTGCACCCAGTGTTCCATGTTTCATGTTTAAAGAAGGTTATAGGCGACAAGTTCCCAGTTCAAACAATATTGCTAGAACTTGACGAGGAAGGAAAAATTATATCGGAATCGAAAGCAGTCACAGAAACAAAAACTCGACAACTACGAAATCAATCAATTTCGAAGTATCTTATCAAGTGGAAGAACTTATCCGCTGAAGATTCCACATGGGAGGATGAGAATTTTGTACAGAAGCATTAAGAACTACTCAAGCGTTGAGGACAACACTTTTTTAAAGGAGAGGGGCATGTTGGGTCCCTATAATACTAGTGATTACCCTATTACTATTGTCGTTTCATCCCTTATTAATATTGTTGTGCCCCTATTATCCCCATATTGTTATTACTATGCTCCATAGAATCCCTCTATTGTTATTTTTGTGGCTTTATATTATTATTGTTAGGTCGACTGGGTTATATTGTGACTCCTTAGACTCCTATATATAGAAAGGAGGTTTTGTCATTTGAATCATCCAAGAATTGTTCATTTATGTAATGTAAAGGAAGTTTCCCCCTTGAAGAGGCTGAATTCTAAGGCGTTGATCTATCTTTCCTTGAGCTGGTTTCAAAACAAATATTAACATTTTATAATTAATATTTCAATATTATTATTTAATAATTCATATTAATGCGCATCATTTTTTCTTTTTCCAAACATATTTTTGTTCAAATTTACTGAGATATTAAATCTAATATATTTAAATATATCTAATTTAATATCTCAATTTTTAATATTCAATTTATTTTTAAATATTTCATATTCCATATGTAAAAATTTTAATTAACATTTAATTATAATAAATCATTTTGAATCAATATCTTTTTTATTCAATTAATATTTCATGTTTAATGTCTTTTACAAGATTTCTCCATATATATATTTTTTTAATATCATATTTTAAATATTTTGTTTTTAAAAATTTAATTTTTCATATTTTATATTAAAAAGTTATATGGTAGTATTTTGGAAAAGAAGTTAAGCATATGGCTTGAAAGTGAAGGTAAGCGAGCTAAAGGCCAAGCAAGTTTCAGAAAGCATCACTCAACAACAAACCACCTTGTTACGCCTAGGATCATTGCGAAGGAATGTTGTAATGATAAATCCAATTTATTTTATTGCTTTGTGGACTTTATAAAGGCTTTCGATACAGTTCCTAGATACAACCTTTGGAATAGATTAGAAGAGCTAAAAGTTCCTCTCAAGTTGCGAGCTGTCGCTATAAGGTAATACGAGAATGCAATTGCCAAGCTAAAGAATAATGAGGGGTGGTCGAAGGATATTAAGTGTAACATCGGAGTTAAACAAGGTTGCCCCCTCTCCCCTACCCTATTTCGCATTCACATCTATAAGCTCGAAAGCTATTTAGAGGAAGCAAGATTTGATGACACGATCTTAGCTGGGATAGTCGTCATCTATGCTGACGATATTGTTCTTTTCGCAAGGTGCCCATCTAATCTTGATAAGCAACTCAAGCTTCTTAAGGATTTCTGCTTTACCATGGGTATTAAAATTCTCCTCACGATCTTAGCTAGGATAGTTGTCATCTACACTGACGATATTGTTCTTTTCACAAGGTGCCCATCTAATGTTGATAAGCAACTCAGGGTTCTTAAGGATTTCTGCTTTACCATGGGTATTAAAATTCTCCTTAATTTTTTTATTTTTTTTTAAATTAATTTTTCATATTTTATATTAAAATTTTCCTTGTTTAATATTTTAATTTTTTCAAAATTTTCAAAAAAAAAGTTAATATTTCTAATATATTTCTAACAATTTTTTAACAATATATAGCTTCTATATTTAATTTTAATAATTTTGTATTATTTTTTATTATATGTTTATTTTAGATTTTAAATATTTCATATTCAATATCTCAATATTTTCAATTTTATATATATATATATATATATATATATATATATATATATATATATATATTTCATATTTAAATGTTAAACATTTCATAAGTTATATTTGGTAGCCTATGTTTAGACATGGATATTTCATATTCAATATCTCACAATTTTCAATTAATATATCATTTCTTTTTTTTGGTAGGTAAGCACCCATAGGGGATTTGAACCAGTGACCTATCACAAGTAGTGCCTTAACAGTGCACCCATTCACCGTCAATCCAAAGCCCCGTAGGCTAATTAATATATCATTTCAATATCTATATATATAATTTAATATTTAAATATTTATATTCAAAATTTAAATGTTATTGTTTCATAATTAATATTTCAATGTTATTATTTAATAATTCATATTTGAATGTTATTATTTAATAATTCATATTTGGTAGTCAATCTTTAATATTTTTATGTTTAAACCTTTGTCAAAATCTTTAAATGTTTATATTTAAATGTTTATTTCGTTCAAATGGTCATCACAAACTTAATCTTAAATGGTGTTAATGGTTCTTAATGCTTAATGGTTAAATCTTTTAAACTTAAATATTAATGTTTATTAATTTTTAAATTATTTTTTAATATTAAAATGTTTTTAATGTTTAACTATGTTTATTAGTAATGTTTAAAGAGTGTTAATGGCTCTTAATGTTTATTAATGCTTAAATCATTTTTTAATATTAAAATGCTTTTAATGTTTAACTATATTTATTAGTGATGTTTAAATAGCGTTGGTTTTTTCGAACTGGAGCTCCCGCACTTCCTTCTGCGACCTCGTCAAGCCTCCAGCAGCCCTCCCGCCTGGCAGCGCTCCTACTGGGCAATTTCTTGCCCCTGCTGGCTCGCCTGGGCTCCATCCTTTGGGCTTTACTTCGGCTCCCGAGGACCCTTTCGGGCCTTCTGCTCGGCACCAGCTGTGGGGCCTTCCCCCTGCCTTTGCATCTCTCTCCTCCCCACCTTCTGCGAGCCTGGCTCCCCTTCGCTACCATACCTGGGACTGACTCCTCCTCGCCTCGAGACAATGAAGATGAGAAAAAACTCTTTGCTTCTCTCATTCCAAAAAACGCCACCTCAAGAATTTGTCCCTCTGCATCAAAGTTCGTCAAGAAACTAGCAGACGTCCCTAAAGTTTCTCTTCCTCCCAATCTCCCGAGGAACGCTGCGATTTCTTTGGCTGAGAGGGTCTTATACGTCAGTTCAATGGCCTCTGGCCTTCGACCAAATCAGTCCAAAAATGGGTACAACGTAACTGGAACGCGACCATACAAGGGAAAATCGCCATCAGATTCTGCGGAAGGGGCTTCTATACTTTCCTCTTCGAAACAAAGGAATACCAAAACCTCATCTTCAGAAATGGCCCCTACTTCATGGATTCGAGAGGGCTCTATCTGAATAGATGGTCCCCTGACTTCGACCCGGAAATGGACATCCCGAACGTTGTTTCGGTTTGGGTTCGCCTGCCTCACCTCCCTCTGCATTGCGGGGGGGACAAATCTGTGATGGCTATTGGGAATGTTGTGGGAAAATACATTCATAGATGTGAACCAAAAGAAAACATGCATGCTTGTGCAAGGATCTGCGTTGAAGTCGACTTAGGAAAAGGCCTACCGGAAGCTATCAAGATCAAAGTGGACCAATGGACCCATATCGAGCAGCTGGACTACAAGCAACTACCATTCAAATGTAAGGTATGTCACGAATATGGACATTTCGCTAATAGGTGTAGTAAGTTAAAAGCAAATGAACCGAATGAAAATGCTGAAACCTCTGAAGGCTCATGGGAGCAAGTAAAAAAGAAGAAATCAAACCCTTCCCAGCAAGGCCCCAGTTCTAAGCTTCTATCGGAACCCCAAGACCCCCCCCTCCCCTCCACCCATTTCGACCCAGCCTTTCCTCTCCTCCTCCAATCCCTTTGAATCCTTGGTGGATGAAGATCCCTCCTCCCCCCTTCCTCTCCCCCAGCCACTGCTCTAACAGTAATCCCCTCCCCCTCACTGCCCCTCTCCTCCCCTCCTCCTACAATAGAACGTATTCTAACAAGAAACAAACTCAAAGAAGCAAGCCTCACCTCTGATCCACCGAGAAAAGCAGGTAGGAAGTCAAACAAAGAAATAAGAGATGAAACAGCAGCAAAAGAAATGGCCACGGGCACTCAACAGCCGATGGACTCATTCTTGGACAAGCAAAAAGGAAGCGGGGAAAAGATAAAGGAGAAGAGCTCCCCCAGCCACTGCTCTAACAGTAATCCCCTCCCCCTCACTGCCCCTCTCCTCCCCTCCTCCTACAATAGAACGTATTCTAACAAGAAACAAACTTAAAGAAGCAAGCCTCACCTCTGATCCACCGAGAAAAGCAGGTAGGAAGTCAAACAAAGAAATAAGAGATGAAACAACAGCAAAAGAAATGGCCACGGGCACTCAACAGCCGATGGACTCATTCTTGGACAAGCAAAAAGGAAGCGGGGAAAAGATAAAGGAGAAGAGCGGGGCTCACCAAAAAATTAGTAAGTAATGATATTGGTCTCTTGGAATTGTAGGGGGTTGGGCTCCTCTCTAAAAGCAAATGCAGCCCGGGACTTAATCATTCATGAGCAGCCAGATCTTTTCCTAATCCAAGAGAACAAAATGTCCAACCAAGACTTTCAAATACTCACAAAAAGACATAAAAGCTTTGCAGGCACAACAACAGATTCCGTGGGCGCCTCGGGAGGCATAGGTACTTTATGAAACAAGAAAAAATGGGACCTCATTAGCCAAAAATCATCCAACTGGTGGGTCAGAACTGACCTTAAAAACAAAATATCAAAAGAATAATATATTGTCCTCAACATCTATGCCCCAAATCATTTCAGGGATAAGGCATATTGCTGGGACTCCATCAACTCAGAGCTGCAGGTATCCCAAAATAGGAACATAATTATGGGTGGCGACTTGAACCTAATCAGGAACATCGAGGAAAAAATAGGAGGGAAATTCCTCGCTGATCCTTCAAGAGATTCTCTAGAAGCAATAATAGAAACACACAAACTCATTGATATCCCCCCTAACAATGGAAAATTTACTTGGAGCAACAAGAGAGCAAGAATCCACAACATCAAAGAGAGACTGGACAAGATATTAATTCATGCAAGAATTGTTACAGGTTTCTCCTCAGTCAAAAGTAAAATAGTTCATGCCACAGCTTCAGACCATAAGCCTGTGGTTCTAATTCTTGACAATGAAAGAAATCTCGGCCCTTTACCTTTCAAATACAACAAAATTTGGGATACCAAGGAGGGCTTCAGAAAACTCATCAAAGATCACTGGGAGAAGGAAGTCATCGGCTCACCCCACTATATATGGGAATCAAAACTAAAATCCTTAAGAGCAGCGATTAAACAGTGGGCCAAAGAGAACGCAATAATGGAAAACAAAAAAAAGAATAGAGCTACTCAGGCAAGTGGAGCAATGGAATCAGGAGAAAGAGGATCATCAAATCTCAAAGGAAGAACAATCCCAGGAAAATGAAATGTTCAAGGAACTCTATAGGCAGAACAGAGAAGAGGAAGAAGAGCAGAGACAGAAATCGAGGTGCCTTTGGCTCAGAGCTAGAGACAAAAACACCTCTTTCTTTCATAATAACCTTAAGATCAGAAGAGCAGGAAATCAGATTGATAAAATCACCGCCGAAGGGAAAGAACTCAGTGAACAAGAGGAAATTAAAGCAGCAGCACACAGCCACTTCAAAACCCTCTTATCAGCAATCCCCCAGTATATGGACAACGTGGATTTTCTTCAGCCAGTTGAGTGCAAAATTTCTGAGCATCAAAATAGAAAATTGGATCAAGATGTTTCGGAGGAGGAAATAAGGTTGGCTCTGTTTAGCATGCAGCCGAACAAGGCCCCTGGACCCGACGGCTTCACTATTGCCTTTTCAGGAATCACTAGGACATCATAAAAAAAGATTACGCCAGGATGGTTAAAAATATCTTCAAAAAAATAAGATGGGTGAGAACACTAAATCCTCCCACCTGGCGCTTATTCCCAAGGACCCCAACCCCCTCTCCTTTGATCACTTCAGACCTATCTCTCTTTGCAATGTCTCCTACAAAATAGTAACCAAAATCCTGGCAAATAGACTGAAAAAGCTCCTACCTTACCTTATATTAGAGAACCAAGGAGGATTCGTCCCAAAAAGACAAATAACAGACAATGTCATTCTGATTCAAGAAGCAATTCATAGCAGCATCAATAGAAATGAAAGAGGTATGATTATAAAATTGGACATGGCAAATGCCTTCGACAGGGTCAACCATCAATTCCTTGCAGAGGTTCTCAGGAAGTTTGGAATTTCCAGCAAATTTATAAGCATCATTATGGAGTGCATCTCAAACCCTTAGACAACCCCTCTAATAAATGGTAGACCCAATGGCTACTTCAAAAGCACCAGAGGGTTGAGACAAGGCTGCCCCCTCTCTCCTTTATTATACATCATCATGGCAGAAACCTTGAGCATTCACCTGGAAAATCTTCGAAAGCAAAAGGAGATCACAGGGATCAGCATAGCGAGAGGGATAAAAGAAATCAACCATTCGCTCTTTGCAGACGATACCCTTTTAATAGGGGGGGCCTTAAGCTTAATGGCAAGAAGATTTAAGAGAACTTTGGACACCTTCTTGGCAGTCTCAGGGGGATTGCTAAACAACAATAAATGCAAAATTTATACTTGGAATGTCCCTCTCCAAATCATGCAAAGAATCTCCCTGATCATGGACATCCCAGTTCAAAGAAACTGGAGACACTTCTCATATCTGGGTCTGACACTTCCTCTCAGCATTCTCCTATCAGCGTTCTCCAGATCAATTTAAATCCCATCGCTTTGTTAGAGAGGCTTGGAATTTTGATAGTTAAGCCCCCTTTTTCGAAAGGGAGGGTAACTTGGTCCCATCTGACGAGGCTAAAGTTTTTCGAGTCTTGCTTCCCTCCCTGCCAGAGGAAACTTCTCATGATTAACTCCATGTGCTTGTGGGCACTAGCAGGGGCCAGAGTGACTGCATATTGATATATGGGGAAAGCGAAGAGGAGAGCCTTAATGAGAGTTGTTCTGCCCGCCAAATTTAGCCAGGACAGCCCCGAGCTTTGGAGAAGTCCTCTCATTTTTCTATTTGCTTAATCCATATTTAAGACTTAACGATTTCTTTTGCTAAGGGCAGACCCAAATAAGAAAAGTGACTCCAATTTCTTTGAACTGGGATGTCCATGATCAAGGAGATTCTTTGCATGATTTGAAGAGGAACGTTCCACATATATATTTTACACTTTTTGTTGTTTAGCATTCCCCCTGAAACTGCCAGGAAGGTGTCTAGAGTTCTCTTAAATCTTCTTGCCATTAAGTTTGAAGCTCCCCCTATTAAAAGGGTGTCATCCGCAAAGAGCGAGTGATTGATTTCTTTTATCCTTCTCGCTATGCTAATCCCTGTGATCTCCTTTTGCTTTCGAAGGTTTTCTAGATGGATGCTCAAGGTTTCAGCCATAATGATGTATAAGAAGCGAGAGAGGGGGCAGCCTTGCCTCAGTCCCCTTGTGCTTCTAAAGTAGCTGTTGGGTCTGCCATTTATGAGGGGGGCAATCCAAGGGTTTGAGATGCACTCCATGATGATGCTTATGAATTTGCTGGAAATTCCGAATTTCCTGAGAACATCTGCCAGGAAGTGATGGTTGACCCTGTCAAAGGCATTTGCCATGTCCAATTTTATAATCATACCTCTTTCCTTTCTGTTGATGCTGCTATGTATTGCTTCTTGAATCAGTATGACGTTGTCCGTTATTTGTCTTTTAGGGACAAATCCGCCTTGATTCTCTGATATAAGGTAGGGAAGGAGCTTTTTTAGCCTGTTTGCCAAGATTTTGGTTACGATTTTATAGGAAACATTGCAAAGGGAAATAGGTCTGAAACGGTCAAAGGAGAGGGGGTTGAGATCCTTGGGGATAAGCGCAAGGTGGGAGGATTTAGTGTTTTCTCCCATCTTATATTTTTTGAAGATATTTTTAACCATCCTGACATAATCTTTTTTTATTGTGTCCCAGTGATTCCTGAAGAAGGCAACAGTGAAGCCATCGGGTCCAGGGGCCTTGTCTGGTTGCATGTTGAACGTAGCCAACCTTATTTCCTCCTCCGAGACATCCTGGTCCAGTTCTCTATTTTGAAGTTCGGAAATTTTGCTCTCAACTGGTTTGAGAAAATCCGTGTTGTTCAAAGTCTGAGGGACTGCTGATAAGAGGGATTTGAAGTGGTTGTGCGCTGCTGCTTTAATTTCCTCTTGTTCGCTGATTTCTTTCCCCTCTGCGATGATTTTATCAATTTGATTTCCGGCTCGTCTGATCTTAATATTGTTATGAAAGAAGGAGGTGTTTTTATCTCCAGCTCTGAGCCAAAGACACCTCGATTTCTGTCTCTGTTCTTCTTCCTCCACTCTATTTTGCCTGTAGAGTTCCCTGAACATTTCGTTTTCCTGGGATTGGTCTTACTTTGAGAGTTGATTATCCTCTTTCTCCTGATTCCACTGTTCCATTTGCCTGTGTAGCTCTGCTCTTTTTTTATTTTCCATTGCTGTGTTCTCTTTGGCCCACTGTTTTATCGCTGCTCTTAAGGATTTTAATTTTGTTTCCCATATGTAGTGGGGAGAGCCTATGACTTCCATCACCCAATGGTCTTTGATGATTTTTCTAAAATCCTCCTTAGAGTCCCAAGATTTGTTGTATTTGAAGGGAAGGGGCCCAATGTTTCTTCCATTGTCGAGGATCAGAACCACAAGCCTATGGTCCGAAGTTGAGGCGTGAACTATTTTGCTTTTGATTGAGGAGAAGCCTGAAACAATTCTTTCATGAATTAATATTCTATCCAGTGTCTCTTTGATATTGTGGATTCCAAATCTCTTGTTGCTCCACGTGAATTTGCCATTGTTAGGGGGAATATCAGTGAGGTTGTGGGTTTCTATTATTGCTTCCATAGAGTCGCTTGAAGGGTCAGCGAGGAAATTCCCACCTATTTTTTCTTCGATGTTCCTTATTAGATTCAGATCTCCACCCATAAATATGTTCCTGTCTTGAGAGGCCTACAGCTCTAAGTTGATGGAGTCCCAGCAGTAATCTTTATCCCTGTAGTGGTTCGGGTCGTAGATGTTGAAGATGTTATATTCTTCTTTTGAGACTTTATTTTTAAGATCTGTTCTAACCCACCAGTTGCAATATTTTTTGCTGATAAGGTCCCATTTTCTCTTGTTCCATAATGTTCCTATTCCCCCAGAGGCCCCAGTAAATTGGCCAACGAGACCCCTCTCAGCTAAAGCGATCGCAACCTTCCTCGGGAGACTGGGAGGAAGAGAAACTTCAAGAATTTCTTCTAGTTTCTTGACAAACTTTGATGCAAAGGGGCAGATTCTTGAGGAGGCGTTCTCAGGAATGAGAGACGCGAAGAGTTTTTCATTATCTAAAAAGTCCCAGGCATGGCAGCGGAGGAGAGCCAACACAAGTGCGGCAGGAGATGAAAGCAGAGGCGAAAAAGGGTGAGTGAAGGCCCCGGAGCTGGGGCTGGGCAGGAGGCCCGAGAGGGACCACGGGGTTGGGGAGAGAAGCCCAGGAGGGCCTGCAAGAGCAGGGGTAGACCCAGCAGCGGAGCTGCCAGGCGGGGGCCTGGAGGAGGCGGGGAGCCAGTCAGGGGTCAGTCGCGCGGGAGCTCCAGTTTGAAAAATCACTCGGCAGTTGTACCATCTCCCAAGATAATGTTAATTATTGATGATTTGAAACCCGTGACCGTGTCCACATAAACAATTCAACCTAACCAAAATGGTGGTATATATGTGCTAATGGTTTTTTTAACGAAAAGGGAGGAGGGTGCAACACTAGGACTTCCCAGGAGGTCACCCATCCCAGTACTACTCTACCACAAGTGCGCTTAACTGCGGAGTTCTAATGGGATCCGGTGCATTAACGCTAAACGACCTCGTTAAAAAAAAATGTTTAAATAGCGTTAATAGTTCTTAATGTTCAATAATTAAATCTTTCACACTTGAATTTAATGTTTAAATCATTTTTAAATGCTTCACTCTTCATTATTTTAATATTATAATGCTATTATAATGCTTTCACACTTGAATTTAATGTTTAAATCATTTTTAAATGTTTCACTCTTCATTATTTTAATATTATAATGCTATTAATGTTTAGCTATGTTTATTAGTAATGTTTAAATAGTGTTAATGGTTCTTAATGTTTAATGGTTAAATCTTTGAAACTTAAATATTAATGCTTATTAATGCTTAAATTATTTTTTATTTATTTTTTAATATTAAAATGTTTTTAATGTTTAACTATGTTTATTAATGTTTATTAATAATGTTTAAATAGTATTAATGGTTCTTAATGTTTATTAATGCTTAAATCATTTTTAACATTAAAATACTTTTAATGTTTAGCTATTTTTATTAGTCAGTGTTAATAAATTTTTCATACTTAAATTATGTCTATCACTAACTAAAAAAATTTAACGGTAACAAACAAAAAAATATGATAAAATTTGGACCAATTTGATTTGATTTTACTATTATATGTAAAAAATAAAAAACACTATCGCAATATCATTACATCCATGTGGGGTCGATATAGAAATGTCTATCACTAACTAAAAATTTTTAACAAAAAAATAAATAAAATAAAAAATAAAATTAACCAATTCAATTTGATTTTGCTTTCATAACCTCTATTACCAGTGACAACTTTTTAAAGCAACATGTTTCTTATCTCAATTAAGGCACTTAACATTATATTTATGCTCAAGTTCCAAAATAAATCAAATAAATTATAAAACTACCAAACTACCACCTTTTCTTTGGTGCACTCTCATTTTTCTTATCTCAATTAAGGCACTTAACATTATATTTATACTCAAGTTCCAAAAGAAATCAATACTCAAGTTCCAAAAGAAATCAAATAAATTATAAAACTACCTTTATGCTCAAGTTCCAAAAGAAATCAAATAAATTATAAAACTACCAAACTACCACGTTTTCTTTGGTGCACTCTCATTTTGCATTCATATTTCTTCTATGTATCCATAGATAAGTTTTGTGCTCTTTTTCCCGCCATAGATAAATAAGGAAATTGTTAAAATATATAAAAACAAAAAGAATATATATATATATATATATATATATATATATTAAATAATATTGGAGTACCTTGTCAATGAAGTTTTTATCTTTAAATGTTTTGTATTGAAGGTAAAAATTCAAAATCTTTTTCTATTTTTGCAAATGTTATTACAAGACATATATATATATATATATATATATAT
Source organism: Pinus tabuliformis (assembly GCA_031772625.1). Taxonomy (NCBI): domain Eukaryota; kingdom Viridiplantae; phylum Streptophyta; class Pinopsida; order Pinales; family Pinaceae; genus Pinus; species Pinus tabuliformis. Next base: position 1,456,784,419 of record CM062817.1, on the reverse strand, counting down.
ATATATATATATATATGTTCTAAAAGCAAAATTGCTTTGGAATAGTGTTGAAAATATCAATATCGGCAAAATATCGACAAGGGTCCAAAAAACATCTTATCGTCAAGCATAAAAAAATGCATAATATATTATTTTTTTAAGATTTTTAAACATATAAAGCAATAACAACATGAAATAAACACATTGGCACATAAATATGAAAAAACACTGATATATATGATATCAAATAGAAATGATACATCAAAAGCGATACCAAACCCTGTTGATCCCTGATAATTGTCCATTCAAAGATTCAAATGTGGAAAACCAATACAAAATAACATCACATATATAAAATTGTCTCATCATCATGATTTATATGTAGCGAAACAAATAAAACTAACAATTATCTATCTGAAATCACTACCTCTACCCATTTTACGGAAAAACATGATGGGTTATTTGCCAAGCCTGCCCCTCGTAGTAGAAGCCTGCCCCTCTGCACCTAATGTCAAATAATGAGTGCTAGGTATGGCGCTGTGCTCTCCTTTATCTATAAGAGATGGTGTTGATGTTGATGCTCCCACAATGTCTTCCTCCTCCTTAAAGTCCTCCGACTCTTTTTGCCCCTGTTCTAATGAATCATCTGCCTCTCACCATGAAGGTGACTCCTCAAAGATGGGCTCCTCGGAATCCACTCTCCACTGAAACAATACATCAATATTGTCTAGAGAAATGGCACCTAGATCCATTCGTGCTTCTATTTGCCTCACTCGAAGTCAGATGTTGTAATGCACATACACTAAATCATTGAAGCGTGCAAACTCCAACCTGTAAGAGTGTCAAAAAAACTAACGAGTCTAGACCTTTGACACTTGAAGGTCATAAATTAAAAATTAAAAATTGCAATAAGTGTAATTGCTCAACTGAACACTGGAGCTCAAAGTTATACTTGTTGCGCTTTTTTTGCGTGTATTTTCTCAAATATACTCCAATTGCGCTCACACCCGAAGAGCTACATGTTTTGACTCGATATTCTTATGGCCAATTTCTACAAATTTGGTGCCCTTGCACCATAGCGTCTCCATCAAATATCTACAAAAACATAAAGAAATAAAAAATTCAAAAACTTAAAACATAATTAAACTTTCAAATAAAAATTACATAATTGAATTTAAAAAAATAGAATTATAGTTAGAGAAATTCTAAATTGAAAATTCTAATGAGTGATGACTTGTCACTTACAGTTTTGATGCATCCATTGATTTAATAACGTGGTATCTTTAGGACTGTACCAAGAAATTTAAAAAGATCTTACACTTTCTATCTATCCAACCATTAGACATCACTGTGCATCCAATAACTTCCCATGTTTTTTTCAACTCTGTCATTCGAGTGTTGATTTCCTGCTTTTCTGCTTGAAGAATTGGCTCCCGCAACTCCTCATATGTAGCACTTTTGTACCCTGGGCCCACAACAACAATAGATGCTAACCTAGACTATAATCTCCTATTAGGAAGGAACTGGGTATACGAAATGGAAGCCGTCGTATCGACTCTGTTTCGTGTCATTTGCTTTCCTCGTGAGGGGAAAATCGTCAAGGTTGATCAATTGGACTATTCCCCAATCGATCCTCAAGCAAGCTCCGAATCTACTGTTCCTTTGGTGGATAACCCTCGCCCGCCGACTGAGAATTTAGGAGTAGGGATGTATCCCTCATTGATAGGTACGTTTGATCTTCCCTCTCCTTTTGCAAAAATCAATGCTATTTCATCATCCAAGGAGTCTCCTCGAGAAGAGTTCTTCCGAACTCATTATTTTTCCGACCCTTGGACCTTGCCTTCACCTACAACCACATTAGTTGAAGGACAAGCAAATGGAATGGCGTTTCCTATATCCGCAGCTGAGCTTAGATATCAGTCTATCGTAGACTCTGCAGATAACCACTCCACTCCTTTTTCCGAAGAAGAGTTGGATGGTCATGTGGCCCCAGCCTGGAGCCTAGATTCTATCTCTACCTTGGATTGCTTGGATTCAATTTTACCTTCTGAAGAAGCAATCCTTGAAGTAATGATGGGTATAGATCAACCTTGGGAAGACTTACACCATCGTTCGTACTTTCTTCCTCCTTTGCAGGGAGTGGAATCTAGGTTTTCCGAGCTCTGTACTAGTGATGTTGATATGGTGTCGAACCCTTTGGCTCCAGCACACATTTGTGCCGAAGGTAATATGTCGGTAATTTCAAAAACGATACCCATCAACATCTCTAGGGACCCTAACATCATTGAGAATATCTTCATCGGAATAGAGTGTTCCCCTGAAGAAATTCAAATCTACACCGACCTCTTTAAGGAATATCGTGACGTATTTGCTTCGTCTTATGAAGAAATGCCTGGCATTGATCCTTCTATAGTTCAACATGAGATCAAGACATATGAAAACGCGAAACCTGTTCGTCAAAGACTTCGTCCGGTTAACCCTAGGAAAACAACAGCTATCAACGCTGAAGTCCAGAAGCTGCTAAAGGCGAGTTTTATATACCTGTTCCTCTTACCGATTGGGTTTCTAATCCAGTCCCCGTAGATAAAAAGCAAGGAACAATCCGAGTATGCATCGATTTTAGGGATCTAAATAAGGCTTGTCCAAAAGACAATTACCCCACGCCATTTATTGATCAAATTATCGACGAGTGTGCGGGTAACGAGATTTTTTCCTTCATGGATGGTTTTTCAGGTTATAATCAAATTTCTATCCGTCCTGAAGATCAGCATAAGACAGCCTTCATATGTCCCTGGGGTACCTTTGCATATCGAAAGATGCCTTTTGGTCTTAAAAATGCTGGAGCCACTTTTCAGTGGGCCATGTCATACGCTTTCCACGACATCAAACATGTCATCGAGGCATACTTAGATGATCTCGCTGCTTGTTCTTGAAAGAGAACAGATCACCCTAGTCATCTTCGATTAGTCTTTGAGCGATGTCGTTTTTATAAAATCCAGTTGAATCCCAACAAGTGCGTTTTCTCTGTTACGTCCGGTCGGCTGTTAGGGGCTATTGTGTCCAATGAAGGGATTCGGGTTGATCCCTTCAAGGTTGAGGTAATAATTCAGTTGCCTCCCCCGTCTTCACTTCGGCAACTTCAAAGTCTTCAAGGGAAGGCTAACTTCTTAAGACGGTTTATAGCAAATTATGCCGAGATTACTAAAGGATTCATGCGTCTACTACGGAAAGGAGTTCCATTTATATGGGATGACTTTGCACAGCGGTCGTTTGATGCTTTGAAAAAAGCATTAGTCTCTGCCCCGCTTTTGAGTCCACCGGATTATGGTAGAGACTTCCTTTTATATCTCGCTTCAGCAGAATCAACCATTGGTATGGTTCTAGTTCAGGAGGACGATGCTCTTGTCGAGCACGTCATTTATTATTTGAGCCGAGGTTTAATAGGCCCTGAACTTCGCTATTCTCCGGTTGAGAAGTTGGCCTTGGCAACTGTCCATGTTGTCCAACGGCTCCGTCATTATATTTTGCTACGTAAAACTTTTGTCTTAGCGACAGTCAATCCATTTCAATTTGTCCTCAGTAGGCAAGTGATTGGGGGCAAATATAATAGATGGATAGTCATTTTGCAAGAATTCGATCTCGAGTTCTTGTTTGCCCAGTCTAAGAAATCAATGGTTTTTGCGGAACTTATCTCGGAGCTACCTTGTGGAGATGATATTGTTTATGAGGAAAGTTTACCCGACGAACATATATTCCTCATCTCTTCACAAGACCCTTGGTATGGAGATATCATTGTTTATCTCCAGACTTCGAAGTGCCCCTCTACTTTCTCCAAGGATGAACGTCGCAAATTACGTCACCTGGCAAAAAACTATGTTATTGTTGGTGACACATTATATCGTCGAGGGATTGACTCAATCCTCCGGCGTTGTTTAACCTTAGAGGAAGCAGAGTCTGTGCTCAATGATTGCCACAGTGGAGCTTGTGGTGGTCATCTATCAGGGCTTGCTACAGCCCAACGCATCTTACGTGCCGGCTATTTTTGGCCTTCACTTTTTAAGGACTGTGTGGAAGCAGTCAAACGCTGCCACCCGTGTCAAATTTTTACTCGGAAGGTGTGCGCATCCAGCTCCTCTTTTTCCCATTGTCACCGTCGATCCCTTTACTAAGTGGGGTATTGACTTTACGACTTGTAATCCGCCTTCAGCGGCGAATCACAAGTACATTATCGTGGCTGTAGACTACTTCACGAAGTGGGCTGAGGCCATGCCTACTTATAAGAACGATAGTGACACGGCAGCTTATTTCTTTTCAATCAGATCATCTCAAGATTCGGTATCCCAAAGGAGATTGTCACTGACCATGGCAGTCATTTCCAGAATCAACTGATGTCCGAATTGGCTCGTAAATTAGGCTTCCATCAGGAGCATTCGTCCCCTTATTATCCTCAGGCCAATGGGCATGTCGAGGCAGTTAACAAAACTCTTAAGACGATACTCCAACGGACAATCGATAAAAATCGGTCCAATTGGCACATTATGTTGTATCCCGCTCTATGGGCATACCGAACCTCCATCAAAACGGCTACTGGTTTTACACCTTTTCAGTTGGTTTATGGGATGGAATCCATCTTCCCGGTCGAATGTGAAATTCCATCTCATTAGTTGGCTGTTGAACTCCTTCCAGAGACTTCGAGTCTCGAAGAGCGCCTAGTTCACTTGGAACATCTCGATGAGCAACGTCGAGACGCCGCCACGATGAATGAGGCTCATAAGAAGAGGGTTAAAACGCAGTATGATAAGTCTGTCCGTCCTCGAGTCTTTTCTGAAGGTGACCTTGTCTTGGTCTACGACCAAGATAAAGACACCTTGGGGGCAGGCAAATTTAGGCCTATGTGGTACAGTCCTTTCATTGTTAAACAAGTTTTAGAAAAAGGGTCGTATGAGTTAATCGACTTTGAAGGGAACAAGCTGGCGGAGCCCCGAAATGGGCTCTACCTAAAGAAGTAGTTTGCTTAGTTCAGGCTGGGCAATGAATTCTTTGTACTTTATGTATATTTATACATATATCGTCGAGCGTTTTCTGATATCAGTGCTTTTTAGTCTGCTGTGGCAGGTGCTGATGAATGATTTGGTCTATTTTGGGTTCGCCGATGGTGCTAGTCGACACACTCGGAATCTTGCTTCCGCAGCTTGGGTACTTTATTATCCAACTGGTCAATTGATGGTATCGAGAGGCGTGTGTATCGGTCATGCTTCAAACAATATGGCCGAGTATACAGCTGTTATCAATTTATTATCCGAGGCAATCTCTTATGGGATCGACTCGTTGGTAGTATATCTTGATTCTCAATTGATAGTGTCTCAATTAAGTAACATTTATCGGGTTAGGGATCCATTATTATATCGCCAATATTTAAGGGTGAGGTTGTTGCAAAGATCATTTATTTACATTAATTATTTGCACATTCCAAGATCTCAAAATTGGTTAGTTGATTCTATCGCTAATCAAGCATTAGACTGGCATATCAATCATTCATCATCATAAAATCATGCATCAAAAAGTCAAATTGTATATATATATATATATATATATATATATATATCATAAAGCGCCTCGAGTGTACATGTGTGTCCAAAAATATACAAAATTGGGACTCAAATGCCCATAATCATGTCAGGCATATCTAATGCCTCGGCTCAGGATGAGCGCCTAAGTATGTCACTATAGCATTGGCCACGCGCCGAAAGACGCGAACCCAGTCACGTGGCATGCCAACCACATGACGCTGCATATCCGGAGGAAGGTCCTCTATGGCGGCCATCAGTACTCGGCAGCTCAGTCTCGCCAAGTGTCGCTGGACGTTGTTTAGGGTCCGTTCCGTATCGGCAGCCGCCTCTTCGGCTCCTCGGCCACGCCGTCCATGCCGCGGGAATCCATCTGGTCGTACAGGCCCAATGTCTGGAACATGATCATCATATTAGTCATTTGAATCTCATCAAAAAAATATTTTTCAAAATTCATCATTATATTTGAAAAATCCAAAAAATCATAAAATCAAGAAAAAATTCTCACCAATCTCGCCCCATGCTGCATCCGGTGGCAACACTAGATCAAGATCTCCTCGGAAATCCAGCCCAGCATAGGGGTAGTCATCCACGGCGATGATTTGCTGCTCCCACCAGGTAAAGAAGTCATCGTCAAATGCATTCCTTGGGACTTCCCCACCCCCCAGACGTTTCATCAGGTCAGCCCACCGGCCCATGCGTGGATCACGTGGGCTACTGATGGAAACAACTACCCTGGGGCGGAGTGCGGGAACCTTCTCAAAGAAGAAAGTGCACAAGATGGTTCCGAACCCAAAGTTCTTGGTACGTCCCCTCGTGATAGAAGTGAGTTGTTCCTTCATGTTGGCCAGAAGAGGAGTACACCAGTGAAACACAGTAGTGAGACAATCCACTGCCACGCTCATGGTTACCCGTGACGCCTGATGTAGTGAGGATGATCCGTTCACTCGAGCTATGGTGAACAAGATTATCCTGAGTGACAAACTCGCCACATGTGGGATAGAGATCTGGCTCCCGACCTTCTGATGACCCGGGCAGTAAATCTGTACATAGTCATCTACACTGAGGCTATTCCGTGTCCTGCCCCAGGAATGTACTACCTCTCCCCTTCGGGAAAGGCCCGTGATAAAATATATGTCTTCCACTTCTATCCTGAGTGGCATCTGATCAATCATGAATGCTTCCAAATCGACATCCCAATAATCAATGAGCCTCTCGAGCAGACGCGTGTTCGCTTTCATATTTGGCAATTTGAAGAATTTAAGCAACCCGCATCCCCGTAGAGCATCTAATGCTTCATCATTGCCCATGACTTCATTATCCACGGCTGCGTGCTCTCTTTCACGCCATGTGATAGTCATCCTAGAAGAAAAAATCATTTTCATCCGTTAGTTTTGTTTATAAAAATAGTTCGTTGCGCACACGCGGGTTCCTATATACACAGTCGCGTGTAGGGCCGTCGTATACGCGAGTTCAATATTGCCAACCCACGTGTACGCCGCGAAGGAATTTTTTGCAAAAATCCAACGGTAAAACATCAACTAAAATTCCTAAAAACTATCACAATTAATTCCTAAAAACTATCACAATTAAAAGAACTTTTCAACTACCTTTATTACAAATTCATCAAATTCATTGTCTTGACTTGTGTGCATGATATCTCCTAAAGCACAAAAAATGAAAATTTGGTTTTCTCGTGCTTTATTTCCAACATTCTCCAACCATGCACAACGAACATGCAACATGTACACTTGACTGAAACCATGCACAACGAAAACCTGGAAGAACATACTTTTTAGAGAGTATATATTAACAATATTTTTTGTCTTTTGTAAATAGAGTAAACACGTCACCTTAACCCTTCAATTTCAACAATAGCATCATTTGTGATAAAAGCTTTCTCAACATGCCAATCTAATCACTCTACTTTCTAATGGAAAAGCGGGTGGACATCCATTTAGAAATATTAGCTATAATATTGTGCGATGATATCACCCAAGTTATTAAATAAAGCTCAAAAATGGGAAATTAAAAATAATATTTTATTCACGAGTAGAAAGGTTAAATTTCTTCTTTATATGATAAGTTAAGAGACAATTTTTTATTAACAATGTCACTCAATCTAAGGGATGATAAGGTATAAAGCATTGGGGTTGATCTTTGTTTCTCTTTCTTTGTTGTGGTGATTGTTGAGTGAATGAATGACATTACCCCCAACTCAACCAACATATATTCGCTTCTCGACCATCCAACTAACATTCAAGTGCTCCATACAATGAATGGGAGGAACGAAATCAAGCCCATCAACCTGTTTTTTGAGGTAAAAAAGTCTTTTAGTGAAATGACTTAGGACTTTTTAGTGAAATGACAAAGGTCAAAGAAGGCAAAACCAATAGGAGTTTTGGTCAAGTGCACAATTGAAAGGGAACAACAAACAAATCTAGCCAAGTCCCCCTTATGAGGGATTTATCTCTTATGACTCTTTGAATAAGAAAGTCCCAATGAGAACCTTATTTTTAACCCATCAAACTATAACTATATTAGTTAACCTCTATTTGAGAGGAGTATAGATAAATAAAAGACTAACACAATACCATCATTATTTATCTATTTTATTAAAAGAGCAATAAGTTTAGGTACCCTCAATTTAAAAACCATTTCAATCAAGATAGTATTACAAACTCATTATTTTAAAGAAAATAATTACATCAATGTCAAGGTTGTCAATGAAGAGGGGAGAATCTCAGCGATGTTGTTGGTCATTTGTGATTTGTTGAACCCCTTGTCCATGGTCAATTATTGTCATTCTTGTGTCATAACTTCCAAACAAATCAATAGTCAATTATTGTTATTCTTGTGTCATAACTTCCAAACAAATCAATGCAATGGACTGATGAAAATAGTAGATTTTTAATAATAAAATGACAAAGATAAACAACAAAACAAAAACAAAACAAAAAACAAAAACTTTGAATAAAATTTATAAAATTTAAATTAAAAAAAAAAAAATGCCAAATAATATTACATGTTTTATATAGCTTATTCATTCACTACCCACCATATGGCCCTATTGTTATAGCTCCAAATCTCACTCTTATGGTTTGTGATGCTGCACTCATGGCCTAGGGCAACCCCTCCTTCCAGACCTGGTCCTAAAATTTAAAAAACAGTGTTTTATCCCTTATACGCGACATTGCCCTAAGTTAAACACGTGTACACGCGGGTCTGTGTATACCCAACCTGCGTGTATGTATTAAAACACTTAAAAAAATAAATAATTCCTTATTTTCAGGCGGAGATCGCGGGTTTTACCTGCTGATCACCTGTTAGTGCCCGTGGCCCAACTGTTCCCAACCAACTCCTAACTAAAAAACTACTTTGGAGATGGTATAAAAAGACATCAAAGGGAAGGCCTAAGGGAGAGAGAAAAGAGAGCAAGATTATTATGCTGAGATTTTCCCCTTAGACCAGGTCTGAAGTCCTTGGTGCCTTCTGCACTTCCCCCATTTTGCATAGGAAACCTTTGTTTCCATGTGTATTGGTGATCTTTCACCCTTTATATCACCATTGAGTAAGACTTGGAAGGAGCTCTTGTTGGAGGCTTGACGCTGGAACGAATCCGGGAGGAGGCTTTGCTTGGAACCTGCTAAAGGTGTTTCAGGTGAAATTTTTCCGTTATATGTACTTTACTTGCCTTTATATAAAGAAACACGTCTTGGTTCCCGAAACAATCTTTCTTTGTGCTTATGAGATTCTTGTTTTGAATTCTTATGCAAATAGTTACTTAAAGATTTTTATAACTAACTTTATAGCATGAAGATGGTTTTCGTATAGGTATTTGTCTATGTACTGCTGTGTTCTTTGATTTGTTTGTTTTACAGGTCAAAGGAGAAGAAGGGAACTCCAAGAAGGGTTTGGACCCCAAAGGCCTTCTCGAACGTAGGACCTTAGGTACATACCCTCAACATTAGAATTTGCTTACAGTAAAGATAATGGCTGTGTGTGTGTTTCTTTGAATAAGCAATTTTCAGTCTGGTAGAGTCTTAACCCAAAGGACCCTAGGGGTACTTTCCCCTCAACCACCTATGAACTCACACTTACCTGTGCACTAACAATGGAGAGCACTTAAGGTCGTGGAGGCGGCATAGTGGTAAAGTTGACCTCGTTATGATGGACCGGTCTTGTGTTCGATCCCAAGCAAGGTCGTAGCTCGTCGTGCGAGTAGTAACCGAACCGGGCCAAGCCCACTACCTTAAGTACAATGATGTGTGGTTTGACGGTAAGTCACATGGGTGAAGCCCAGGGAGACCAAAGTTCAAATCTCATTGAGTACAATGACCTGCTGTGGTGGCCGCTAGAGGGGCGGATTCCCCTTTCCCGTGAGTCTGCTCTTGCTAAAATCGTAGGAACTTAGTATACCCGACTTGCAGGTGATTGGTTATGCTCTTGTTGTTATAGTGCCAGCTATGAGGTTTGATCCTGGGTCTCCCTTAAATTAGGCCTGGCATTTACCAATTCACCATGTGGTTTAAAAAAAACAATGGAGAGCACTCTACATTTTTACCATACAAAATATATTTTTCCTTTTTTATTACTCCTTGTGAATAAACATTCTAATACCACTAAAAATGTAAATTTCTAGAGCCTCGAAATCTTTTATTACACCCATAAAACCTATACCCTCATTTTCTTTTATGTACAAGGACAAGCCGCTAATAATCCAAAAGGACAAAGAGGACAAAAACCACCTTAGTTACCAAGTTTGGCCGTACTCTTAAAAAAATTGTCAATTCTTAAATTTTGGCCAAAATAAAAATAAAAATAATATATATATATATATATATATATATATATATGTTGATTCAGTGTTGGGTACAAATAAAAATTCGTATTCGATAATGTCGAATTGCCCATAGATTCCAATTGGCTTGTTGGAGTGGGTTATCACTTCCGACATTCACAGTTCGAGAGTCCATTGCGATTTGTGCCTCTGCCAGTTTGAACGCGGAAAAGAGAAAAAGGCAAAGATCCAGCATATTAATGGTTCACATGAAAAGATGACATACAATACTTGATTAATTTGACAAAGGTAATTAATGAATAATTTTAAGTAGTATGAAATATGTAATGATTATTTCACAAAGGCATGGGACTTGTGATAAATAATGCCTTGGTTTTTTTTTAAGAATATGAGTTTGGGCCCAACCTGCCTTGGTGAAAATGATGTAGAGAAACGTAAACTAGTTTGGAACTGTGGAGCTTTCATCGAAAATAAAAATAATACCGCTAAAGACAAAGTTAATGGAAGATTGTAATTGGCGAAAATGGTGAAAATAATGTAGGGAAAGGCAAAATTAGCTTGGAGTTGTGTAGCTTTCATGGAAAATAAAAGTAATACAGCTAAAGACAAAGTTAATGGAAGACTGTAATTTTTGTATAGGAAGATTAATTAGCAAATTAGTAATTCTGGTATGAAAAACCAAGACAAAGTTAATGAAAGACTGTAATTTTTGTATAGGAAGATTAATTAGCAAATTAGTAATTCTGGTATGAAAAACCAAGAAGATTTATAAAATGGCAAAGGCAAATTGCTAATAAAAAAAGATAACTCTAAATTTACCTAAAATTATAAAATAGAAATAGCAAATTGGTTGAAAACTAATAAATCTTATATAAAAAATAAAGAATAGTAACTTCTATATTGGAAAAATAAAATTATAAAATAGAAATAGCAAATTGGTTGAAAATCAATAACTCTTATATAAAAAATAAAGAAGTTCTTATATAAAAAATAAAGAAGTTCTTATATAAAAAATAAAGAATAGTAACTTCTATATTGGAAAAATATATAATAAAATGACAAATTTCAGTTTAATATTAGAAAAAAAAATTATAAAATCACAAACCTTAATTGCAAATTCATATCTTTATTTGGGAAACTTTTAATGAATTTTCATGACAGTTGTAGAATATAATGATGGTTATATATTAAGTATTTCTAAGAGATATAATTATCCAAGTATTTCTAAGAGATATAATATCTAAATTTTATATCTTTATTTGGGAAAATTTTAATGAATTTTCATGACAGTTGTAGAATATAATGATGGTTATATATTAAGTATTTCTAAGAGATATAATTATCCAAGTATTTCTAAGAGATATAATATCTAAATTTTTTTGTATTAGATTTTATAGGGTCGAATTTTTCCCGTCTCTGAATCAAATTGATTCAGATTTGGTAAATTGATTCAGATTTGGTAACTAGTAAGAGAACCAACCAAAGTTACCGACCACCCAATAAAACACAATACCATCTTTGAAAAAATGGTGGACCAGAAACGAAAAACCTGACCAACTGAATTGGTCCTTGGCCTAGAATCAATCCAATAAAGTAGCTAAAAAGTGCTTTTTTCCATTATTTTTAAATTAACTGATTGCGTTAACAAAAGGGACACTTGCTTCGGTTAATTCATATGCAATGTGATTCAAACGTTGATTACTACTTTGTGCGATAGATATATTGCCTACAAAACTATGGATTGCAAGGTGGTGAAAATTGTAATGGACGGAAGGTTAAAATCAATTCATGGTCCCCGCTGCCTCGTGGCTTGGTTCACGAAATGAATTTAAAAGATTGAGTATTAGAGTAAAACGATCATCAACAGCTTGTTCATTGACATTATCCTTAACAACATAACACAATTTTAGATCTCTACCACTCAAATAACAAAATTTCAGCGCTTCTTTCTACAGAACTAGGAAGCTACCAATTCTTGGACGTGGACAAGACAAATCCCATCTGTTTTAGTTGATCTAAAAACGAAAGAGGCAATTCAATTTTTTTTTGATAGGTAACCAACATATAGAGTTCACCCTAATTTTTGGAGTTCGAAAACGCAGTTGCCCGGTTGGTTGTTCACGCGGTTTTTTGGAAATGCACTATGACAATTTCCTTAGAATTGGCCGAAGCGTTATGCTCCATTACAATGAATCCTGTGAGCTAAGTATACCTATACGATATTGCAAAGGCCCTACGATGGCCAAAGCTGACTGATGTTGCTAGCTGTTTGACCGCCATTCACTCACTCACATTTCTGCAAATTGTAACTTCCATTTTATAACAAACATTTGACCAAGAGCTGTTAACCTAAGCGAGTGACCCACTAAAACTATGCACATAAAATGAAAAACTAACTTTGCCTTTACTCTCAGTAACAACAAAAAATGCTGAGAACACTGGATCTTTCCAACGAATGATGAATATGGCTACTACCACTCGCGGCCTCCTTTTCCTTGAGGTAAGGCAACTGCTCACATAATGGGTGACTTATATACTCTATCATTACATAGTTGGAAGAAATAATGGTTATTCATAGGTTTCACAAGACGTTGTCTGTTCCACAAAAGGTTCAGCCACACACCAGTATTTTTCAAACTTCAACCTCAGCAACAAGTAAACGTAAGACCACCATTCATTGTCTTCTTACAAAATATTTACATGAAAATGTAAGCAGTATATACTAATACTATACACCATGTGTTTTTTCCCATTTTACCCGCCATTAAGTGACTTATTTTTCTTAATACAAGAGAGAAATGTAAACATGGGTAGATAAACACATGCCTTGGTTTTTTTTCTTTTCAATTCTACCCATTCCATACAGCTCTGTCCTGTACCGTCTCCAATATTTTCGATTCCACTAACTGTACAGCGATAACAAATACTTATTACTTAAAAGGCGAACAAAGTAGCGTCTTTACAAAGCAGTGTCGAGGTGTCTTTACCTGAACTCCAGAAGTCCCTGGTACAAACAGCCATGGCGCCATGGATTTCAGAAATGGAACTATGAAAATAGTTTATTTTGAAACGGTGGTGATGCCAATTCAGATGATAAAATACTAGTGAAATGAAAAGATAGTGTTAGAGAGAAAGATATAGATGGTGGGTGTCACCGGTCTTAACACTCTGAAAACTTACAGGCGTGCCTTTCACGACACTGCCGCGTCGCACAGGTGATGTCCTTCAGTGTTATCAGTCACAAACCTAACACTCTGAAAACTTGAAATCTGTCAATCCAACAGTGTACAGTCACATCAAATACAATAAGGTACTTCACCAATTGTCAATACAATACAGTGTACAGTCACATCAAATCATGTTATAAAACTCAGTACAGTACCGGCATTAAATATTTTAGAGCCGCCACCGACTGCGGACTTAATGGGGATGATATACAGCATTCAATGCTAATGGGGGATGATATACAGTGCATTAAATTTAAATTGTTTTTCAAGCTAACACACTGTATACCACCCATGATAAGACACGGCCCTGAGCTATGGACAGTTGTGTAAAATTGCTGGGATGATCTGATGCGTGTCAGGTCAGACGGACCCGCTGACATCGATTTCGTGTATGGAGTTTGTCCTTGGGTCGGTCCAATTCAACTTATTCCGAATTGGCCGAGAAACCGTCCAATTCAAGTTAATCCGAATTGCTGGACGTTTCTCGGCCATTTGTGTCTGGGATATGTGTCGTTTTGTGTGTTTTTTTGTGTCCCCCGCCCCTCGAAAACCCTCACTTAATGTGAAATGCACTCTTGACTATACGGGCCCACGAGGTCGAGCTCAACAACATGATCTTCAAAGAGAATTTAGGGTCAGGGTTCTTGGTATTGATGTATAGTGTCAAATACGGCAACTAATATTTATATTACCCTTGGTATTGATGTAGAGTGTCAAAGATGGCAACTAATATTTATATTATATTTGTGTGTAGTTCTAGTCCCATTAATTTCTCGATGTGGTACATTGGATTTTATATTTGGTTAAATTTAATATACAATATATATTGTTTTATTATATTAATAGAACTATAATTTCACAAATATTGATAGTCATTGTCATTTTTTAATCCATAGTTGTATTTTTATTAAACAACTAATTATATTTTATTTGCTTAATATTTAGTTAAATGGTATTAGAATTATTGGCATGTACTATTTTGAAAATGTATATATACACACATGAAGGGTGTTGCACGTTTTTTATTTAGATTTTGAAAATGGAGTGTGACTGTGGAGAGGTCTACCATGGGAGACCCTTTGTTCATGTTTAGATTGTTTTATGTGGATGATAATACAATTTATAATTAATAAAATTAAAAATTAATAATATTTATAAAAAAAATTGGGTTGGGTGTGAGTTTAAATTGTGATTTTATATTTGGAATCAAGCTTCTAACGCCCTGCGGTTGACAAGCGACCGGGCACGCCCTCCACCCGCCAAGCGAATCGACTAAGGCATGAAACGAAGGCGTGGAACGACAAGGACGAGGCGTTATGTTATACGCGGACGAGTTGGAGTTTCATGCTTATAAGGGCGAGTTAAGGGAGCTCATCACACAATCCGACCGAGGAGCGTAAGGAAAACAACGGATGAATTGGTGGGCGGTCTCGCGCCATGGGTGGGCCGACCAACAAAGGCGTAGCAAGTTTGAGGAATGCGCGGTTGGATGAATAGGTAGAAGGGTCGGCCGAGGGCGTGACCTCCACATGAAGGTAGCATATAAAATATGCGATGGAACTTGGCATTTGATCATCGAACGCTCGGTCTTCAATCGAACAAGAGGTGTGAAGTAGGAAGGAGGAGCCGCAGCGAGGTGCAGCATATGCACCCGCTCGCCGGGCGAAGTCTACCAAGTCTTGCACGGAGTTTTGAACGGTTGAAGGTGCGGGTGGTGGGCGTGTGAGGGCGCCCGCCCGCCAAAGGTTGTTGACGATTTTTGGGTTGTATTTTGGGTAAGGGCCGTGCACGGTTGCGCCCGTCCATCTTGGCAAACAAACTTGTGTATTATTGTTGGGTTGTGGTGAGACCACTGTGTAGTCTTGCACAGGTGGGCGCCCAACTCGGGTATAACGCTGGTTGAGTTATACTCCCGGTCATTGTAAAAATTCTCTCATATAATAAAAGATTGATTTTACATGTGATGTTGTTCTCTTGTCGTTCTATATTGTTGATGTTTGATATTAATGGACTCCGCACATTAATATGTTATTCATGTATAATGATGAATGTTAAGGCGTAGTTTGTAAAGTAAGCTAACAATGGAAGATGTTAATTACTTAGGCAGTGCCGCACCTGGCCAATTTAAGGAAAAAATAATTGGGGGCGTGACAGGTGGTATCAGAGCAGTTTCACAGGTAGTGTAGCCGGTGTATGATGACGGACGCAGAGAACAGACATGTATGCAGGGAAACGTTATGGAGAAATCATGGATAAACACTCTGGGTTTCGTGGACTTGATGGTTCATGGTAAGACTATTCAAGCTCTGGTGGACACAGGGGCCACTCATAACTTCATGACGACACGGTCAGCAAAAGAGGTTGGACTGATGATCTTCCCATCGAATGTGGAAGTCAAGGCAGTGAACTCTAGAGCTAAAGTGACGGGTTTGGCACACGAAGTGCCTGTGCAGATAAAAGACTGGAAGGGTCAGTTGGACTTCACAGTGATGGAGATGAACGACTTTGATATGATACTCGGACAAAATTTATTGAAGGGCAACAAGGCAATTGTTGTCCCCTTCTGTGATGAGGTGGTGCTGGTTGGACAGTCATAAACTTGGACTTTGCCCATTCACAGGCAAAGGAGGGAAGTCAAGGTGCAACATGTTTCTGCACTAAGTTTGGAGAAGGCTACGAAGGAGTCAGATATAGAGACATATGCGGTGATGTTCAAGGGAGTCGAAGGTGATGGAGTGGGGACGCCTGTTCCAGCCGAGATTTCTGAGGTGCTGACCAAATATACGGATTTGATGCCTGATGAGCTACCAAAGAAACTTCCACCAAGGCGTGCAGTGGACCATAGCATTGAGCGTCAGCTAGGAAAGCAGCCCTCGGCTAAAGCACCTTATTGGTTGTCAAAACCTGAGTTGGAGGAAATGAAACGACAGCTAAAGGAGTTATCCGATGCAAGTTTCATCAGACCTTCAAGGTCCCCCTATGGAGCTCCGGTATTGTTCCAGCGGAAGAAGGATTCGAATGAGCTACAGATGTGCTGTGATTATCGTGCATTGAACAAGCAAACGATAAGGAACAGGTATCATTTGCCATTGGCTGCTGATTTCTTTGACAAGCTTGCAAAAGCCCGAGTGTTTTCCAAGTTGGACTTGAGGCATGGGTATTATCAGGTGCAGATAGCTGAAGGAGACGAGAAGAAGACCGCGATAGTAACAAGGTATGGTAGTTTTGAATTCCTTGTTATGCCATTCGGGTTGTGTAATGCTCCTGCTACGTTTTGCACTTTGATGAATGATGTCCTACGACCATACTTGGATTCGTTCGTAGTAGTGTACTTGGACGATATAGTGGTGTACAGTGACAACATGGAGGATCATAAGAAGCACGTGGCCATGGTGTTCGAGGTACTGAGGGCAAATCAGTTGTTCTTGAAGAAGTCTAAGTGTGTGTTCGCTCAGACCGAGATTCCGTTCCTTGGACATATAGTTGGTCAAGGGTACATACGGATGGAGCCGAGCAGAGTGAAGGCGATCGAGGACTGGGTTGAACCGAAGAATGTCCATGAGATGAGGGTGTTTTTGGGCATGACCAACTACCAACGGAAGTTCGTAGAGGGGTACTCCAAGGTAACATCATCACTGACAGACCTATTGAAGAAAGATAAGAGATGGAGTTGGACGGATAAATGTCAGAAGGCATTTGATGACTTGAAGAAGAGGATGGTTACAACACCGATACTAAAGTTGCCTGACTTCGAGAGACCGTTTGAGGTACACACTGATGCTTCGGATTTTGCCATAGGAGGGGTTCTTATGCAGGATGGGCATCTGGTGGCGTACGAGAGTCGGAAGTTGCAGGATAGAGAACGAAGGTATCCGGTTCATGAGAAGGAGATGACTGCAATCATTCACTGTCTTCATGTGTGGAGGCATTACCTGATTGGGAAGTCGTTTGTTGTCAAGACAGACAACGTTGCAACAAGTTATTTTGCATCACAACCGAAGCTTTCTGTGAAGCAAGCTCGTTGACAGGACTTCTTGGCAGAGTTCAACATGACTATCGAGTATAGACATGGAAGGCACAATGCGGTAGCAGATGCCCTTAGTAGGAAGGGACAACTTGCAGCATTGGAAGGAGAAGACCGGGCAGAAAGGAGTAGGAGTCGAATTCAGATGTCAGAAGAGATGCGGAATAAGCTCAAGGAAAGTGTTGAAACCAATACTTTGGCGCAGAATATAGTGAAGCAGATAAAGGAAGGGAAGACACGAAAGTTCTTTCTACGAGACAGGTTCTTGTTCTTTGGAAACCGACTATATGTTCCAAAGTCATCTGGGCTCAGGAGGCACCTTTTGAAGGAGTGCCACGACTCACGTGGGCTGGCCACCCAGGGTAGCGTCGTTCTTCGGCATTATTGGAGAGAGGATTCTTTTGGGAGAAGATGCGGGGGGATGTAGAGGAGTATGTACATACGTGCATCATTTTTCAGCAAGACAAATCGGATAATCAGAGACAAGGAGGTCTGTTACAGCCTTTACCGATTCCTGAGAGACCATGGATGAGTGTCTCGATGGACTTAATCATTCAGTTGCCACAGGTTCAGGGGTATAATGGGAATGGTCGGGGTTGATCGTTTTTCCAAGTATGTTGTCTTTGTTCCAACAAAGATACCTTGTGGAGCCGAGCGAACTGCGGAGTTGTTCTTTAAGAACATAGTGAAGTATTGGGGGATGCCATTAAGCATCGTGTCGGATAGAGATCCACGTTTTACAGGCAGATTTTGGACCACATTGTTCAAGTTAGTCGGGACAGAGTTGTTGATGAGTTCGAGTTACCATCCGCAGACAGATGGGCAGACCGAGAGGATCAATGCATTGCTGGAGGACTACTTGAGACATTATGTGATGGCTGATTAGAAGAATTGGCCTGAACTCTTGGATGTTGCTCAGTTCAGCTACAACATTCAAAAGAGTTCTGCGACAGGGTACAGTCCATTTGAGTTGGTGAATGGACAGATGCCAGTCACACCGCATACCGTAGTGACAAGAGGTTTCTTGAGGAGCCCTAATGCAAAGAAGTTCATGAAGGCTTGGGATGAGACCTTGGAGCTGGCACGGTTGCACTTGCACGAAGCTGCAAGGAGAATGAAGAAATGGGCTGATAGAGGAAGACGAGATGTACACTTCAGTGTGGGAGATATGGTGTTTCTCAAGATTACTGGGGAGCAATTTCAGCGAGCCAAGGGGACTGCGAGCAAACTGACACGGAAGTATGAGGGACCATTCCGAGTGAAGAAGAGAGTGGGGGAAGTTGCTTATGAGCTGGAGCTTCCGTACCATATGCACATGAAGCATCCGGTTTTTCAAATGAGTCAGTTGAAGAGATGTAGACTTGATGCTGATCATCCAGAGAGAGCTAAACCACCGAGAGGAGCAGCTAGGATTGTGGACAAGCCAGGACAAGAGTTGGATAAGATTTTGAGCTACAAAACTACAGGGATTGGTTGCCACATGAAATGGGAGTATCTTGTCAGATGGAAGAATGCACCAAAGGAAGAAAGCTGGGAATCGGAGGACTCACTTTGGAGATGGAAGAAGAAGATTGCGAAGTATGAACGGAAGATACTGAGGTAGTCGGGATTGTCGAGGGCGACAATGATTTCGAGTGGGGGAGGATGTAACGCCCGGCGGTTGACAGGCGATCGGGCGCGCCCTCCACCCGCCAAGCGAATCGACTAAGGCATGAAACGAAGGCGTGGAACGACAAGGACGAGGCGTTATGTTATACGCGGACGAGTTGGAGTTTCGCGTTTATAAGGGCGAGTTAAGGGAGCTTGTCACACAAGCCGACCGAGGAGCGTAAGGAAAACGACAGACGAATTGGTGGGCGGTACCGCGCCATGGGCGGGTCGACCAACAAAGGTGTAGCAATTTTGAGGAATACGCGGTTGGATGAATAGGTAGAAGGGTCGGCTGAGGGCGCAACCTCCACATGAAGGTAGCATATAAAATATGCAATGGAACTTGGCATTTGATCATCGAACGCTCGGTCTTCAATCAAACAAGAGGTGCAAAGTAGGAAGGAGGAGCCGTAGCGAGGTGCAGCATATGCGCCCGCTCGCCGAGCGAAGTCTACCAAGTCTTGCACGGAGTTTTGAACGATTGAAGGTGTGGGTGGTGGGCATGTGAGGGCGCCCGCCCGCCAAAGGTTGTTGATGCATTTTGGGTTGTATTTTGGGTAAGGGCCTTGCATGGGTGCACCCGCCCATCTTGGCAAACGAACTTGTGTATTATTGTTGGGTTGTGGTGAGACCACCGTGCGATCTTGCATGGGTGGGCGCCCAACTCGGGTATAACGCCGGTTGATTTATACTCCCGGTCATTGTAAAAATTCTCTCATATAATAAAAGATTGATTTTACATGTGATGTTGTTTTCTTGCCGTTCTATATTGTTGATGTTTGATATTAATGGATTCTGCACATTAATATGTTATTCATGTATAATGATGAATGTTAAGGCGTAGTTCGTAAAGTAAGCTAACAATGGAAGATGTTAATTACTTAGGCGGTGCTGCACCCGGCCAATTTAAGGAAAAAAGAATTGGGGGCGTGACAAAGCTGTTGTTAAACACTTATTAAAAAAACAGATAATCTTATTTAAGATTAAGATATTAGCATTACCTAAATATTATTTAAGTTTTTACTATCTCAATTTTTTGTTGCGTTTATCACAATGAAAATTTATTTGTTGTTCTTGTTTTTTCTTTCACAGATATAATAATACTTATTTTATATAAGTAATATAAGTATATTGTTAATATTTATTATATCACTTGATAAAATTGAATTTGAATGGGAAGAATCTCATTCCTTTCTCTCCAATCACTTAAAATAACCCAAATTAATGTCACAAATGCAAATTTATTTATTTACACACTAATAATATTTTTTTTAAATAATATATGTTTTTTTATAACAACAATAAATTAATCCATATTTATAATAAATAATATAATAATTATTTTTACCATAAATTCTGGTAAATTTTACTATTTCCCAATAATTTAAACAAATCAATTATAAATTAAAACTAACTCATTATATATTCTTCTAAGTTTATAAAAACATCATTTATGCCGTGACAATTTTAATATGTGATTTTACAAAATCGTTCAGACTTTCTATTTTATAAGGTTTGACCATTATAATTACCATAAACAACCGTTCGGAAGCTTTGTACCCAAGCATTTAACTCGACAATGATCACGGAAACCGTTTGAAATGCCACCCAAGTGCTTACGTATGTGATCAACTTCATTCATTCCTTACAATTTTAATTATAAGAAACCTTCCAAGCACGGATGCCACCTGGATAAGGATGACACCTATAATTTCACGTTCTAATTTAATATTCACGGTATATTACTTATTTGTCCAACTCTACTCTAGGAGACAGCCATAGCCATGATATTTTTGAATGTGATTTCCTTTCGATGTATTTTCTTTGGAGTAGGAAGATTCCAAACCTCCAAATGTATAATTAATGTTCGATATAATTCCATCAATTACTTATTTATATAACAAAATATATATATTATGAACATTAAATGGTTTAGAATTATAATAAATTATTATAATTATAATTTTATATCGTACATCGTGTTAGAAAACTAATAAACTTAAACAACGATTCTGCATGTGGAAAGAACTGAAAAGAATCACTGAAACTTAATGCCCAGGGATACGAATTACCTCCAGCCATTGGTGAAACTGTTGATGCAATTTCCTTCTGAAACACCACGCTCCAGCTGCACATGCAAAAAGGAAAGAA
The DNA here is from genome assembly GCA_031772625.1 of Pinus tabuliformis. NCBI lineage: Eukaryota > Viridiplantae > Streptophyta > Pinopsida > Pinales > Pinaceae > Pinus > Pinus tabuliformis. The sequence goes on along the minus strand of CM062817.1, from coordinate 1,456,763,020 downwards.
GACAACTAGTCTGAAGGCACTTCCGAGCTCTGCTATCTCAGCTAGATGGTGTAGAACTGAAGGGGATTGAGATATGAGCTTGGGGACCAAACAGATGAACATATAGCTAAGCTTCCATTAAGCTTCTAAAAGCTATGTGTTAGAAAAACCACAAATCAAGGTAGAGATCAGATCAAAGTGATGGACCACTTTAGTAGCTCCCAATTATAAATTTAGTAATTACAGTTGATTTTATTAACTTAAGGAAACTACTGCAGTTGGTTTCCATAAGTTAAGAAAAGCTGCAATTCCATAAATCAAGGTAGCTTTTGTGTAAAATCAATGGAGCTTAACATTCTCCCACTTGGTCCATACTTCCAAACTTAATGTCTCAACTTAAAAAACATTGATAATCTGTATTAAGTAATAGATACATGAATCATGGCGATAAGTCCTCTTATGACGAGTATTATCTTCCATGTATTACTATGCATTTATTCTTATTATAATTTATGTGGCAACAATTTCTTAATGAATAAACCTTATGTTTATTCTTGGTCCTTCTTAAATGAATTTTCTCAAATCAACTTAAAGTGCACATAAATATGAGAAAAAACATCACAATAATTAAGAATTTCATTAAAATATCATTGTCCATACAATGAAAAACTTCATAATGGAACCAAGTCCCATATTCATTACATGATCCTTGAATTTAAACGGTGGCATGCCCTTAGTCAAAGGATCAACGATCATTAACTCAGTGCTGACGTGCTCAATGACCACTTTATTTTCTTTAACACGTTCCCTTATAGCTAAATACTTAATGTCGATGTGTTTATTTCGACTCCCACTTTTTTAGCCATAAAACCAACAGCTGAATTATCACAATATATTCTCAATGGCTTAGAGACAGAATCCATAATTCTAAGCCCAGAAATGAAATTCTTAAGCCATACACCATGTAAAGCAGCCTCAAAACAGGATATACATAAGCATGTAGTCTTTGGTCCCTTGAAGGTACCTCATTACTTTCTTTGCAGCTCTCCAGTGGTCTAAACCTGGATCACTCTGATATCGTCCCAACATTCCCACAACAAATGCAATGTCAGGTCTTGTGCAGACTTGAGCATACATTAGGAATTGCTGATCTCTTAGGTCTAGTAGATCTTCTTAATGTTGTACCATCATCTTCCTAAGAAGTATGTGGTTCAACTTGTTGTTCAAAAGTTCTTGGCAACTCTTGAACTCCTTGATCTACTGGAATATCGTCAGCAGCTTGTGGAACTTCAACAATTGGTTGTTCAACACCAGTTTGTACTTGAGGGGTGCTATGAATAATAACCAATCTTTCACTTGAAGTGGAAGGTTGAGATTCTGAATGATCTTTCTCAGAAACTATGTTTCTGGTTTGATCGCTCCCACTGATCAAGTCATTTTCAAGAAACTTTGCATTTCCTGATTCCACAATCCTAGTGCTGTGAGATGGAAAATAAAATCTGTAAGTATGTATGATTTCTAATATGTCTGAACTCCTATTGGCACCTTTCTTTGACTTGTTGGTCTACTTTCCCTTTATGCAGTCCACACAAGTCTCAAGATCAGTAAAATCTAGAAACCAATCTTTTAATTCTATCTATGGAGATATGACCTAGTCTCCGGTGCCATAATTTAGAGGAATCTTCATTAACAACACATCTTTTAGTGCCAGTGTGAACATGCATTGAATCATATGTGACATTGTTTTGTAAATTAATGCAGTAAAGACCATTAGACAAAATACCATTCCCAACATAATCAGATTTATAGAATAGACTGAAAGATTTTTCTGAAAAGTTTAAGGAATATCCAAAAGGTACAAGCCTTGAAACTGAAATCAAGTTTCTAGAAAAACTTGGAACATAAAAGGTCTTTTCTAACTCCAAAACAAAACCACTACTTAAAGTCAAATAACATGTTCCTATAGCTTCCACATGCGAGCCCATCTTGTTTCCTGATAAGATGCTTTGCTCACTTCCCACTGGCTTCCTTAGGTTTTGCAAACCTTGCAAGGAATTCAAAATGTGAATTGTTGATCCAGAATCAATCCACCATGTGTTAATATTAACATTAACCATATCAGATTCATAACAAACAAACGAGATTACTTCCTCAAGTTCGGGAATGTCAGAACGAATTTCAGAGAAATTTGCAGGTTGTACTACTGCATCAAAATAAAGAATCACATGCTTATGTTGAGGCTTAATAAACTTTCATGTTCTACCAATGTAAAACATGGTAAAAAGAATTGAATCAAATGACATGAAAATTGCCTGTGGGCTAAATTTTCAATTCAAACAGATTCAATAAAACTTTATGAACTTTCACGTTTTACCAATGTAAAACATGCTAAAAAGAATTGAATCAAATGACATGAAAATTGCCTGTGGGCTAAATTTTCAATTCAAGCAGATTCAATAAAACTTTATGAACTTTCACGTTTTACCAATGTAAAACATGCTAAAAAGAATTGAATCAAATGACATGAAAATTGCCTGTGGGCTAAATTTTCAATTCAAGCAGATTCAATAAAACTTTATGAACTTTCACGTTTTACCAATGTAAAACATGCTAAAAAGAATTGAATCAAATGACATAAAAATTGCCTGTGGGCTAAATTTTTAATTCAAACAGATTCAATAAACCTTTATGATAAAACTTATTAATTCATAACTCTTGTGGGTAGGTTATGAAATTTTATCCTAATTAATAACATAAATATAATAAAAATCCCTGTGGGATAAAATTTATTATATTCAGTGTAATTAATTACAATTTAATGTCTAAATAATCTTTATGTGATCTTGCCAATCAATATATAATTTTATTTAATTAAAGATGCTGTGGCTATTCTCTCATTAATTAAAATCATATGGATCACTAGACATTATTTTGTTGCATAAACAAAACTTAACCAGAGAGAAAAATAATGTTTACTGAAAGGAGTAAGTCAAAATGACATTTTAATAAACTCCATAAAACTGTAATAATTCTCCAGCAAAATCAAAAGCAGTCAGCATTACCGAAAATGACTACAAAATGATTGTTCAATTTATAAACTTAACCCAGAGATTGACTGAATCAGCTTTGATCTACTTTCTGATTCTAAAATGGATAATGTCCCATTTCATTTTCAAGAATCTAATCCAACTGATCATTCAATTCATTCAGATGGGCTGCATATAATCAAGCATATAACGCTTCATTGTCAAACATCAGCTGATGCATCAGACACTAGCAAACATGTGCAACAGTGATTGGAAGATGCACGTCTTGGACAAGATAATGAGAAAGCGCTTAAAGTCAATCAGCAGTGAAATCGCCATGAGCAACGTTGCTGCTGAGTGCATATAAACCTAACACATTATATGTGTATACATCTACACATATAAGCTACAAACATGAGAAAATACAAGAGAAAACCAACGTTGCATGATACAAAACGAAGCAGAAGCAAACACAAATGAGGCAGCTACTACTCTAACATGTGCAACATGCACAGCCGAAAAATAGTTCGACACTTCCTTGATTTACACCGAAAACCAATTCATACAAACATAATCAAAAGTATCATAATTTTCAATAACCAACCCACGGCAGTGCCTTACAGTCAATAGCCTTCTGTTCGTCAAGTCTTACGCATTCCATTATTTTAACTTTCAATAACCAGGACAGTTCTCTGTACTCATTCATACTACACAATTCAATTCAAGTTCTAGTTCTTCAGCTCATTAAATAAAAAAAATCTATAAAGAGAATCATTCAAAGGCCTCATGTTGAGGAAAAAATTCGAACACAAATCTATTGCAGCATTCTTTCCCTCTTAGTGAACCATATAAAAAGAGGAGCATGCTTGAACAGGCTTTTCAAGCAATCAAGAATTCAATTCTTATTAAGCCATAAATAAACGCAAGACAAAAGGGTTTCAAAATTAATTTCGGTCACATAATGCCCTATTTACCAAAATTAACTTGGTTTGATTCTTTGGATTCAAGACTTTCACCCGATCCATTTTAAAACAACACAAGTCTTCTACCGCCAGGATCCGTTTTTTCAAGCAAAACGATATAATTCAAATTTCAAACCGTGATAGTTAATACTCGATTGACATACACGTTAAGAGGGCAAAAATCCAATAAATATATACAAATACAAAGAGCCTGCATCTTGCATACCTCAATAACGATGGCACCTGTAAAAATTAAACCCTGAAATCCTACTCTGCTCCGGAACAAGAAATCATCCTATTTTCAAATGGAGGACTTGCACATACAAACAACATATATATCCATCGTCATCAGTTATATAGGCACGCACCATGAGATCGGAATCTCTGCCCGTACTTGTATCGATATATATCTAACATATATACACTTGAATGCAATTAAAAAATTTTAATTGCACCATTAATTAAAAAAAAATTTGAAGTTCCCGTGTTGGGAAAATTTTTATACGATTCTAAGCTGCGAGCTCGATCACTACCCGCCTCATTCGAATTCAAATCTCGGGTATAAAGCATAATTTCGGTCTCACACAGCCACTAAAATCGCATGAATAATCAATCGGTCTTCCAAAAACATTTCGCCCTATAGCCAAATGCGAGATATGTCCAATGCAATTCCATGCGTATAACAGACCATATCTCGTCAGCATGCTTTGACTACTCTGACAAAATAGACTGATTGTTTCCCAAAATTCATGGCTGATAGGCACGCTCTTTTTATGATGTATGTGCATATCAATATAAGAAAATTGCGTGAAGAAAGTGAAGGTTCGAAACTAACTCCACCATTAAAACAATAAGGGGAGAAGAAGAACAGCAGTGGAGAAAGCATCGAAGCAGCAGAAACAACACCAGCGAATGAAATGAAACGAAGCAATACAAAACTGACGATGAGATTCAGTCGAATAAATGAAAATAAAAATCACTTCAAAATATTCGAATCCACACCAAGGCAGAGGTAAACTCCGCTCTGATACCAACTGTTAGAAAACTAATAAACTTAAACAGCGATTCTGCATGCGGAAAGAACTGAAAAGAATCACTGAAACTTAATGCCCAGGGATACGAATTACCTCCAGCCATTGGTGAAACTGTTGATGCAATTTCCTTCTGAAACACCACGCTCCAGCTGCACATGCAAAAAGGAAAGAAGACAACTAGTTTGAAGGCACTTCCGAGCTCTGCTATCTCAGCTAGATGGTGTAGAACTGAAGGGGATTGAGATATGAGCTTGGGGACCAAATAGATGAACATATAGCTAAGCTTCCATCAAGCTTCTAAAAGCTATGTGTTAGAAAAACCACAAATCAAGGTAGAGATCAGATCAAAGTGATGGACCACTTTAGTAGCTCCCAATTATAAATTTAGTAATTACAGTTGATTTTCTTAACTTAAGGAAACTACTGCAGTTGGTTTCCATAAGTTAAGAAAAGCTGCAATTCCATAAATCAAGGTAGCTTTTGTGTAAAATCAATGGAGCTTAACACATCGGACATTTTTATACATTTAATAAATACATTAAACAATTAATTGTTCACGTACCGATCCGTGTTTTGCAATTTTGAATCTTTCATAATCTATTTTTTCTGGTTATAATTTAACTATAAATAATTTTCTACAAATATTTAAAATATAAAACTAAAATAAAATAGATTAACCATCTTAATTCAAATAGCTAAATATAAGTTTAGAATACTAATAATAATGATCCAATTATTTATTGATTTAATCCAGAGTGTAATGTTCTTATCCTCACACTAAGAGTACGAAAAGCCAGAGGAATTCTCTGCTAATCCACTAATTGATTTGTGTTTATTGTTAAAAAATGTAAGTTCAATTTAAATTCATACTCCCTGAAAATACACATTGAGTACTCGATAGTTGGAGTTTAGTGCACTTGGATTCCATCTTTGAAAGGGCTTGGGTTGACTTACACTTGAATTTTTGTGTTTACTGGTGATAACTATATTTTTAGTTTATATTCATACTTGCTGAAAACACACACTAAGTATTATTCTACAGTTGGAGATTATTACACTTGAATTACAATTGGAGATTATTACAATTGAATTTCAATTTTGATAGGGTTTGGGTTGAATTACACTTAAACTATAGAGCTTAATGGGAGGCTTCCAAGAGCATTACCATTTGCATGTTGTGATAGGCACATGCCACTATGGAAGGATTTTTCTTGCTTTGCACCCTCAACAAAATAGTGAAAAAAATATGGAGGGAGAGATGGCCAAATTGAAAAACATGAAACCTACCTTTATGTACTAAAAGCATAATACCTAGACCTTGGCTGCTCTACAAGGTTGAAACCAAACATAAGTTCAAGAATGAACCAATAGAACCATAAGTGCACAATCCCACCCTGTAACATAAATGATAAAGAAATATCTTCTAAGCTCTGATTCTCCAGATGACCACTTTCTTGAGACTCCAATAACTCCCTCATGTCTCCATCCATGGACTTTGAATTAGGACTTGGCTTCAGTCCCACATTCTCCTCAGAAATAGGGTAAGAATTTGGGTCTGGATCAGTTGTGTCACAATGTTGCAAGCCTGGAGCCACATCTAGTCCTTGATGATCCATTGCAACCTACACAACAATCATTCATGTAATAGCTTCTAATAACGTACATGCAAAATATGCCGTCAACCTGCACAAGTCAAGATTGTTCTTTAAAAGAAGACCTACTAAAGACCGATGGCTTCTTACCATGTGCTTCCTTGGCTTCGAGACCTTCAATAGAAGGATCATTACCTTACCCAGAAAGCCTTCGACAACATGCCTAATCCCCGAGACTGGTCTCACCTCTGATTAGATCAAGAGCTTGTTTGAGGATGGGGAAGCCATAATGACCCAACTCACCTTATGAAAGGCCACACACTAAGTAGTCAGCTCACTGCCTCAATTTATTTTTTCTTGAGCTAGATTGAACCTAGACCAGGGGCATACCTTCTTTTTTTCCAATGTGAAAACACAGGAATAGCTATGTAATAACCCAAAATATCACAATCTTAAATTCATCCTTTTTCAAATTTTCCAACCTTAAATTCATTTTTTTTTTTTAACGTTACAACCATCAACAAAGTGGATATTCCTTTACCCAAAAGCGTAAGAGGGCATATCAATCATAATTTAATTTAATTCTCGTGTAATTTGTACAATTCACGTGTTTACACGACCCTGAGTAATGAAATACAAATTGTAACAAGAAAACCCCAATGGTGGAAGAAAACCAAAAACAAAATGTGACTTTTGTTTCACATGTAGATGGTCTGGCCATGCTACTTTATGTTAATAATATAGGAGCCATGATCTCTGAGGATATGGCCCAACTTTAAAGCATATATTGCATGAAGGGTCATGATTTTCCACTTACATATAGGTCATGTTTTTCCATTCTACCACTACTGCAAATTATTATTTCGTTCTCCAAAAGAATGCACCCTGGATCATGGGGCATGTGTTAAGTAAAAGGAACTCTTATCAACAAATATTTTTGTTGTTTATGAAATATGTATATGTATATATATATATGTACATATACATATACATATATATATGTAGATGTATATATATATATATGTAGATGTACATATATATGTATATGTATATATATGTACATATATGTATATATATATATATATACGTACATATATATGTATACGTACATATGTATATATATATATATATACATATATGTACATATACATATACATATATACGTACATATATAGCTGTACATATATATATATATATATATATATATATATATATATGTACAGCTATATATGTACGTATACATATACATATATACGTACATATATGTATATATATATATATATATATATATATGTATATGTATATGTACATATATGTATATATATGTACATATATATGTACATATATATATCATTGCGAGAGAGCTTAAAGACTAGAAATTAGAAGCTAGACATAAGAACATCAATTGGAGCCCTATGAAGTTGGTGGGTTAATTTAGTAGCCTTCATCGAAAAATTTCTTCCACATTACAGGTCGGCGCCATGGAAGGTGGAATAAAACAAAAATAACCCGAGACATATGAGGATCATTGTTTGAAGGAACGATTATCTACTAACACTATTAGATTATTAGTTATGGATCTAGTGATCAGTAGAAAATCTATGTTCTAACCAATTTTACAACTCTCTTTCACTTTCTTGTTCTTGTCCATAAGTTTGTGCACAGCACCACCAAGGCACTTCTTCAGATTATTCACCAAGTATGAAGTGTTTTTTTTTGTATCGTCAAAAGAGCTATCATGTCTTGTTCGAAGCATAGACTTGACAAACAATAATGTGAAGAGAAGAAGTGCATCATGTTTTTTTGTTTGTACCTATCATCCAGGAACAACTACAGGTCTGGGAGGAAGATTTATAAAAATAAAAAGGCAGTGAAACTACTCACTATCCTTTACAAAAATTAATCTTCAATTTAGCAACTTCTTAGCTCCAACATAATAAAGGCCATCAATTATACTCATGAAGAGATTATATTTCAGGTATGCTTATGGACAGTAAGACAATACGCCTGCATACCCTTATATGTGGTCTATTGTCAAACAAATATATTACTAACAATGGATCCTGTGATCACGTGAAATAGTGCTAATGTCAATGATGAAGCGAGTGATGGAGTAAAATATGAACTGTGATTGATCTTCGGTTATATGGTTGTGATCTTACTTCCCTCTTTTGCAACTAATTGTTGAACAATTCCAGATAGACAAGTATTCTTAAATGTATATATGAATTTTATTGAATTATTACTATTTTTTTATGGTTTATTTCATTGCTGAATTAATTTTAGGTTGCCTCTCTAACTGCTTGTGTTAGCCGCATTTGTGATTTATGGATTCATGATTCATGATTAATGGCATGGTTGTGTGTATCTAGGTTGCATAAATCTGTAGTTTCATGCCTGTCAATAGTAAATAGTTAATAATGGAAACAATTCAGTTCAGTTACTTCGTAAATTTGTGTGAATTCGTAAATTTGTGTGAATTTGGGTTCAATTTTGTATAAATTTGGGTCTAACTGAAGTACCACATCCTCAAAGTGCACAAATTTGGGTGGTAAACTGAAGTACCACATCCTCAAAGTGCACAAAAGTTATTGGGTATATTACATGCATGGACCAATATAGCTATGTTTGACATGAAGGCCCTAAAAATCTAGCTCTTATAAAATGCGAGAACTACCCACAACGAAAACCGACATGCACCTATAAATGGAACCAACATGATGGAATATGATGCATACAAATCTAGGGGCTGAAATGCCCTTAATTCACATTAGATGTTCAATGATCCAAACGACATCTGAACCCATTCACCAATTTTAAGAGCTTTAGTAGGAAGGCATCGACATATGTAGAGCATCTAGCTTGGTGGGCCTCAGAGTTTGTGAGAAAAAGTGAGTAGATCAGAGAGTATTGGTTTATTTCAGTCTTTATAGAAAGTTTAAGTAACTTTTAGATATGAATCATATAAGTTTTAAAGTAAATTCTACTAACTTTCATAATTTAATGGTTTATTTTAGTCTTCACTGAAAATTTAAGTAATTTTTACTTATGGATCATACAAGTTATAAAATAAATTCTACTAATTTTCATAATTTAAGCGTGGCTTCACTGATCCATGAATATAGAATGAATAAAAAGAATAGGAGCTTACTAATGATGACATCACCGCAGGGGTTCTAGAGCATCATTTTTATTCCATTGGAGTCCAGTGAGGTGCACAATATTCTCATAACAACTCTGGTGACCACAATGTTAGAAATTTTGAACATCTAAGCCTCTAATTTGGGTCTTCTTCCCCTGCTTCTTTATTATAATAAATGGCTTCCCAAAGTCATCAAATGCCAATGCCATCCCTGCAAACAGTAACAAAATGCGGCATAAAGATTAAAGCATAAACTTAAAAGCAAGGATGAAAAAAATAGTGAATTTTGTACCAAATATCTGTGGTGTGTGTACTCCTCCCTGTGTGGAAGAAGACTAAAAGTGGAGTAGAAGTGCAGCAAGGTTAGAAATGAAACATACTTGGGCGCCGTTAATGGATTGAAGATCCAAATGGTGGGGTTCGATATTAGTTTGTTACTGTACTCCTCCCTGTGTGGAAGAAGACTAAAAGTGGGGTGGAAATGTAGCAAGGTTAGAAATTAAACATACCTGGGCATCGTTTCTAGATTGATCCAATACTGGGGTTTCATATCACTCTGTTACTGGTAAAACCTTAATTCACAACTCTCTTAAATCTCGTTAGATCCAATGGTGGGGTTCTATATCAGTCTGTTATTGGTAAAACATGAATTCACAAATCTCTTCAATCTCATTTTCACTCTCGCCCTGTGAAAAGTGAAAATATGCTACTCGTAAACTTAAAAGCATGGATGAAAAAAATAGTGGGGTTCTATATCAGTCTGTTATTGGTAAAACATGAATTCACAAATCTCTTCAATCTCATTTTCACTCTCGCCCTGTGAAAAGTGAAAATATGCTACTCGTAAACTTAAAAGCATGGATGAAAAAAATAGTGAACTTTGAACCAGAGATCTGAGGTGTGTGTAAGCATGGATGAAAAAAATAGTGAAATTTAAACTAGAGATATGAGGTGTGTGTACTCCTCCCTGTGTGGAAAAAGACTAAAAGTAGGGTGGAAATGCAGTGAGGTTAGAAATGAGACATACCTGGGTGCCATTAATGGATTGAAGATCCAATGGTGGGGTTCGATATTAGTCTACTACTAGTAAAACCTTAATTCACAACTCTCTTCAATCTCGTTTTCCCTCCCGCCTTGTGAAAAGTGAAAATATGCTACTCGTTTTCCCTCCACCTTATGAAAAGTGAAAATTTAATTCACAACTCTCTTGAATCTCATTTTCCCTCCCGCCTTGTGAAAAGTGAAAATATCTACTCGTTTTCCCTCCGCCCTATGAAAAGTGAAAATATACTACTCGTTTTAGAATGTAAATGAAGATTGGAATTGGGAGGGCTTTGTTACATCAAAATTAAGGCTGAATTTTTTCAAAAATGTTAAAATTTCCCTCCCTAAAAAACAGTAAATACAATATTTATAGAGTATAGAGTAGATGTTTAGGTGTAATGTAAGTATGTAAACTATTCTAAATATGGGATTAGTTAAATAATAATAGTAATAATAATGATAAAAGTCAAAAGTATGGGGATGAGTGCAAAAATCTAAATGTTGGCTCAATTAATAATAAAAATAATAAAATTCAATTTGTTATATTTTGATTTTGTTATTTAACTTGTGAATAGGTTTTGTTACAATACCATGAGCCAATACCATGGCTTATCAATACCTCAAGCCCAAAAACCATATCTTATTTCACAACCAATATATTTTATAGCAATATGACAAGATTCTTAACCATGGATATTCACCCCCCACTTTACAATGGATATTATTAACTTGTAAAAAAATGGTTTTGTTATAATACCATGGGCCAACACTATGGCTTATCAATACCACATGCTCTAAAAACATAACTTTTTTCACAATAAAAATATTTTATAACAATATGAAAATATTCTTAACCATGGATATTCATTCTCACTTTGCCATGGATATTACTAACTTGGAAATAGACTTTGTTACAATACCATGGGCTAATACCATGGCTTATCAATATCACATGCCCAAGAAACATAACTTATCTCCAAATCAAAATATCTTATAAGAATATGACATGATTCTTAACCATGGATATTCACCCCCGCTTTGTCATTGATATTATTAACTTGTGAATAGGCTTTGTTACAATAGCATGGGCTAATACCATGGCTTATCAATACCACATGCCAAAAAATCATATCTTATTTCACAATCTCAATATTTTTTAACAATATGACAAGATTCTTAACCAATATTCACCCCCACTTTACCATGGATATTATTAAAGTGAAAATAGGCTTTGTTACGATACCATGGGCCAATACCATGCCTTATCAATACCACATGCCCAAAAACCATAACTTATTTCACAATAAAAATATTTTAATTTTATAACATTTTTTACTTGAAGCTAATAGGAAAAGGGTTGTAATTAGTTTTGAGATATATATAAACCCTCTATCCTCACTACTACTGAAATTATTCCCATATAAATTAAATTAAGGTTTTAATAAAATTAAAAATGAGAATACTTTTGTATTTAAAGATGTGAAATTTATATAATACAAATATTAGTAAGAAATAGATCTATCTTAACTAAGGATTCAAGTGATGATAGCAAGCAAAGTGAAGGGAGAGTGGGGGGGGGGGGTGGGGACATAGTGACAAAGATGGAGGATGGAGGGAGAGAGAGAGAGAGTGAGAGAGTGATGGGGGGGAGATAGAGAGAAGGGGGTATGAAGAGAGAGAAGAAGAGAGGGGGGAGAGAGAGATATGGAGTTGGAGGGGGAGAGAGAGAAGAAGAGAGGGGGGGAGAGAGAGATATGGAGTTGGAGGGGGAGAGAGAGGGAGGAAAGAACTAAGGCATAGGGAGATAGAGGTCGGGAGAGAGAGGGAGTGACAAGGGATAGATGAATAGAGAGAGAGGGAGAGAAGAGAGGAGGGAAGAGAGAGAATAGGTGGGGATAAAGATAGGGAGAGAAGGGAAAGAGACAGAGAGGGAGGCACAGAGATGGAGGAGGGAGAGAGAGAGAGTGATGGGGGGACAGAGGGAGGTGAGAGAGAAAGGGAGAGAGAGGACTAAGAGAGAGGGGAGAGAGATGAAGTAGGAGGGGGAGAGAGAGGTAAGGAAGAAGAATGACATAGAGGGAGAAAGGTAGATATAGAGGGAGTGACAAGGGAGCGATGGAGAGAGGAGAGATAGAGGGAAGAGAGAAAGACAGAGAGGAAGAGGGAGGGAGAGAGAGATAGATATAGAGAGAGAGTGTGTATATTTTGGGGGTGAGATAGAGAGAGGGAATAAGAAATAGACACATAGATACAAATATAGATATTATATAGTATTATATAACCAACCTAGATCCATATTAACCTGGATCTATCAAGCGCTAAAAAACAGGTTTGCACATCGAGAGATTGGATCCCTCTTAGTGCTTGATAGATCCAGGTTAAGATGGATCTAGGCTGGCTTAATAAGTTTGTAGTTGTATTTGATAAACTAACACTTTTTTTTATGGTTGTGTTTGAAAACATTTTTTCCATATTTGGTGTATTTATCATAATAATAATAATCTAATTTTAATTTAATGTTAAGCTTACCTTTTTAATGCAATGATTTTGTTGTTAGTTTATAGAGATATACATGTTATACTTTTGGAATTTGAAAAGCAAACATGTGATCTTAACCTGGTTGTATTGAAAACATTTAAGTGTAAGAAAGAAACATGCCCTCTTAACTTGGTTGTATTAAAAACATAAGTGTTCTTGTATACTAGGTGGGTGCAAACAAGAGAGAGTATATGGTAAGTGGATTAAATAGTTAAAAAAAAAATGTTAGTTAAGGAGAAAGTTACAAAAATCTAACAAATAGGCTAGGTTAGGATATTATTATTTTGGGACGTCTAAAGTTGAAGGTACATTTTATGGAGGTGTAATCTAAGCCCTTGGGTGTATGGAACATATTATGGGTATCTTGGACTTTTGGTGTGTGTTAGTGGTGTCAACTAGTGGTGGAGAGTCCAACCAATGAGTAGGCAAAGTTTTTCATTTACAAGGTTGGCATCAATCAAGTATTCTCCCTCTCACCCATCTCTAAGATGAGGAGTGTGCATAATGGACTTATTATTGTAACAAATTGTAAATATTTGATTATCTTTAAGTTCAAGGGCTTGAAGTGGCTGCCTCAACCTACAAATCTTTAAAGGAACTATGTGTTTTTCAATTAAACCCTTGTGGTCAAGGAGCTGCAAAAGAGGAAGGCCTTATGGCTATTTTTAAGGGGTTGTAATGACCCTCATCTTGTGGTAAATATGTAGATATGATGCTAATTATCCTGATCTTAATACATTCATGTATATAATGTAAATGTTTTCCTATCACCTTGCATTGTATAAATATGATAAATATTTTGTGGTTACCCTGATGTACATGTTGAAGTTCCACTTGCATGATTATGGGAAACACTTCTTAGTTATCCTTGTGTACACGGGGAAGATCATAATTTCTCTATGCCCACAAATATAATAGTGAATAGTGTCTAACTAAATCAAAACCCTAACCATCGACCCAATATCCATTAATGAGGCTTCAACCAATGGTCCTTCCTTAAGGTAACCAATTATAATTATTGATGCAACACATTTTTCTAACTCAATGAACCTTGTATTAACTAGGGGGAGTTAGATGGAACCTCAATGACCTCAAGGTGAGGGTAATAACCAAAGTTCAATACATAACATAATAACCTATACATATGTATTTATACCAGGGGCATGATACAAGTATAAGGAACTCTATTAATGGGGGGGTTAAAGAGCATATAGCTCGACTCATATAGTTGAAAGAGAAAAAATAATTTGACCCAAGACCTAAGAAGAGACTCACAGGCATAATATTTACAGGCCTTGATGCAGTCAATGAGGGTGGGGAGATATTTTGCAACCTATTAGCACACATGAATGGATTTTTCTCCTCCCTCACACCTTGTCAATTCTAGAACAAACCTAAGAAGAGGGAAAAGGACATATAAGGAGAAAATGGGAGGCCAAATGGCAGGAAAGGGAAAATCCAGTTAGCCAAGCCCTAACTAACTAGAAGGATGGAGTGAGAAGTAGAAAGAGAAGAGAAATTTGGATAAGGAGAATAGGAAGCAAAATAGCACAATGAGAGGAGAGTAAAGGAGAAGGAACTGAGAGTGAAAAGGATGAGGAGAGGGCAATCAAAGGCAAGGAAGTCACTAGGTAACTACTCGAAGGGTGTTGTTGCAAGGATGGTGTCACACTTGGACATCGTGGGTTTTGCACCACGAAGATAGAAAAATGGATTCTGATGTTAGAGGTAAGCCTCCATCATGTTGTTGAACTGTAAAGTTGACATTTACAACATTAAACTACCACATCTCTGCATCTAATTAACAATCAAGTTCTCGGGTCTAGCGCAATGGGAAAATCACTACCATGAATCTCTTTAGGGAACTACAATTTCCCCAATATATTATAGTCATATATTTGTTGGTTAGTTTTACAATCCAAGATATAGTAATGCTTGTGGCTTTGCCACCTTCCAAGTAATGCGATAAAAACACCTAGTAATATTTTCACACTAAACACTAAACAATAAACTTAACCCTAATATCTTAGTGAAGAGCAAGTAACTAACTAGACTCTGGAAGGGTTTTTAGATTGATTGTTAGTGAAACTCATCGTAGTTAGGTGTGCCAATGTGTGCTGAGTGTTAGCAAATGCTAGGGAAGCACAAGGGAGCACTAGGTCAAAATGCATGGAAATGAATGAATAAGAGTGCGTGGAAGGGAGTGTCAATGAGTTCCAGGTGTGGTAAGAGGGGAGTGACATGGTATGCGAAGTAGCGATAAGTCATTCTAGTGTGCCAGAGTGACATGCAGCCAATATGTGCTAGGTGCCAAGGTGTACCAAATAGTGCTAGGAAGTGTTAGGGAGCATTAGGGAAACACAAGGGAGCACTAGGTGAAAATAATGCATGCAAATGAACGATTAAGAGTTTGTGACAGGAAGTGTTAGTGATTTTAGGATGTGCTAAGGATGGAGTGACAAGGTATGCTAGGCACAACTAAGGCATTCTAGATGCCAGGGAAACATGACAAGATGTGCTAGGTGCTAAGGTGTGCCAGTGCATGCCCGAGAGAGTTATGGAGTGTTAGGGAAAAACAAGGGAGCACTAGTTTCAAATCCATGGAAATGAATGAATAAGAGTGCATGACAGGGATTGTCAGCGAATTCTATGTGTGCTAAGGAGGGAGTGACAAGGTATGCTAGGTAGTTCCAAGGAATGTTAGAGTGCCATGGCGACATGCCAAGATGTGCCAAGTCCTAAGGTGTGCTAATGTGTGTCAGGGAGTGCCACGAAAACACAAGGGAGAACTAGTTCAAATTGCATGGAAATGAATGGATAAGAGTGTGTGATAGGGAGTGTTAGCAAGTTCCAATTGTGTTAAGGAGGGGGGGTAAGGGTATATGCTAGGAAGTGCAAAGGCATGCTAGAGTGTTAGGGCATGTTAAGGAGTGGTAGGGTCTGTTAGGGAGTGGAAAATCATGCCAAGGAATGCAGGGGATGATAATGTGTGCCATGTAGTGCCAATGGATTGTTATACGTGCCAGATGTTATAGCATGTGAAGATGTAAACTATGTTGCTGAGTTGTTTTATGGGCACGGTTGTATGTGAGCCTTGGCTTGGTAATGTGTTAAGTGGGATGAGTTAAGATTGGACATGAGAAGCCTAAGATGATTTATAGTCCATTAGGGGAACAATGCATAGTCTAGTTGTAGTAAATGTAACTTGGTAAAGTTGTTGTAGTCGAGGCAGGACTTGGTTGGGTTCCTAAGTCTAAAAGAAAATAAGGGTAGTTATGAGGGCATGATAATTAAGGAGTGACATGGCGTGCCAAGGAATGAAAAGGCATTCTAACATATGCCAGATAGTGTCAATGCATGTCAAGGAGTGTTTGGGAGTGTCAAGGAATCCCAAGGGAGAAATAGGTCAAACCGAATGGAAATGAATTAATAAGAGATTATGCCAGGAAGTGTTAGTGAATTCTAGGTGTCCCATGGACGAAGTGTGTTAGGAGAATTTTATATTAGGACTTGTAGGAGGAAAGCTTACGATTGTGATAAGAGGATGGAAAAAACACTTTGAGACAAAGGGAGACTTTGGTCTAGGCACAACACTATTTTTTAAATGACTTGGTTGGTTTCCCAAGTCACAAAGAAAGTAAGATTATCAATGAGGGCATGAAAACTAAGGAGTGCCAAGGTGTGCAGGGAATTTCGGGAAGTGCTAACACATGTTAGAAAGTTCCAAGGAATGTTAGGCATGTCAAGACATGCCAAGTGCTAAGGTATGCCAATGTGTGCTAGGTTCTAGGATGTGGCGCCAACACATGCTAGGGATTGCCAAGGAAACACAAGGGAGGACTCGTTTCAATTACATGTAAATGAATGAATGTGCATGTGTGATAGGGAGTGTTAAAAAGCTATAGGTGTCCTAAGGAGGGAGTGACAACGTATGATAAGCAGTGCCAATAGACGATAGAGTGCTAGGAAAGCCTACTAAGAAGTGACAAGTGCCATGGTGTGCCAATGTGTGCCAAGGAGTGTTAGAGAGTGCTAAGGAAACACAAGGGATCACTAGGTCATAATGCATGGAAATGAAGGAATAAGCGTGTGTGGCATGGAGTGTCAGTGAGTTCCAAGTGTGTTAAGGAGGACTCGTTACAAGGCATTCTTGGCAATGCTAAGGAATGCTAGGGTTCTAGGGTGACATGTGGCCAAGATGTGCCAATGTGTGTAAGGAATTGTTATCTGGGAGTGCCAGGGAAAACCAAGGGAGAACTATGTCAAAATGAATGGAAATGAACAAATAAGAGTTTGTGATTAGAAGTTTCAGCGAGTTCCAGGTGTGCTAAGGACAAATTGACAAGGTATGCTAGGCAGTGTTAAGGCACGCTAGAGGCTAGGGCGGCATGCCAAGATGTCATAGGTGTTAGGGTGTAACAACAGTGTCAAAGACTTATAGGGAAACATAAGGGAGAACTACGTAAAAACGCATGGAAATGAATGAATAAGATTTTGTGACCAAGAGTGTCAACGATCTCTAGGTGTGCTAAGGAGAGAGTGACAAGGTATACTATGTAGTGCCAAGGAATGCTAGAGTGTTAAGGCTATAGGCCAAGATGTGTCAGGTGCTAGGGTGAGCTAGGGAGTGTTAGGGGGTGTCAGGGAAACATAAGGAAGCACTGGGTCAAAATGCATGGAAATGAATGAATAAGAGTGTGTGAGAGGGAGTTTCAATGAGTTCTAGTTGTGGTCAGGAGGGAGTGACAAGGTTATATGCTAGGCAATGCCAAGGTATGCTAAAATACCAAGGCATGTCAAGAAGTGCCACAGTGTGCTAGGGAGTGTCAAAGCATGGAAAGGAATGTAGGGGATGTTAACGCATGCCACATAGTGCCAAGGCATTCTAAGACATGTTAGGTGCTATGGCATGTCAAGATGTAAATTGTGTTGCTTAATTGTTTTAGACCAAGGTTGGATGTGATGAGCCTTGTCTTGGTAACTTGTTAAGTGGGATGAGATTTTATTGTACATGAGTACCCTAATATGAGTTGCAAGTAGTTCTTAGGTGAGCAAGGCATATGTTGAATTTCCATGAAACATGAGAATTTGGGTTTGGACTTAGAATTTTTTATGCGAACACACTCAAGTGCCACAAAACATCTACTATGCAGAATGAAATATGCCATGAAAGAAAAGTAATGGATTGAATGCACAGAGTTTAGGGTTTGCCACATATTCATATGTTAATGCTTATTATTTTGATATATAATAGCAATTTATATGTATGGTGTAAGACTCCTCTAGAGATTTTTATCCAACAACAACATCTCTGTGGTAAAAGGTGTACTGTCAGAGGTTGCTCCATCAAAAATAGCAACCAAAAGGGACCTTACTATGCACATAGATGAAGAATTAAGAAGATTGTTATCTATGAGTGCTGATGTGGAGGTATGGGACAAAACTACACATGCAACAAACCTTTTTGTTCAACCAATCAAGATCTAAAAAGGAAAATGTGTGATTATATATACATGTGTGATAGTATTTGGAGAAATTCCAACCTAACCCACAAATTTGTTGACATTTTGATGGATTTGACCTATAATTGTTCCTAAAGTTAATAAACAGGTAAAATAGGACTTACTTTTCAATATAAAATATAAATTGATAGGAATAGGGCCAAATTGTGAAAGTGTAAAAATTGGTATGGTTTAAAGGTACCGATCCCTTTGAAAAGTCTTAAATGTGGCAATGAAGGTTGAGCCTCGTTCTAGAACCCCTTTGGGCATCCATCTTAGGAATTAGTGTAGGATACAACACTTCAGAATAATTTTTGTAGCAGTGATGTCAACACTTGTATGGTGACATGGGGTTGGAGTTGGTTTGTCAAAGCTCATTGGTCTACTTTGGAGCTTCTCTACGGTGATGCCTTAGATGCTTTGGAATACGAGGGCATGATTTGATATTTATTTTGCATTGAAGAAGCTTTGGAGGCTAGATACTGCACAAAAACCCCTTGTTCTGAACACGAAAGCACATGCCATTGAAGAAAGTAACAAGTACACATATTTGAAACTCAAATCACATCAGTGTTTATTACTCTTTGAAACAAGAAATAACTAAAAATTTCAAACACTACTATTCACTTTTCTTTTAGTCTAGAAGGTATAATGAATCTGGAAACATGTACAACAATGTCTCAACTTTCTTAGCTCCTAATCCTAATGCACCTTCCTTGCTAGACAAGACAATTAAAGTCTACCTCTACTGAATATGATATGAGATATGCAAACATGCTTCCTTAGCTAAGGTTGAGAATTAATAACTACGGAAATGATCCTTTTAACCGTTCATGCAAAAAATAAATAAAGCAATGAGTTTTGCTACTCCAGGTGCTAGAAATGAATCCACTACCTAAGGTAAGTGCTTTTCCCAGAACAAGATATTAAGGACTTAGAAACTTTGTTGCTTCCTTCAAGAGAGGTGTATTCCAAACAGAACTAAGCTATCTTGCACTATCCTCCAAATTCATTCACCTTTAACGGAAATCTTGTGCCCAGAAAAAGACAAGAGACCAATATCCAACAGAATTCACTGACCAACCAGAGACCCTTGTGCCCAAATAGAGAGATAATAAGGGAATGTCAACTAGGGTGGAATATTTCACCACTGAAATTGAGAAGAGATAGAAGGGGTAAAAAACTATTAGACCTAATGCTTAAGAACAAATGAATTAATCCACACTTGGTGATCCAAAATGAATTCAATCCTTCTTTATTTATAGATTTTCCACAGGGGTTTCATATTCTTAAGTGATTGAGTAAACCTTACTCCAAACCCCAAATTTGGGTTTTCTAAGCCTAGTTTCCCCAAAAATTGCGCAACAATGGGTAATTTGGGGTTTTTCCCCTTTATGGATGACTATAGCCTACAAGCATGGACAGGATATTACGTCCCATTCACCCTTAATTTGTAGAGGACGTTACATGGCGCTTAATAAAAGAAACAATGCTTTAGTTTAGGAGGTAATAACTAAATGCTTATTTCTTTCCAGACAGGTTATACATCTTGCAAAAATGATCATGGGGTACAAATACTGCAAAAGGCCTAAATCTTACTAGCATTGTCATAGTCCAAGAATAAAAACCATTTCACGTGAAACAAGGTCAGTACCAGGTTTTCGATGGCGGAACCCTAGGTCCTAGACCTAGGTGAGGCAGCCACATGCAGCGGACACGCAGGTACGGGACCTGCAAAGGTGGCAGCATCACAGGGCAGTGCCATGCAGGACGGGCCAAAAGTCATCGGGCAGCGAAAGAACCTTTTTCTTTTTACGGCGGGCGGTTTCCTGTTCCGGGCAAGAAATCAGTGTTTAGGCGGTATAGGGGTTTCATATACCCGTGAGCTTGGTCATTGTCTAGTTTCCTGTTCAAAACAAACTGTGCACCCCCTCACTGCTGGCCTGAAGGCGGTTTCAGCGACAGACGCGGGTAACGGTTGTAAGTCTCTATTTCGGTTTTTATCCTTTTACAATGGTAATTTCTAATGAAGCGGTGGATTTGGACCCATCTCCCGAAGACCTGCTCACTGTCTGGGGTAAGGAGGTAAACGCTCAGACTCTAAGAGAGCTTCTTGGGAAGGCAGAGGGCTTCGGAGCTGTCGCGGCAGGGGTTTCGGGCACAAGAACTTCAAGCTATGCGAAAGTCCTTTTGGAGGAAAGCTGGGATCGGTCGGGGAGTTTGGGTTTTAACGGGGAAGGCCACCCGAAAGAAACCCTAGTAGACGCTCAGAAATCCAGAGGTAAGGGGTTTTCAGATCCGGTTGCTAAGGGGTTTTCTGATTCGGTTGCTAAGGGGCTCTCGCCCTCAAAAATCCCTTACCCATCTGGAGGGTTAGAGGATATAATCAATTCCGCGCAGAAGGTGGGGATTTGGAGACCGGTAGGAGGCATAAAGACGCCACGAAGCGAGCATGGCGGGTCTATCAAATCTTCGGCGATAAACAGGGTCTTGTTCCAAAAGGGCGTCCCTGAGAGGATTGCGGGAGAGGAGGATTTTGATTTGGGCAATTCAGTCAAACAAGGTTTGGAGGCAGAACTCGTCGGGGCAAATGACCCTTTGGGGACCGGACAGAATGGGAAGACGAATGAAGGGCTGGACAAACCCTTGTCAAGCACAGCAAGAACGGAAGATGAGGGACGGGGAAGAAATGAAGGTCAAGGGCCGGAGTTGGGGGATCAGCCTAATGAGACGGAGATAAGAAGGGTGGGGAACAAGCGAAAGAAATCTAAGCCCCTGAAGACGAAGGTTTTCGCAAAATTGGTTTTGGGCATGGATGTGCAGGTGGAAGACGTCCTCGATGTGGCCGAAGTAACGCTGGTGGGCAGAATTAGAGGAAGACCGGTGGCAGGCAAGGACCTCAGATCGTGGGCGGAGAAGCTGTGGGCTGGAACGCCTGCGGCATCATTCAAAATAAACGCGCTCGTTAAAGGCTGGTTTATGGTCAGATTAGATTGCAAGGAAGCTTTGGAGTGGGTAGAAGGGCAAAATTGGGCGTTTGGCAGCAGACCGGTCTTCTTCAAGAGGTGGACGCCTCTATTTGACGCGGATACAGAGAAAGTGGAAGAATTCCCGGTGTGGGTTCGGGCGCCAAGTCTGCCACCCTTTTTATGGGCGGACTCTGTGTTTAAGTCGATTGGGGACATGCTAGGAACTTACTTGGACGCGGACAGATCATATCTACACACTTTCGAGATGGGGGTAGCAAGAATACTGGTGAGGCTCAATCCAAAAGAGGGCCTTGCAAAATCTATCACGCTGTGCTACAAGGAGTTCGAGATTGAGCAGAAGCTAGATTATGAGCTCCTTCCTTTTCGCTGCCATCGCTGCCACGAATATGGGCACCTGGCGAGGGATTGTCCGTTGGGAAGACGGAAAAGGAGGACTCAGCGGGATGATGAGGACTGGGCCGAATTTTTGAAGAAAGCGGAAAGCAAGAAGGATGAGAAGACAGTGGTGGAAGAGGAAGCGGCAGCACCTGTAGCCCGGGACGAGAAGGAGCTCTCAATGGACGTCGACATTCAGAAGCCCGTTCCAGAAGACAAGGACCGCCTGGATTCATCCGCTCCAGTTCAGGAAGCTGCCATGGGAGACGATTTTCTGGGTATGCCATCTACCTCGCTTAATATTGATGATGTAGGGGGGGCTCTGTCAAAATTTAACATTAGAAATGAAGATAATCATAGTATTGATAATCTGTCTGAGGTCATTCCCTCCATAAATCTGAACTGTGAGGAGTTTCCACCGTTGGGTATGGGAGTTGAGTCTTCTTCCGCTCGTCACTATAACTTAAGATCCCATTGTAAAAAGCCTATCGTCTCATCCGAGCTCTCTGAGCCTGTAGGAGGGTTAGGGGCAGAAACATCTAAAAGCCTTTCAAAAAAAGGAAGAGGGCGAAAGTCCATGCTCTCGAAAACCCAAGCCAAAGCAATTTTCGATGTGGCCGATGGCAAGCAGATGACAATTCCTGGGGCGCTTAGAGCTGCAAAACCCCCCGAGTCGGTGATTAAATGATTTGTCTCTCTTGGAATTGTAGAGGGTTAGCTAGTAAGCCAAAAAAACTAGCTCTTAAGGACCTCATTGCTCGGTGCAATCCTGATATAGTTTTTCTTCAAGAGACTTTAGGCAAAAGTATAGACGTGGAATTGGCTCTTAGCTCTCTTCTTCCGGGCTGGAGTTTTCTAGCTATGGATGCGGCAGGTCATTCGGGAGGACTGGCTATTGGTTTTAAAATGGGCAGGTTGAAGATTTTGAGATCGTGGGGGTTTCATAATGTACTGGGAATGGAGGTGTCATCTACTGATTTTGACTTCCCTCTGACTTTTGTAAATATTTACGGCCCTTGTCAGGGAAGGGCCTCTTTCTGGAATAATCTCCTCTCCAAAGACCTTTTGAATGTAGAGAACCTCATTCTTGGGGGGGATCTAAATTTTTCTTTGGGGGTCTCTGAAGCATGGGGGCCGCAAGCGAGGGAGGATCCCCTCTCTGATTACTTTGTAAAAGCTCTTCAGGATCATCAGTTGATTGATGTAAATCTACTAAAATCAAAACCTACTTGGAGGAATAGAAGGACAGGGGAGGAGAGAATAGCGAAGAGGTTGGACAGGTTTTTGATCAGTGAAAGGTTGGCTGCCAGGATTCCCTGTTTTCGTCAATGGGTAGGGGAAGGGGGGAACTCGGACCATTTCCCCATTTTTCTGGAACTATCAAAAGCCCCGCCCAAGCCTGCTGCACCTTTCAAATTCAATCCCTTATGGCTTCAGGAGGAGTCTTTTTCAAAGCTCTTTTCCGAAACTTGGAGACATCCGGGGATGGAGTATAGGGGGAATCATGCGAGTTTTCTAATGGAAAATTTAAAGAGATTCAAAAAAGCAGCCATTGAATGGGCTGCTGCACGAAGGAAAAAACAAATGGAAGATCTAGAACTCATTGATGAGACCCTGGGGGCTCTTGAAGATCCAGCCTCGGATGCCTATGTCTCTATGGAATCAAAAGAACAAATCTTGGCATTAGAGAAGCAGAGAGCGAAGATCTTATTAGACAAAGAAGAGGAATGGAGAATGAAAAGCAGGGCTATATGGCTGAAAGCAGGGGATGAAAATACAAAATTCTTTCATAATTATGCTAAAGGTAGGAGGAATGCAAATACCATTTGGAAGCTGCGGGACTCGGAAGGTCGAATGGCATCCTCTTTTGAAGAATTGTCTGCCTTAGGGAAGAATCATTTTCAGGAACTTTTTGCTGACCCAGGGGGGATCTCTCTGCCGGAAATTATCCAAACAGCTCAGGCCTTTCCCCGTTTTGTGGAGGAGGAGGAGGCGGAAGATTTGTTTAGAGAAGTGACGAAGGAGGAAGTGGAAGGTGTCATCAAGTCCATGGCAAAAGACAAAAGCCCTGGGCCGGATGGGTGGACCATAGAGCTTTTTTCCCATTTCTTTGAATCTATAGGTTCAGAACTGACTGAAGTAGTTGAGGAATCCAGAACAAAAGGAGAAATATACGGACCGTTCAATGCAACCTTTATTGCACTGATTCCTAAAAAAGAGGACCCCGAAACTTTCGAAGATTTCAGACCCATCTCTTTGTGCAATACCATCTACAAGATTATAGCAAAGATCATTGCAGTCCGTTTGAAACCAAGCTTATCAAATTGCATCTCATATGAACAATTTGGATTCCTGGACGGAAGGCAAATTCACGAAGCAATAGGGGTAGCACAAGAAACAATTCATTCTCTCAGGCAGGCAAATAAGAAGGGGGCAGTGCTTAAAATTGATTTATCAAAAGCCTATGATAGGGTCAGCTGGACCTACCTGAAGATGCTCTTGACTCACCTCGGTTTCAAGGTTGGTTTTATTAAATGGATCATGGGATGCATTTCAAACGTAAGTTTTGCTGTCTTGATAAATGGAGCGGCCTCACCTTTTTTCAAAAGCCAAAGAGGTCTTCGTCAGGGATGCCCTCTCTCTCCACTGCTATTCCTTTTAGCAGCAGAAGGATTAAGCAGACTCATTCTTAAAGCAAAGACTTCAGGTTTGGTCAAAGGTTTGGAAGTGGCTGTAAACCTTTTCATTACTCATTTGCTTTTTGTTGATGACATTCTGTTGTTTACCAATGGGAATTTAGATGAAATTGTTGAATTAAAGCTTATCTTAGAAAAATTCCTAAAAGCAACAGGACTCCAAATAAATGACAGGAAATCTCAGTTAATTTTTGAAGGTTTCAGTAGACAAGAGGAGGCTCAAATTTCTGCAGAATTGTCTTTTGGCTCTAGTAGCATGGATCAACCTTTTAAGTACCTTGGATTCTGGCTCAAGCCTTCCTCATACAGAAAGCAGGACTGGAACTGGCTAATTGCGAAGATCGAACAGAAAATCTCACATTGGAGCTACAAGTGGCTGTCTAGGGCAGGGAGACTCACTTTGATAAATTCAGTACTCCAGGCTATTCCGGTTTTCTGGGCAGCACTGACTTGGATACCAAAGGGGATCTTACATAAAATTAGACAGATCTGTTGCAGATTCTTGTGGTCAGGATCAAAGGAGAATTCTGTTCTTCCATGGGTGGCGTGGGATAAAATTGCAAGACCAAAAGACTGGGGGGGATGGGGCATAAAAATCCTCCCGGATTTTAGTCAAGCCCTTGCAGCAAAGTCAGGATGGCGAATTATTTCAATGGAGAATCTCTGGACAAGGGTGGTTAGGCGAAAATATATCGATCCTACTCCTCTTGAGGATTGGATAAGATCTCCCCTCAAAAAAGGCAGAAACTGTTCAGTAATCTGGAAGGCTACTTCAGAGGCTTTTAAGATAATTGAACAAGGTTTGGCTTGGCGGATAGGGAACGGAGAAAATGTGAGGATCGGCAGGGATCCCTGGGTGGGGTGCAGTGAGGCTTTCGCACTCTCTCCCGGCTTGCTCCTTCATCTGGATGACCTGGGAATCAGATGTATTCGGCAAATTGCATGTTCGGAGCAGTCCACTATTTGGGGGCAAGCTTGGAAGTCGGCAGAGGAATTAGAGGTAAATATCTTATGGAGAGATGAATGGCAAAGATTTATCCAAGAATTGAAAAGGTCGAATGTGAGATTACTGGACAGACCGGATTCTTTGGTATGGGCTCATGAGGAAACTGGGGCGTATACTCCAAAGGCAGGTTATAGTTTCCTTATGAAAAACAAAGGTTGGCTCCCCCCAGCATGGTGGTCAAAACCGCTGTTAAAATTAAAGTGCCCAAAAAAAGCTAGAGTCTTCCTCTGGTGCGCTTTAAACCAAAAGATCCCAACTTGGGATGTTCTACAGGCCCGCTTCATGCAGGGGCCCGGGAGATGCCCGCTGTGTTGTGCAGACTCTGAGACAATTTCCCACCTTTTCCTTTCATGCCCCTTCACTAGACAAGTGTGGATAGAAGTGGAGAAGCTAACAGCGGTAAAATTAAAATGGGAAGGAGACAGCCTCGCCACTGCTTGGGAATCATGGTGGAAGCTCTTCAAAGAAAAGAACCTGAGAAACTTGCCTCCTATCATTTGTTGGGGGATATGGATAGCCAGAAATCGAAGTATATTCAGAGACTCCAAGTCCCAGGAGGTAGTCATTGCCATCCAGAGCAAAGCTATTCTGGATAGTATTCCTCTTCAGGAAGATAAATCAAACAATAACCGGAAGAAGGAATTTCGAATCAGAGATGGGGTCCCTTGGGCCTTTTTTGACGGTGCTGCACAAGATAATATAGCAGGAGCGGGTCTTAGTATTCACCTAAATGCCTCTCACTCTATAAAGGCCTCGGTAGGAATCGGAATGGGCACAAACAACTTCGCGGAACTCTCTGCTCTAAAGCTTCTTCTTTGCTGGTTAATTCAAAAAAATATCCTCACAGTTCAGATTTTTGGAGATTCTAAGAACGTGGTTAACTGGGTTTCTGGGAAGTTTAGATGCCAGCACTACATTTTATTACCTTTAGTAGAAGAAATACAATCCTTAATGCATCAGTTTAACGTGTGTTACATTGACCATATATACAGGGAACACAACGAGGAAGCAGATGGGCTTTCTAAGTCAGGTTTGCAGCAAATTGTGGGCTCGTGGCGAATAACCGAACAACAGTCTGATCAGATCCGTGTGTCGGATCAGCCCCCTTTTGTTTAAGTTTTTTTTGTTCTTGGTTTGCTCTGTCTCGGGTTATATGCACTGTTCTATCAGGTTGTTTTGATAACAGATGGCATATGTAGTTCTGGTTTTATATATGGTGCAAAATTCCTGTTTTATGATGGACTTTGTTTATGATAGAAACACTATGGATGCGTGGGTTGTTTTCCTTATGTAAGGAGGCCCAAGCGACTGTCTAGTTTTATGATGGACTATTTTTGGATATGGCTGCTCTGGCAGCGAACAATTTCCAATATTTTTGATCAGTCTCGGATGAGACTTTGTTGATCCTCCTTGGAGGAGTACTCAGCCGTCTTCAGGCGATTTCCGTGGCAGAATGTTCACTCATGTGCTTTGTAACTTTTTTTATATCTTATAAAAAGAGTTCGCTTTTTTCTTTGGAAAAAAAAAAACAAGGTCAGTACCACAAACTACACGCACAAATGACAAATTAAAAAACAATATACTTATTCAATGAAAGAATGATGAATGATATTGGCGCACTTTAAATTGAATAGCTCTTATGTTGCAGTGTCAATCAAAATTTCTCAGGTTGGATCATAATTAAGTACTCAATGTTGTTTTGGCTCCAATTTGGGAAAAGGAGGAGCCCTTGGTGACAATGGTATGATCATGCTTTTCAGAAGGGAGCTCTGCTATACTTTTCAACATACAAGCTATTCATTCTAGTGGAGGAGATATAGAGAAGCCTTTAATAAGGACCTTTCCAAGATAAATTTGGAGGAAAATCCATTTCAAAGCTTAAACATAGTTCTAGATTCAAACAAGAGTAGTCATTTTTTAGAACAATTATTAATTCCCAAGAAATTGGAGCCACGCTGACATGTTGACCATTTATTCTTCTACTGTACAAGGAAGCATTTCTGAAAATTCCTTGGCCCTTTGATCCAGTATTTGATGTAAATCTATTGATTAGAAATGTAATAAGAGATGCAGTTTATATTAAGAAAAAGGGAAAAGTAGAGGGCCAGTTAATAATTATCTATAAAAAACTCTCAATAGTATCCTAACATATTTGAAATGGGAAAGGTTAACTCCATGGTTATTTTTTTCTTTAGAAACTTTGCTAATTTCCCTGGTTGAAGCATGTATTCATGCCTTGAAAGAAGCTCACAAATGCTTTTGATATTGGTTGAAGCAAAGAAGATGTGCAAAGTTAAACTCACATAGAGGTATGGAAAAAAAGTATGTGGAGCTTGTTGTTCCAGACTCCACACAAAGAATGGACAAAAGGTGAAAAAACCAAATCAAAATGTATGTGTAGCTTTTGTCATGCAAAGGTAGGTGTTAACTCCACAATTTACAACAAAGGCTTTGCGGTGAAAGTGACACAAAGGTTTGCATGCAAAACTTTGGATTAAAAGGAGTGGAGCTTGATGCTGCATGTCCACTATTACCCCACTTTCTATATGAGTTACATGAGATAAAAATAATGAGATATGGGAGATACAGAGTAGATACTATTGTTATTCAAATTTAATAAAAAAAATTACTATGTCTTCCTTGACATAAAACAAACATCTTCCATAAAATATTTTCTCGATGAACCTAATTTAAAAATGAATCTCTTCCATTGACGCGCCCAAACACAAATAGAAACGATGCCGATGGGCCAATTTCAGTTTAGAAAATTCACAATTAGTTTCAAATGTAATATCTCCTATTTTCAGTTCAGATTTTAGTTGCAAGCAGTGAAACAAGACTCGTTGATCAATCGCGATTAATCACGAGTCGGAATCTGCTCGCTCTCCAAACGATCCGATCCAAATATTTGCGAGTCAAACTCATGTTGACCAAATTTAACTCATGGTCAATGCAAGTTTGACTTGCGACTTTCCGATTAAAGCACATTCCTATGATTGATTTAGATTTATTCGATTTTCGGCCTTGACTCGACGAGCACAAGTTTTTCAAGTTTAGGTATGCCGCATTACTAAAAACTAAACGTCGGTTGTTCCAAAATTTATTTCTCATTTCTCAGGCCCACAACTCATACGTCGAGACCTTTAGTAATCAATCACTACTCACTATTACATAGTCCAGACTCCATATCGGGGAACTACCAACGTGAGCCTAAGTCCAGACTCCATATCGGGCAGTCGCCAACGTGTGCTCTATCCATACTCCATATTGACCCTTGGGCAGTCGCACGTCACCTTCAACATATGTTACCTTCAGGCTTAGCCGCTTCACTATTCAACAATCGAGGTACGTTGGCACTTGGATTAAATAATAGGTATATTACGATATTGAATTTTCAATGTCGTTTTCAATGGCAAGTTTCAAGTTTCACTGTTCAGCAATCGAATGTTCGGCGTATTCCTTTGGTTATGAATTTTCAACCCTGTAAATGGGGCTTAAATAGATTTAAAAAATGCACTAAGAAATGGTTTCATATAAACCACCGACCAAGTCATCAAGCATTCCTTCCTTGGTCGATGTCTTGCTGACTCCAAAGGATTTAACCATGCATTCACAACTTTGGGTATTTTTTTCTTCCAAAATCTGCTATTAATGTATTGGTTCAGTTGTCTTATGCTAAACGAACTTGAAAATTCAAGATTACAATGCAATACATGTTGATAATATTTCCTTTAGGTAGAATTTCGTCATACATACCTAATTGTGTTTCAAGGTCATAATGATATATTAGGTCAAAATGTGCTTGTGTTGCTGGACAAACTCCTCTTTGATCTTGAACAAAACCTCATATTTTTTAAAACCAACCCTCTTTTTTGCGAAGTTATATATGGCATTTTTAATTTTAATATTTTATTGTCTTTTACATGAGCCAAATTAAATAGAAGGCACAACTCCAAATCTAAACATAAGCCGCAATTTAAACACAAGCCTAAAACAACAACAATGCCGAGGGAGAAGGACTTTACTTGGGGTTATTGTGACAAGATTGTTGAAGGCCCTGAGCTCCTTTATAAATTTTGCAAAGTGAAATGTAGTGGAGCTATTTATATATTCAAGTACCACTTTGCACAAATACTCGGCCATGATATAGGTCTCTGCAAAAACATTGACGAAAATGTCAAACACCAAGCAACCTTGGCCATTGATATGTTGAGTCAGCATATTGCAAAGAAAGAAAAGCAAAAAAAAGAAATAGGAACTCCTGAAGTTGACAATTTTTCTCCCTTTGTTGAATCCTTAATGCAGTTCCCAAGTTTCCCACACATGCCTCCAAGTCCAAGTCAAACTCAAGGCCAAATAAATCCTCATGCATTCAACATTGGAGGTGGAAACATAAACACCTTTTTTTTCTCCCCGCACAAAATGCGGCTCCCAGCCTACATTGCATACCATTGATTCGAAAAAAAATATCCATAGTCAGGCAAGGAAGGTCATTGCTAACTTTTGGTACTATTTTGACATACCTTTCCATTGTGCCATAAGTCCTTATTGGCAAGCTATGATTGATGCAGTTGCTGTTGCAGGTCCAAGGTTCAAATCCCCTTCATCAGAGAGCATTAGGACAAATTTGCTATTAGAAAGTGTTGAATATGTCATGCTTGTGCTATCTGAGTTTCGTTCATCATGGGTAGAAACAGGGTGCACCATCACGAGTGATGGATGGACAGATCAGAGGAATAGAAATTTAATAAATCTCCTTGTATCTTGTCCAGTAGGTACAATGTTTCTCAAATCGGTGGATGCCTCAGACAAGGTTATGACTGCACAACTTATTTGTGAAATTATGGAGGAAGTCGTTCAAGAAGTGGGAGAAGAACATGTTGTACAAATTGTCACCGACAATGCAGCTAATTATATGACTGCTGGTAGACTTTTTGAGATTAGGCACCCCACTATTTTTTGGACCTATTGTGTTGCCCATTACATAGATTTAATGCTTGAGGACATTGGTAAGCTTCATTGGACCTGAGTGGATGGCATCTAAACATTCCAAGACCCTTTGAAGGCATTGAAGTTGTTGCACTTGTGTTTAATGACGGTTTCCGGAAAGATGTCGAAGAGATTATTGCTATGATGGAGTTCCTTGTTAGAGTTCTCAGGTACTTCAAGTATTTTAACTTTTTCATGTTTTAAATTTCATTTCAAGCTTCTTTTTATTTTCAATGTTTCATATTTATTTAAACTTGAAAGCTTGAACTTTTAAGATGGTTTATGGTGACAAACCCGCTATGGGTTACATTTATGAGGCGATAGATCTCACAAAGGAGGCCATCAAAAGAAGATATGGGGATGAGGAGGCAAAGTATATGCCTCTTTGGAACATTATTGATGCACATTGGGATAGGAAATTGCATTCCCCCTTACATGCTACTAGGAACTTCTTAAACCCACAATATTTTTATGATAAGATCAAATTTAATGAAGATGGGGAGGTTCACAGAGGACTTATGACATACATGGAAAGGTTCTTCCCTGATCCAGAATTTCAAAGTTATTTCTTTTCCCAACTATAGGATTATAGAGCACCAGCTAAATTATTTGCCTATACGAGTGTTATATGAGAAAGGTCTAAGATTTTTCTAGCTACCCTTTGAGGCTTGAAGGCTTCATCAATTAATTAAATTTTTTTAAATTTTATTTTGTATGTTAAATGTTTTATTAAATTTTGTTGTCTTTTTAAGTTTTTACTATTTAGTATTTAGTACGTCTACTCACAAACCCTTGCCATTTGCTAGGTCTTTGGTGGAAAAACTTTTGTAGTGATACGCCAGATTTGAAGAGATTCACCATTCGAATCTTTAACCAAACATGCAGTGCTTGAGGTTGTGAGTGCAACTGGAGCATGTTTGAGAAAATAAATTCTAAGAAGCGCAACCGATTGACACAAAAGCGCTTAAATGACCTTGTATTTTTCCATTACAATCTATGACTTCGCAACAAGACAATACTAGGTGAGAGCTTGAATTTGAAGGTTTCATAATCTGATTTGCAATTTAAAGTTTAAACTTTAAAGTTCAAAGTCAAACTTAAATTCACATTTCAGTGTCTCACGATAATGATAGGTTTGGATCATTCACCAATAGACCTTAAAGACATAGATTTGCAAACTACAAATGCAACAGATTGGGTCCAATTAGAGGAGGCTCCTCTTTTAAGCCTACATGGCTTGAAGAACTTTGAGAGTTAAGCAAGCGAAGGATTGGGAGGAATTGCTTCTAGTTCTCACTCTTAAGAGTCTTGGTTACTGATTTTTTTTCTAATTAGTATGCAGTTGTTTGTAAACTTTTAGAAGTAGTTGCTTCTAGTTCTATGTAGTCACTAGTTAGGAGTCATGACTCAGTACTTTGGATCATGTTTGGACTCATAACATATATGAGATGCTTATTCATTCATGATATTTTGGACATCTATTGATATTATGAATTGTTTGGACATGGCTTTACTTAATATCAATGAAAAATGTTTTTTTTTTCTTAATTCAATATATGTGTATATTTTTATTTATTGAATTCACTGATTTTTTCCCGATTTTTCCCCAATCCGGTTAAAACTCTTAGCTCTTTTGCCTCGCTGATTTATTGTCTATTTCGAGTTTGGTAACATTGTTTACAAGTTTCATTCTTCACTTATGAGTGCTAAGGTGTGCTACAGAGTGCCAATGCATGTTGAGGAGTGTTAGGGAGTACTAGGACAACACAAGGGAGTACTAGCTCAAAATGCATGGAAGTGAATGAATATGAGGGTGTGTCGGGGAGTGTCAACCAGTGCTAGTTGTCATGCCAAGGAGGGAGTGACAAGGTATTCTAAGAATGGGTAAGGAATGCCAAGGAATATTAGGGAATGTCAAGAAGTGCTAGAGTGTGCTAGGTAGTTTCGGGGTGTGTTAACATGTGCCAAATAGTGTCAAGGCATGCCAGGTGCTAAGACATGCTAGGATGTGCTGGGTGCCAGAGTATGCCAATATGTGTGAAGGTGTTTCAAGGCAAAAAAACGAATAACCAAGCTAAAATGCAAGGAAATGAACACATAAGAGGGTTAATAAGTCGGGACTTTATCTTTTTCAAAAGGGGCATGCTAGGCACACTAATAATATGTTCCAATACATGCCAAGTGCCAATGTGTGCCAAGTGATAATCTTTGTCAACAAAATATTATGCCAAGGAGTTCCAGGGCATGCTAGGGACTACAGGGAATGCTAGCACATGATAGGGGAGTGCTATGCTATGCTATGGCATGCCAACATGCGCTTGGGCGTCCTACTCATGGCAATATGTTCTAGGTACAGAGATGTTCCAGGTACAAATATGTTCCAAGACATGCGAGGTGCCAAGAAATGTTAGTGTACTGTTCCAAAGCATGTTAAGGCGTGTCATGAGTGTTGAGGAGTCCTAGGTCTCTCTCATTAATATAATTGACAAAACTTGATTATCTATTAAGTAATATAGTTCCTACACACACTAGTGGAACTTTATTTAAATGAAATTTGCTAGATAATAAACCTAATAGAGATGAATCATGTGTTGACTCATAGGAAGACTATATTCTTATGACTTGAGGGAAATGATACACACTAATTACTTCTTAACAAATTGACTGACTATTATAACCACTATGACCTTGGACACATAAATAAAAAGACTCAACAACAATGGTCTTAAATCGTTATATTTTGACAAACAATATAGTAACATGTACATAACGTCATCAAAAACTCATTAGAATGATCAATGATGAGGAACATTTTTTTACCATCACCAAAAGTAACCAAAAAGAGCATTGGTGAGGGTCCTAAAAGATCATCGCTAGAAGTGCCACCAAAGAGAGAATTAGTGATGGGCCTTTAACGACCCTCACCAAAAGTGTCACCAAAGAGAGAATTAGTGACAGACCATTAACAACCCTCACCAAAAGTGTCATTGAAAGTGGCTTTGGTGGAAAACCTTAAAGGACCATCACTATATACAATTACAACAATGTTTTTTTAAAGAACATCACCATATGCGACATTGGTGATGGACCTTAAAGGTCCGTCATAGGCATGAAGCGTCATCAAAAACTCATTGGAATGATCAATGACGATGGACATTTATTAACTGTCACCAAATGTAACCAAAAAGATCATTGGTGACAGTCAATAAAATATTGTCACTAGAAGTATCACCAAAGAGAGAATTAGTGATGGGCCTTTAATGACCCTCACTAAAAGTGTCACCAAAGAGAGAATTAGTGACGAGCCTTTAACAACCCTCACCAAAAGTGTCATTGAAAATGGCTTTGGTGACAAACCTTAAAGGACCATCACTATATACACTTACAACAACGCTTTTTTAAAGACCGTCAACATGTGCGACATTCCTGACGGACCTTAAAGGCCTGTCACAAGCATGACCCTCACCAATGACCTTTTTTCTTGTAGTGAATGGCCTTATGACTATTTCTACAGTTTTTAAAGAGCGGAATTATAATCTCATATGAAAGTGAGTGCTTAGATTTTTGAATGGAACATAATAACTGGGACCTCAATATGCCCATTTTTCCTTGTGAGGCGAGGAAACTACTCACACAATGGGTGACTTATATACACTAATATTACATAGTTGCAAAAATAATGGTTCCTTCATAGGTTTTCACAAGACCATGGTAGTTCGACAAAAGATTCGGTCAACCACTATTTTTGAAACTCCCAAGTTAGCAATGACAAAGATTCAAAATGACCATTCATTGTCTTCTCACAAAATATTTACATGAAAATGTAAAACGAGCATTCATTCTAAATGCCATTAAGTGGTTTTTTCCTTAATCTCTAGAAAAAAGTGTAAACACGATAGATAAACACGTATTTTTTTTTTTTTCAATCCGTATAAAGAAGTGTAAACATGGGTAGATAAACATATACCATTGTGTTTTTTTCTTTTCAATTCTACCCATTCCATTCACAACTCTGTACTGTGTACTTTCCAATATTTTGGCCTCCACTAACTGTACAACGATAATAAATATCTAATACACAAAAGGCCGATAGAATAGCTAATTGTTCTATGAGAAAACAATTGAGGTTTCCTTACCTGAATCCCAAAATCCCTGGTACAAACCACCATGGCGCCATGGATTTTAGAAATGGAACGGTGAAAAGTTTTTACTTTGAAACCTGTAAAAGTCACTCACTTGGATGATGGTTTCACTTACTTGGGATTCTTCCTAAAGTTGAATGGCTACAAAAGCAAGGATTGGGATTGGCTTGTTAACAAAATTAGTAAGCGACTAAAATAGTGGTCTCACCATTGGATCTCTTTGGGAGGGCGTCTCATTCTTATCAAGTTTGTACTACACAACATTCCCATCTACTGGATGCACATATTCAGACTTCCCAAAGGAGTTGCTTGTAATCTCAATTCTAGTATCTCAAGTTTCATATGGGTTGGCACACAACCGAAACGCAAATTTCATCTTGCCATTATAGAAATCCTCAACCTTACAATCAAAAAAGGCGACCAGGGACTCATAGACATAACCTTTTTCAACTTGGCTTTGCTTCTTAAAAACATTTATAGAATAGTGTGCAATGATGGTACGTGGAACCAAATTATCAAGTCAAAATACCTCTAGAACAAAGATCTTATCGAACGACTTCGTGTTGGTGCTCTGGACCCTCCCAACTTTTTAATTTCGTGGTGCAACCTCCTCCTCACTAAGCACTGGTTTTTTGGGAACCTGAAATGGGTTGTTGGTATGGGATCCACTTCAAATATTGGACTAGACCCCCTCTCAAGCATAACAAGTCCACATCTATTATCACCTCCTCATTATTTTTTTGCAAAATCAAGGCATTTTTGTGATGAATGACAAAGAAAATGAATATCTCTCCTCTCCTACAACTACACATTAGAAAGACGCCACAGAGCTAGAAATTTCAGTCCCTCTGATTTGGGAATGGTCAACATAAATTTCAGATCTTAAACTATTTGGGATTGTCCTATCCACAAATGTAGACAAGTTTATCTAGTTCCTTGGCTCACAACAGAGAAAGGTAATTGTAAATGAAGCATATTGGATAATCTTCCAACCTTCAAGGAATATATCACTCCTCTTTTCATTAGTTCTGAGTTGGAAATGTAATTTTCCTCTCAAAATCAAGTGTTTCTCCTGGTTGGTGGCACACAACCAGATTCTAACCTTAGAAATACTCTGTAAGAGAGGATACCAAGGCTCGAGAAGATGATGCCTTTCCTTATCAGTTGGAGAGGACATCAACCACCTCTTCCTCGACTGCCCATTTGGCTCTTCTATCTGGACACATGCACTACAACTGACAAAATCCTCTGCAGATTGGGACTCCTTTGACATTGTCTCTTGTCTTTGGCAGATGGAATCTGGATCAACCCTCAACACAAAACACTAGCTTTCTTTATCATCTGAGGGATTTTGCGTTCCATAAATTCTCTCATCTTTAAGCATGTGAAGTCCGCCATCTCGAAAACCAGTTGTAGAATCTTCTTTTTCTATCTTGAGTACTCTCCAAAGAAGTCATCGGTCTCTAAATGTCCCTCTCCTCCTCAAAACAATTGGTCCTCTTACCCAGTTGGATTCTTTGATGGGGCCTCCTCTTTTGACCTTTGTGGTTATGGCATGGCCATACATTTAGGACCTGGGAGTTTCTATAGGTTTCACTGGCACTGTGGAATTGGAACTAATACTTGTGTTGAATTACTAGCTCTTTTGGGGTCTTACACTGAGCTTCTTGGCTTGACATTAGAGTTTTTACAATTTTTGGAAACTCCAAATCTATCATCAACTAGGAAAACGATTGAGGCTCCCTAGACTCTCCTAACCTCAACACCTAGAAATGCATAATCAAAACCCTGCTCATGGAGTTCCACTTTGTCTCCATCACACTCATTTATCAGAGTGAAAATGGTGCAGTGGATCGCCTCTCCAAGGAAGGATGAAATTCGAACACTCATAAGATAAAATTCAATTTTTTTTTTGCCTTTGAAACTTATCATAGGTCTGGGTATATTTTGATCTAACTTTTGGCATTTTATTGTACATCTTGCACTCTGTTCCCTTTTTGTGCAAAAATACCTCTATGTTATGATCATTGTAACCAGACAACTCTCTACAGTTTTCATCTCGCTATAATGTATCCTATTACATATTAGAGATCAAATGTATTAGATATAGTTCTTGGTTGTTGCTTTAGCTTTCACAAGGCCATTAATGAGATTTCCTCTCTGTCAATGTACTTTATCTTATTATCAATAGAAAGCGGTTTTTTTGTTGAAAAAATAAAATATTAATATGAAAGAAAATCAACAATCATTACATTACTTAAAAACTAATTTTAATAATTGAAAATTAATTACAATAATAAAATAAATTAGATAATATTTACTTTGATTTAAATAATCTAATATTGATTTATTAGTTTTTTTATATCTTTGATTTACTAGCTATCCTTTTATCAATTTTGAATTAAATTATTTGATGTTTTTTTTTCACCTAATTTCTCATATATTTTATTTTGAATTATTTTATTTAATTTAATTTTTTTTTAATATATATATATATATATATATATATATATATATATATATATATATATATATATGTTTTCAAACCTAATTAAAATTTTCTTGTCACTTAATTAGAATTGTCCTATATAAATTGGTTTGCCTTAATTTTTTTTAAAGTTATATTGTTTTAGGAAAATATAAGGTTATTTATGAAACTATTATTTAGTTAGTGTATATGATCTTTATTGTGTACATGATTGTATTTCTCTTTCATATAAATATTTTGGAGTTGATATTGATCATAGATTTAACTTTACTTATAGTATTGGAAAAAAATAATAATAGAAGATGAAAAACTTAGTTTGTTATGAGAAAACAACTTAGTTTTGTCATAATTACTTGCCCAATATCTTACTTATGACTTAGTTTGTCATAATTACTTGCCCAATAATTATGGCTTATGAAGGTAAATAAAAGATCAAGATATAGAATCTTACGATTATCTTTTTATTACAGTAATTTAATAAGGATGGTTCGTTAGGTATTTAAAGATGACATGGTAATTTAATAAGGATGATTTGTTAGATATTTAAACATGACATGTTCGATAAAGATGATGTGCTTGATACTTAAGGATAACTTGTTTGATATTGCATGATATGGTTGTGTTAATTGTTACATTAACAATTAAGGAAAAAGAAGTACATCCATAAATTTGAAATATACAAAAAAATAACAATAATAAACAAAAAAATATTTATAATAAAATTTGGACCAATTCAATTTGATTTTACGTTAAGATAGTTTGTGTTATGAGTGACAAAACTTTCTAGAGCAAGAACTTTTGTTTCT
Organism: Pinus tabuliformis; assembly: GCA_031772625.1. Lineage (NCBI taxonomy): Eukaryota > Viridiplantae > Streptophyta > Pinopsida > Pinales > Pinaceae > Pinus > Pinus tabuliformis. Next base: position 1,456,724,710 of record CM062817.1, on the reverse strand, counting down.
TATCACAATTACAACACTTAACATTATATTTCTGCTCAAGTTCGAAAGAAAAAAATCAAATAAATTCTAAAGCTAGCACACTTATCATGCATGTTTTGTGTTGTTACATGTGTACATTTTCTTTGTTGCACTCTCACTATGCATACATATTTAATTTTTGTATTCTCACCATACATACTTTTTGTGCTCTTATTCTCTTCTTCCCACCATGGATAAATAAAGGAATTTTAAAATATATGTAAAAGAAAAAGAAATATATATATACATATACATCTATATATATATATATATATATATATATATCTTAAATAATATTGGAGCAACTTGCCAAATTAACTTCCATCATTAAATGTTAGTATTGAAATGTTAAAGGCTCAAATCTTTATCTATTTTTGCAAATTTTATTATAAGACATGTATATTGTACTTTAAAACTTTAGTCATGTTTTTGATAAATTCAAAATTAATATATATATATATACACACACACACGCTTCAAGTACATCATCTATTATTATAACTACACAAAGTTCCATGGTAATGATATGTTAGTTCATGAATGCAACATCCAATAAGATATAAATATATAAGTAACTTAACTTGGAGATTTGATAATTTGTAAATAAAAATAAATAAATCCATTCTCACTACATTTATCAAAAATATTGTAACATTAATAGAATATAACATCAAATCCACATCATGAACTTAAAAGTCAATTAAAATATTTTAAACAGAATGATTACCTCAATGCTAGAGTTGTCAGTGAAGAGGGGACAATCTCAATGATGTGGTTGGTTATTTGTGGTTTGTTAACAACAATAGACCCCTTGTTCACACTCAATTGTTGTTATTCTTGTGCCATATCTTTGGAACAAATCAATGCAATGGACCAATGATAATGGTGGTTTTTCAATAATAATGAAGGAAAAAAGAAAATAATAAAAAAGAAAGACGGTCAATAATGTTTCAGTTAAAAAAAATGTCAAATAATATTACATGTTTTATATGGCTTATTCATTGGCTACCCACCACCCACAAATACCTATTTAAATACTAACCACTAAAAACACTCAACATTTTTACCATACAACATATATTTTCCTATATTATTCCTTTTTAATTACTCCTTATAAATAAACATTATAATACCATTAAAAATTTAAATTTCAAAAGCATCAAAATTCTTTATTATAACCATAAAATCTATAACCTTATTTTCTTTCTATACAAGGACAAACATCATTTATAATCCTCCTTAGAGGACCAACAACGACCAACCAAAGTTATGGACAACCTAATAAAACGCAATACCATCTTTGAAAATGGTTGACTCGAAACAGAAAAACCTTATTGGTCCTAGTCTTGGCCTAAGACCAATCCAATAAGCTCGCTCGCGTTAAGATTGAGAAAAAAATATTGTTATTGTCCCTTTTTCCATTATTTTTATCTAACATATATATATTTTTTTAATGCAACTTATTTTGTTAGCAAAAGGGATACTTCCTTCGGTTAATTCAAATGCAATGTGATTCATTTGCCACAAAGGTTGAATAATACATTGTGCGAGGGATATATTCCCTACAAAACTATGGATTGGTGAAAATTGTAAGGGATGGATTGAACTCCTTATAAAGCATTTTTCTAACAGTTTTCCTTTGGAGATCGAGTTGTTTACTAAAATTGCTCTAATGGACGGAAGGTTAAAATCAATTCATGGGCCCTCTGCCTCGTAGCTCAGTTCACTAAATGAATTGAAAACAATGAATATTGGTGCAAAATAATCCTCCAACATATTGTTCATTGGCATATATTATGGAAACAATTTACAAATCTCTACCAAAACTTGAGGAAGCTACCAATTCTTACATATTTGGATCTCTATTTCAACTGCTTGGATGTGGACAAGAAAAATTCCATCTAATTTAGGTGATTTAAAAACAGAGGCACTTCAATTTCCGTATGATATATAATTAACATATAGAGTTCACCCTAATCTTTGGAGTTCGAAAAGGTAGTAGCCATGTTTGTTGTTCACTCAATTTTTACAAATCCACTGTGCCAAATTCCTTAGATTTGGCCGATGCTTTATGCTTTCGCGAGTAATTTAACTATACAATCTTTAATTATAATGGATACTGTGGACTACTTATAACTATAAGCTATTGCGAAGGTCCTACCATGTCCAAAGTTTAGTGATATTTCTAGGTGTTTGACCGTTATCCACTCACTCACATTTATGAAAATTCTAACTTTCATTTTATAAAGAACCTTTAGCGAAGCATTGTTAAAATGAGAAACTAACCTTGCCTTTACTTGATCAAGCTAAAACTTAAACTAGATCTGGTTGCTTAGGTTTTCGCATGGAACATGGCAACTAAGCCCACAATACCCCTTTTCCTTCTAACGCAAGACAACTAATCACACAATGCCCCTTATCTACACTCAAATGTTGCCATTCTTATGTCATATCTTTGAAGTAAATCCATGCATGGACCAGTGTGTAAGGTTGGTTTTTAGTAGTGAAAATGGCAAAGAAAAAGAAAGCTCCAAGTAAAATTTTGAATAATAATAGGTATTTCAACGCAAATTGGGAGGTGGAAAAAAAAAACCACATCACATAATATTATATATTTTATATACCTTATGCATTCCCTACCCACCTTCTCACTCACAAATACCTATATAGATGCTAACTAAAACCACTACATTTTTAACATACAACAAATATTTTTGTATATTTTTCATTTTGAATTACTCCTTTCTAAATAAACAAAAAAGAAAAATTAAGTAATAATGAGTGTTCCCACACAAATTGGAAGGTAGAAGAGAAAAACAAATTACAAGCCAATTGTAAGAATTCGATCAACCACTATTTTTGGAGGCCCAACTCATCTCGGGTCCGACGACAACCAACCAAGTTTCCGACCCAATAAGACACACAAAATACCATCTTTGAAACTAGTTGACCTGAAACGAAACACCCTACCAAACTATTTTGGTATTGGCCTAGAAGCAATCCAGTAAGCTAGGTTAGAAATCATGGTCTCCCGTGAAGATTGGCTCAAATTCATGGTCTCAAGCTACGATTGAAAAATGTCTTGTTATCTTTTTATTATGCTATTGTCCTTTTTCTTTTTTAACATTATTTTTATCTAAGAGATTTTTTTGAAATGCAGCTATATTTTGTCAAAAACATAAACAAAAAATATTTCCTTAAATTAATTTGTATGTAATGTTCTCCATTAGCTACAAAGGTTGAATACATTGTACGAGGGATATATTGGATTATTGTGTGAATCTCACTCATAAACCATTTTGCTAGCTGCTTACCTTCCCAGATTGGTTTATTCCCTGAAGTTGCTCTAATGGACTGAAGGCTAAAATCAATTCATTGGTTCTCTGTCTCGTAGCTTGGTTCACTAAATGAATTGAAAATATTGAATCTTGGAGCAAAACAATCCTCTAGAAGCTTGTTCCATTGACCTAATCAATTTGCCAATCTTTATCACTCAAACAACAAATTTTCAAGGCTTAATTCTACAGATCTAGGAAGCTACCAATTCTTTCATATTTGGATCTCTATTTCAACTCCTTGGATGTTGAGAAGATAAATTCCATCTAATTTGGATGATCTATTGATTTACTACTAAAAACGAAAAAAAAGGCACTTCGAATTTGTGTTTGATATATAACCAAAATATAGAATGCACCCTAATTTTGGTAGTTGTTTTTTTGGAAATCCATTATACCAATTTCCCTAGATTTGGCTGACGCTTTATGCTTTTGCAAGTAATTAACAATGAATCCTGTGAGTTTCTTATAAATATACGTTGTTGAGAAGGTCCTACGATGGGCAAAGTACAGTTTTTGCAGAGAATAGAATACTCTAGAACCATAGGATCTGGTAGCATTCACTGGGGACTTCCAAATATAGCAATTTTATATTCAAATAGAGATTCAACACATGTTTGAGTTACAATGGCTGTATGACTATTTCTATAGTTTTTAAAGAGTGGAAATACAATTTCATATGAAAGTGAGTGCTTAGATTTTCGAATGGAACATAATAATTGGGACCCCAATATGCTCATTTTTCCTTGTGAGGCAAGGCAACTACTCACACAATGGGTGACTTATATACACTAATATTACATAGTCTGCAGAAATAATGGTTCCTTCATAGGTTTTCACAAGACCATGGTGGTTCGACAAAAGATTCGGTCAACCACTATTTTTGAAACTCCCAAGTCGGCAACAACAAAGATTTAAAATGACCATTCATTGTCTTCTCACAAAATATTTACATGGAAACGTAAAACGATTATTCATTGTAAATGCCATTCAATGGTTTTTTATCTTAATCTCTAGAAAAAAGTGTAAACATGGTATATAAACACGTTTTTTTTTCATAGAAAGAAGTGTAAACATGGGTAGATAAACACATACCGTTGTGTTTTTTTCTTTTCAATTCTACCCCTTCCATTCACATCTCTGTACTGTGCAATTTCCAATATTTTGGCCTCCACTAACTATACAATGATAATAAATACCTAATACACAAAAGGCTGATAGAATAGCTAATTGTTCTATGAGAAAACATTCGAGGTTTCCTTACCTGAATCCCAAAAGTCCTTGGTACAAACCGCCATGGCACCATGGATTTCGGAAATGGAATAGTGAAAAGTTTTTACTTTGAAACCTGTAAAAGTCACTCACTTGGATGATGGTTTCACTTACTTGGGCTTCTTCCTAAAGCCAAATGACTACAAAAGCAAGGATTTGGATTGGCTTCTTAACAAAATTGGTAAGCGACTAAAACAGTGGTCTCACCATTGGATCTCTTTGGGAGGGCGTCTCATTCTTATCAAGTCTGTACTACACAACGTTCCCATCTACTGGATGCACATATTCAGACTTCCCAAAGGAGTTGCTTGTAATCTCAATGCTAGTATCTTAGGTTTCATGTGGGTTGGCACACAACCGAAATGAAAATTGCATCTTGACAATATAGAGATCCTCAACCTTATGGTCAAAAAAGGGGGTTGGGGACTCATAGACATAACCTCTTTTAGCTTGGCTTTGCTTCTTAAAAAGCTTTGGAGAATAGTGTGCAATGATGGTCTATGGAACCAAATTATCAACTCAAAATACCTCTAGAATAGAGATCTTATCGAATGGCTTCGTGTTGGTGCTCTGGACCCTCCCAACTTTTCGATTTCTTGGTGCAACTTCCTCCTCACTAAGCACTGGTTTTTTGGGAACCTGAAATGGGATGTTGGTATGGAATCCACTTCAAATATTGGCCTGGACCCCCTCTCAACCGTAACAAGTCCACATCTATTATCACCTCCTCATTATTTTTTTGCAAAATAAAGGCTTTTTTTGTGATGAATGACAAAGAAAATGAATATCTCTCCTCTCCTACAACTACACATTGGAAAGACGCCACAGAGCTAGAAATTTCAGTCCCTCTGATTTGGGACTGGTCAGCATACATTTCAGATCTTAAACTCTCTAGGATTGTACTATCCACAAAAGCAGACAAGTTTATCTAGTTCCTTGGCTCACAAGAGAGAAAGGTAATCGTAAATGAACCATATATGATAATCTTCCAACCTTTAAGGAATATATCGCTCCTCTCTTCATTGCCTCTGTGTTGGAAATGTAATTTTCCTCTCAAAATCAAGTGTTTCTCCTGGTTGGTGGCACACAACTAGATTCTTACCTGGGAAATACTCTGCAAAGAGAGGATACCAAGGCTCGAGAAGATGATGCCTTTCCTTATTAGCTGGAGAGGACATCAACCACCTCTTCCTCCATTGCTCGTTTGGCTCTTCTATCTGGACACATGCACTACAACTGACAAAATCCTCTGCAGATTGGGACTCCTTTGACATTGTCTCTTGTCTTTAGCAGATGGAATCTAGATCACCCTCGACACAAAACACTAGCCTTCTTTATCATCTGAGAGATTTTGCGTTGCAGAAATTCTCTCATCTTTAAGCATGTGAAGCCCGACATCTCGAAAACCAGTTGTAGAATCTTCTCTTTCTATCTTGAGTACTCTCCATTGAAGTCATCGGTCTTTAAACGTCCCTCTCCTCCTCAAAATAGCTGGTCCTCTTACCCAGTCGGCTTCGTTGACAGGGCCTCCTCTTTTGACCTTTGTGGTTGTGGCATAGCTATCCATTTAGGACCTCGGAGTTTCTATAGGTTTCACTGGCACTGTGGAATTGGAACTAATACCTGTGTTGAATTACTAGCTCTTTGGGGGTCTTGCACTGAGCTTCTTGGCATGACATTAGATTTTTTACAATTTTTGGAAACTCCTAATCTATCATCAAATAGGCAAACGATTGAGGCTCCCTAAACTCTCCTAACCTCAACACCTGGAAATGCATAATCAAAACCCTGCTCATGGAGTTCCACTCTGTCTCCATCACACTCATTTATTAGAGTGAAAATGGTGAAGTGGATCGCCTCTCCAAGGAAGGATGCAACTCGAACACTCATAAGATAAAATTCCATTTTTTTTGCCTCTTAAACTTATCATAGGTCTGGGTATATTTTGATCTAACTTTAGGCATTTTATTGTATATCTTGCACTCTGTTCCCTTTTTGTGCAAAATACCTCTATGTTATGATCATTGTAACCAGACAACTCTCTACAGTTTTCATCTATCTATAATGTATCCTATTAGAGATCAAATGTATTAGATACAGTTCTTGGTTGTTACTTTAGCTTTCACAATGCCATCAATGAAATTTCCTCTCTGTCAATGTACTTTCTTATTATCAATAGAAAGCATTTTTTTTTGAAAAAATAAAATATTAATATGAAAGAAAATCAACAATCATTACATTACTTAAAAGCTAATTTTAATAATTGAAAATTAATTACAATAATAAAATAAATTAGATAATATTTACTTTGATTTAAATAATCTAATATTGATTTATTAGTTTTTTTTTTTATATCTTTGATTTACTAGCTATCATTTTATAAATTTTGAATTAAATTATTTGATTTTTTTTTCACCTAATTTTTCATATATTTTATTTTGAATTATTTAATGTTTTTGTTTTTGTTTTTTTTGTTGTTTTTTGGTTTTTTTTTTTTTTGTTTTTTTGTTTTTTTTTTTTTTTGGTTTTTTTGTTTTTGTTTGTTTGTTTTTTTTTGTTTTTTTTTTTTTTGTTTTTTTTTTGTTTTGTTTGTTTTGTTTTGTTTGGTTTTTGTTTTTGTTTTTGTTTTTTTTTGTTTTTTGTTTTTTTTGTTTTTTGTTTTTTTTTTTTAATTCAAACCTAATTAAAATTGTCTTGTCACATAATTAGAATTGTCCTATATAAATTGGTTTGCCTTAATTAAGTTATATTGTTTTAGCAAAATTTAATATAAGGTTATTTATGAAACTATTATTTAGTTAGTGTATATGATCTTTATTGTGTACATGATTGTATTTTTCTTTCATATAAATATTTTGGAGTTGATATTGATCATAGATTTAACTTTACTTATAGTATTGGAAAAAAAAAATAGAAGATGGAAAACTTAGTTTGCTCTCTGAAAACAACTTAGTTTTGTCATAATTACTTGCCCAATATCTTACTTATGACTTAGTTTGTCATAATTACTTGCGCAACAACTTATGGCTTATGAAGGTAAATAAAAGATCAAGATATAAAAAATTACGATTATCTTTTTATTACAGTAATTTAATAAGGATGGTTCATTAGATATTTAAAGATGACATGGTAACTTAATAAGGATGTTTTGTTAGATATTTAAACATGACATGTTCGATAAAGATGATGTGCTTGATACTTAAGGATAACTTGTTTGATATTGCATGATATGGTTGTGTTAATTGTTGCATTAACAATTAAGGCAAAAGAAGTACATCCATAAATTTGAAATATACAAAAAAAATAACAATAATAAACAAAAAAAATATTTATAATAACATTTGGACCAATTCAATTTGATTTTATGTTAAGATAGTTTGTGTTATGAGTGACAAAACTTTCTAGAGCAACCCCTTTTGTTTCTTATCACAATTACAACACTTAACATTATATTTATGCTCAAGTTCGAAAGAAAAAAAATCAAATAAATTCTAAAGCTAGCACACTTACCATGCATGTTTTTGTTGTTACATGTGTACATTTTCTTTGTTGCACTCTCACTATGCATACATATTTAATTTTTGCATTCTCACCATACATACTTTTTGTTCTCTTATTCTCTTCTTCCCACCATAGATAAATAAAGGAATTTTAAATATATATAAAATAAAATAAAATAAATATATATATATATATATATATATATATATAGAGAGAGAGAGAGAGAGAGAGAGAGAGAGAGAGAGAGAGATAAATAATATTGGAGCAACTTGCCAATTTAACTTCCATCATAAAATGCTAGTATTGAAATGGTAAAGGCTCAAATCTTTATCTATTTTTGCAAATTTTATTATAAGACATGTATATCGTACTTTAAAACTTTAGTCATGTTTTTGATAAATTCAAAATTAAAATAAATAAACATATATATATACACACACACACACACTTCATGTACATCATCTATTATTATAACTACACAAAGTTCCATGGTAATGATATGTTAGTCCATGCATGCAACATCCAATAAGATATAAATATATAAGTAACTTAACCTGCAGATTTGATAATTTGCAAATAAAAATAAATAAATCCATTCTCACTACATTTATAAAAAAATAATGTAACATTAATAGAATATCACATCAAATCCACATCATGAATTTAAAAGTCAATTAAAACATTGTCATATACACAAGTCCAAATTCATGTATTTGTATTCAAAATTGGTTCAACTATAAATTTTTCTTTTCTACAAAATCGATCTTCATTCCCAACATAGATAATGAAAGTTCATGCCCATATAGATGACATAATGGAAAAATGGTATCATCATTGATCTAGAAAATGGGTCTACAAGTCACTCTTAGCACTCCCAAGTGCATTTCCAAATTGAAATTGCTACAAAAATTACATTATACCAAATATCATGGGTATCCTTATTTTGGATATGAACCCAATAATCATCGTTACTCTTTTCATTAGGCACACAGTGTTAATTTGAGGTTTGGTTAGCTCTACACTTAATGAATTCAATTGTTCTTCAATTTTTCTGGGTCGTACAAAACCAACTTCTTTTAAATGTTGCATATGATTGTAATATAATACAACCTTTGTTAACAACACATAAATTAACCAATCAACTTGTCTGTGGCATGCATTGTTATTTTTACTAATGTACCTTTCCTTGATATACCAATGGTAAGATTCAATTGCATTATTTGTGTCTTGATTGGAGTGGGGAAAATTTATGTATGCTTTTGATCACATATCTGTAGAAAGAAATTTATTAGTTATGCATTAACAACCATACATATGACATGAAAAATAGAGTCATTAAAACCACTTACAAGAAACTTGCATATTTTTTTGTTGACTAACGAGGTGGTTTTAAAATATTCCAAAAACTCTTTATGTTCACTAAATTCTTAAAACAACTTTTCAACTATCTTTCTTACAAATTCATCATCTTGACACATGCACATAATTTCTCTTAAAGCACAAAAATTGCGGATTGGGCTTTCCCTTACTTGGACTTTATTTCTAACATTCTCCAACCATGCACGCGAGACATGCCACATAGATAATAATATTATACACTTGATTGAAGACCTGGAATATCATAATTTTTAGAGAGGAGATACATTAACAATATTTTTTGTCTCTTATAAAAAGAATAAACACATCATCTTAATTCTTCAATTTCAGCAGTAGCACCATCTATGATGAAGACTTGAGCATGCCAATATGGTTGCTCTTTCTTTCCAATGGCAAGTTTGGTCGACATCCATTTAGAAATGATAGCTATAGTATTGTGGGATGATATCACCCAAGCTATTGAATAAAGCTCAAAAAGGGGAAATAAAAAATAATATCTTCTTCGTGAGTAGAAAGGTTAAATTTCTTCTCTATATGATAAGTTAGAGGCAATTTTCTATTGACAATGTCACTCAAGCTAAGAGATGACAGGGGGATAAAACATTGGAATTGATCGTTCTTTCTATGCTTGGGTGATTTTCGTGCCATCACTTCAACAACTTATAAATGAACCCATCCACCTAATTGAGTGGATGAATGACATTGACCCCCAACTCAACCAACATAGTATATTTGCCTCTCAACCATCCAATTAACATTCAACTGCTTTATATAATGAATGGGAGGAATGAGATCAAGCCCATCAACTAATTTTTTGAGGTCAAAGAAGCCTTCTAGTGAAATGACAAAGGTCAAAGAAGGCACAACCAATAAGGGTTTTCGTCAAGTGCATAAATGTGAGGGAACAACATGCAAATCTAGTCGAGTAGTCTTAAGACGGATTGATCTCTCATGACTTTTGATTGAATGAGAAATTCCCAATGGGAGGACCTTATTTGTAACCTATCCAACTATCCATATTAGTTAACCTCTATTGGAGAAAAGAGTAAAAAAAATTAGAAGACCCACACAATACCATTTGTATTTGTCTATTTTATTAAAACAACAATAGGTTTAAGCATCCTCCATTTAAAAACAATTTCAATCAAGATAGTAATAATAACTCAAAATATTTTAAAGAGAATGATTACCTCAATGCTAGGGTGGGGAGAATCTCAATGTTGTGGTTGGTCATTTGTGGTTTGCTAACAACAATAGATCCCTTATTCACACTCAATTGTTATCATTCTTATGCCATAGCTTTGGAACAAATCAATACAATGGACCAATGAGAATGGTGGGTTTTCAATAATAAAGATGGCAAAGAGAAAAGAAGAAAAAAGAAAGACACTCAATAAAGTTTTGGTTAAAAAAATGTCAAATAATATTACATGTTTTATATGGCTTATTCATTGGCTACCCACCCTGTGCACCCACAAATACCTATTTACCTATTTAACCATTGCACACTACGTTTTTACATACAACATATATTTTCCTATATTTTTCCTTTTGAATTACTCATTTCTAAATAAACAACAACACTACATTTTTAACACACAACATATATTTCCTATATTTTTTCTTTTTAAATTACTACTTTCTAAATAAACATTCTTATGGCCAAAAAAACAAACAAGTAAGTTTTTAGTAATAATGTTTTTTCCAACACAAATTATATATCCCTTATTCATTCCCTACCCACCTTGTGCACCCACAAATAGTATATAGATGTTAATCACAAAAAAAACAAAAACCTTTTAACCACACAACATATATTTTCTTACCTTTTTCCTTTTGAATTATCATTCTAATACCATTAATAATGTATGTAAATTTCAAAATTCCCTTACCACCATAAAACTTGTACCTGCAATTTTCCCTATATTGAGGGACAAGCAAGGGTTTCTAATCGTCCTTAGAGGACCAACTCTCCTCTAACTCATCTCGGGCCCACTGACGACCAACCAAGTTGCGACCCAATAAGACCCACATAATACTATCTTTTGAAATAGTTGCTTATAAATATAAGCTGTTGAGAAGGTACTACGATGGGCAAAGCAGTGTCTACAGAGAATAGAATACTCTAGAAGCGCATGATCTGGTAGCATTAGGTGGGGACTTCCAAATATAGCAATTTTGTATTCAAATGGCGATTCAACACATGTTTGAGTTACAATGGCCGTATGACTATTTCTACAGTTTTAAAAGAGTGGAAATACAATTTCATATGAAAGTGAGTGCTTAGATTTTCGAATGGGACATAATAACTGGAACCCAATATGCCCATTTTTCCTTGTGAGGCAAGGCAACTACTCATACAATGGGTGACTTATATGCACTAATATTACATAGTTTGTAGAAATAATGGTTCCTTCATAGGTTTCACAGGACCATGGTGGTTCCACAAAAGATTTTGTCGAACACTATTTTTCAAACTCCCAAGTTGGCAACGACGAAGGTTTAAAACGACCATTCATTCTACCCGCCATTCAGTGGTTTTTTTCTTAATCTCACGAAAAAAGTGTAAACATGGGTAAATAAACACATACCGTTTGTGTTTTTTTCTTTTCAATTCTACCGATTCCATTCACAGCTCTGTACTATGCAGTTTCCAATATTTTGACCTCCACTAACTGTATAGCGATAATAAATATTTAATACACAAAAGGCCAATAGAACAGCTAATTGTTCTATGAGAAAACACTTGAGGTTTCCTTACCTGAATACAAAAAGTCCCTGGTACAAACCGCCATGGCGCCATGGATTTCAGAAATGGAACGGTGAAAAGTTTTTACTTTGGAACGTTGCAGATGCCGATTCCAATGATAAAATAGGAGTGAAATGAAAAGGCAGTGTTAGACAGAAAGATATAGAGGGTAGGGTGTCACCGGTCTTATCAGTCACACACCTAACACTGTGAAAATTTACAGGCGTGCTTTTCACGCCACTGCCGCGTTCGCACAGTAGATGTCCTTCAAACTGGCAACGTGATGGATATGGCTTGGCTTCGTGACCTCCATGGATTATTCTGCGCCAGGATATTCTGCCAGATAGAACTCAGGGTAAGGTTTCATCGGTCTCAACAGTCATAAACCTCACACATCGATTAGTCTGCGCCAGGAAATTCTGCCAGATAGAAGTCAGAGTAAGGTTTCATGGGTCTAATTAGTCACAAACCTCACACAAACTTGCAGGTGTGCCATTCAGGCCACGACAACGGCTAACCAGCCTGCTATCGGGCCTTTAATGCGCCCTATAGCGGGCATTCACCCTACATGAGCATGTTATGGGGCATCAGTGGATGTGAATGGAATGGGTAGAACATGGTTCGCCCTTTAATACACATTAATACCATCCCCATACACAATAAAACCATGCCCATACGTCGTGGTGGATTTGAAATTTCATATTGAAAATTTGGGCACCGAATTTCTGTAAAACAGGATTTGAACAGGGTATTTATTTCATTTTCATCTTGGATTGATCCATGAACTCTCGCGCACGGGTGTCAGAAACCAGGATGTTGCCTAGGATGGAATTTCAAAACATAGTTACTTTTCAAATTTGACGGTTTTTACATTTTTTTTTAATATTAAATAAAAATCTTTCTTAATAATAAGTAAAGATTGTGATTGCTTTATAAAATTTTAAATTATATTTAACGGTCAAATCACCCTGTAACAAACAAATTACCTGTCAAATTCCATCCCTGTGTTGCAAGATCGAGCTCGTGATACCCTGCACGGATCTTCTCAAGGGAGGTGACGCTCAGGTCAAGTGAAATTCCATCCTTGTGTTGCAAGCTCGTGCTCGTGTTACGTTGCACGGATCTTCTCAAGGGCGGCGACGTTCGGGTCAAGTGAACCTTCGGTCATCCTCAGGGTTTTCTAAGGAGTTTGATTCCTCCCACGGGCAGGTTCATTTTGCACAGGGCTTCCCTTTCTCTAAGAAAATACAGAGACCCGCTGAATTGGGAAGATACTTTTACATTAATTGTGTTTGTAAAAAATACTATGTCGGTGTGTTTTTTGGGCTTTGATACTTGAATTCGGGAGATACTTTTATATTAATTGTGTTGGTAAAAAATACCATGTCGGATGTTTTTCAGGGTATGATATTATTTGAATTTGGGATATATTTTTATTGTGTTTGTAAAAAATGCCATGCCTTTATGTTTTTCATGATATCATTTTCATAAGATATAAACAAATAAGGAAGTATCATTTTTATAAGACATAAACAAATAGGGGAGAGATGTCTAATGTTGTGCAGGGACCAATAATTGATATAGTACTGGTCCCATTAAACCACTAGAAATTGAAACTTTTGCAACCAATATTTAAACAAAGAAAATAACATTAAGTATAAATAAGTATTAATTTATGTCCAAAATTTCCCAATACATTCACTGGGCCCACAACTGTCCATAAATAGTATCATAATACTTAAGAGTGCAAACCCTAGGCCCACAACTGTCCATAAATAGTATCTTAATACTTAAGAGTGAAAACCATATTGACCCAACTAGAAAACAAATAAAACCATAAACGATTCCAAAATGGTCTATTTCAGAAGTACAAAGTAGCAGTCACTTCAACCCCCACTCATCAAAACTGAAGCTTTGTATCTCAAATAAATATCCATACCTGCACATAATAAAAGTGAATGTATGTCATCCATAACTGCTGTGTTGTTCAACAACTAAACCCCCTATGTTCAATAAATGGCACCCAACCCAATAACATTTAAACCCACTTTGTTCAATAAATGACACCCAACTCATTCTATTTCTCATTAAAACAAATCAAAGCACATGGATTAACAAATAAGAAATTCCCAACCATTAGATCACATCAAATTAAATCCAAACCTCACATTCAAAATGAAGCCATTGCAATCCATGTCCATCCATGTCCACCAATTAAATTCAAGTGCCAAAAACTATAAAACAAGTTCAACCATTGTTGAAGTTGCATGTTATGCTTTCAAACTATTCAACAACCTTAGAGACAAAACATCACAAAACAGTTGCCAATATATCCAGGTTAGTTATATCAATTACAACACATTTTTCTTACAGTTTTGTTTTCATTTATCAGAGTTCTTGCAGTTTCAGTTCTTACAAATTCAGTTTCACTTACACTTTCAGTTTCATGAAAATCAACACACAACCTACAGTTCTATTTCACAATGCACCTATTTCTATGTTCAGACTTACAGACATATTGATGTGCCCGACAAGATTTTAGTTTCTTGGTGTGCCTTGGCTATGAACCATCTTGATTAGTAGGAAGTCTCGAGTATCTCAAGGGTTCAGGTTCTCATATCCCGCTTCGTGTCTTGCATTATGCCTGTTTGTAGGCGTTCTTCAAGTGTTGCCAGGAAGTTATTCCAAGTTGTCTCTTGATATCGTCTTTCAAACTAGGCGAACTATGGGGTCATAACGGACATCAAGGTCAATCATGTACCTCGTTAATCCAGGAAGAATATATTGGCGAGCCTAAGATGGTGGAAAGGAAGGGATCAAAGTGCCTTAGCAAGCCGAGCTGTAATAACCAGAGAATGAGGGGCAATGCTATATAAATCAAATCAAATTAAAATAACAATGAAATCGAATAAAGCATGTCTCGAATCGCTGCAGGTCATCTGATGACCGAAAGCGTCCCATCAAAAGAAATAAATCAAGATCAAACCAAACCAAACCAAGAACAATTCCTCAACAATCAAGAATAAATCAAGATCAACATACAAGGACATACATGATGAAGATAAATGTTTTCTATAGGTTCAATTTCCCCATTCATCTAATGAGAAAAACAAAAATACTTGAACCAATAGAGTGTAACAATGACACCTTGAAAATAAATGCAGAATGACATTTTAAATACTAGAACATGGAAATTATAGTGAGATATACAAATTTGATGGGTTTTTAGAAAACTTGCATTTAAGAGAGAATGAATACATCAATGAAATTAGTAATTTAAATCAATTTACACTTTTACAAGAGAGAAGGCCAATATATGTGGTCTAATAGCCGGCTATTGTCATATGCTAATAATTTGGAATGCAAATCCAAATTCTCAATTCATGCTTGATTCATATGCATCAGTGACATATTGTATCTCTTACATGATGAAACTCGATAAAACAATGACAAATACATTTAAGAATGTATGAGAAGAGCAACAAAACAAATTCCAATTTTGTGCAAACCACAAGTAGCCTTCGAAAATCCTTCCAGTAGTTGTAGAAAATGTCTACACAAATATAGACATCATGCAAAAAATATGTAGGAACATGATGATCAACTCAATTGAAATTTGTTTAACCATAATTTCATAAGGCAATTTCTTTCTGAGATTCATTTTTAACAAAAGCTTAATGAAATTTTATAATAAGAAACAAAAACTATGGCCCAATTGGAAGATAAGCATAGATTTATTGTTCTTGTGTTGGCTGTAATACAGATCAGAAGCTTCAAATGAGTTGCTTAATTAGTGGTCAAGTATTGTAGTACAACTTTCGGTGTTGAAACCGAAAACCTTGTATGAGGCCAACAATAAACATCATCAAGACTAATGGTAGCATAAACAAGACCTGCAAAACAAATTGAAGAAAAAGTTGAAAGGAGAAAAGGAAAAGGGGTTTAGATCATTCTTGAAATATGATCAGAAACTAAACAAAACAATGTAAAAGGAAGAAAATAACATAAAAAAATGAACAAGAAGCAGTGGAAGGGCCTTATTGGAAGGTTGTTGTACACAAGGGGAAACCTATCAGAATGAAGGACCACAAAGAAGGCACAACCAGCCTCAAACTATTGCAAATATGGCAAACTGCACCCTCATTCTGATTTGATATATGAGGTCAATAATTACTCAAAACTTTACAAATTGATAATATACTTTCCTGATTTAAGAAAAAGGCATGGCATCTCTTATATATGTAGACAAGATGCAAATAAGAGTTGTAGCTGAAATGAATGTTTACATGACTAGAAACTTCAACTGTAAGTTACATGAGGAAAAATTTGTTATGGTGGCAAAGTTGTGATCAAGAGTGCTTCAGGGGGTCTCAAGTTGGAGCCTTGGTCAAATTAAATACCATGCTTGGTTTGGCCAATGATAACTCCTTGATAGCCAGAGATCCATTTCTGGAGAAGTGCATCCTTACAGAAAACAACAAAACAACAAAACAATATTTTAAGTCGTCAAACTGAACAAGAGCTCTGTTGGGAAATGCATAACAAAACCAATCAACACAGTCATGGTATTTTAACTGTAAAGACAAGTTATCAAAACAACAATCACTGATAATTTTTAAGACATACAACAAAATGATTCTGTATATTTGATTTTTCAAGGATATTAACATACATGTTGATAATTTCCTGTAATAAAGTAGAAGTATTTTTGCCTTGTATGAAAGCATAATTTACAAATATTCTAATGTCTAAATGCATGCAATAATTTTACAGGTTGTTGCATCTATGGCAAAAGGTAGTTATGCTATTCGTACAAGGAGAAGTGGCAGGAGAGTGACAAGGGGTGCGTAGCTGCGATGCACATCGTCTGATGAGGACAGGATAGTTGATGTCAATGTCAACAATTCCCCAAGGAACATTGTTGAGGATGACCATGTGACTGAAGCTGATGTTAACACACCATCAGCCACGAAACCACCGTCAACAACAGTCCAAGGGGTAAGTTCAACTAAAAATATCAGTGCTATAAGAGGATGGACAAAAGAACAAATGTTAGTTGCAATTGATGACATAGAGTTTAATGGATACGCAGTTCGGGCATCTGCAAAAAAACATGGTATTCCTCCCTCATCAATACATTATCGGATAAATGGACTGACTCTTACAAAACGTAGAGGGCCTCTTACAATTATGACTGAGGACGAGGAGGCCGAAGTGGTTGAGTGGTGTAAAGAGATGGCCCAATTGGGACATGGGCTAGAGTTGATACAACTCAAATCCACAGTTGCTCAAGTCTGTCAAGGGAGGCCAAACCCATTCAAAGATGGGTTTCTTGGTAATTCATGGTGGTTTGGGTTTAAAAAA
Organism: Pinus tabuliformis; assembly: GCA_031772625.1. NCBI lineage: Eukaryota > Viridiplantae > Streptophyta > Pinopsida > Pinales > Pinaceae > Pinus > Pinus tabuliformis. The sequence goes on along the minus strand of CM062817.1, from coordinate 1,456,707,094 downwards.
AGGCATCCAGAACTTGTATTGCGTACTGCTGAGGGCCTTGACAGAGACAGGGCATTAAATTTACGCCCTGCAGTTGTGAAAAATTTCTATGACACACTTTCTAGTGCTTACGATAAACATTCTTATGGAGCAGACCATATATGGAACTGTGATGAAACAGGTTTACACGCAGGGAGGAATTGTACCATGCGGGTAATTGCCAAGAGATGGAGCCGAAATGTGCTAAAGATTTTGCCTAAGAGTAGGGAGTGGATAACTATTTTATGTTGTGTCAATGCAATTGGTACTTCAATCCCAGGATTTTATCTATTCAAAGGTAAAAATCAACTGAAAAACTATATACAGAACTATGAACCAGGTGCATGCATGGATGACTAAAGAACTATTTTTAAGTTGGCTTTTTCACTTTGCTGCATTGGTACCAGGTGGCGTCTCGCCTAATAACAGACACCTATTGATATTAGATGGCCATGGGAGCCACATGGCTGTACAAACAATTGAGGAAGAAAACAATTTAGGCATCGACCTGTTGACATTGCCCGCTCATACCACTCACAGACTGCAACCCCTTGATGTTGGTGTATTTGGCCCTTTCAAGAACTATTTCAGGTCGAAGCGCACTGCACGGATGGAAAAGAATCTAGGGGTTGAGGTGAAAAGGTTCAAGCTAGAAGAGCTTGCAAGTAAAGCTTTTAAAAGGGCTTTGACACCATCAAATATCAAGGCTGGCTTTAGGAGGATAGGAATCTGGCCACTGAACTATGATGCTCTTATGCATGATACTGGTTGTAGCCAAGCGTTTCATGTGGGTGGTCAGGAAGAAGGGAATGCCCAAACAGGTGTTGAAGTGCAAGAAGTAGATGACCAAGATGATGTTGTTGTAGCTGGTAATATGATTTCCCTCTCTCAAGGACACTTATATGATGAAGATGATGAAATTTTATGTGAAACAAAATATAACCATGAACAAATTCGCAGTAACATGGAGATTGTTCCACCAACTCAAGAACATGAAACTCTTGTTGCTGATATTGTTAATGACATTGTTGAACATGCAGTTGACAAGGACCAATTGACATTGCCAAGCCAAGTAACCCCACCTTCATGGATAGCAGAAGCAATGATTAATATGAATGCACATAGTGTCTCAGCAACCAATGAACAAAGCATGAACATGCTCTCACAACCAGCAGAATTGAATAGTGAAATTGTTCATTTTTTTGTGGATAATAGATCAATGGAAGAAGATGAAGAACATAATGAGGCATCAAATGAAGATAATGATATAGTTCAATTAGTTCCATCAGATACTGAAAGGGAAGTACCAAGCAATGACATGAAAGTGGGAGGGGTGGAGAAGACACTTGGCTGGTTCCTAAAGCTACCAGTGGAGAGAGTATCAATGAAAAAAAAGCAAGGTGCACCAGATAGTCTTTGTCTGGGCTGAAGCTCACAGTTACTCACCTCAGAGGACTATATAAACATGTAGGTTGAGTCTGAGAAAAAGAAATTTGAAATGCAAGAATTAAAACAGAAAAAGAAGGATCTAGTCAAGGAGAAGAAGGCAGCAAGGATTGTTGCAGCGCAACATCAAGCAGATGAAAGGATTGAAAGAGATAAAGCAAGGCAAGTTAAGGACCAACAAAAACAAATGGCAAGACAAGAAAAGGAATCAAGAAAGGCACAACAAATGCTTGAAAAGGAAAAAGGGATGATCAATATGGTTGACAATGATACAAGAATAGCTGATGAAACCAGGATTATTTCAAACTCATTGGACTCCATTGCAGATAATACACCATTATTCCAAGATCTCATAAACATTCAAGTGCCTCACTATCAAACTGAGGTTTTACTCACTTGCATTATTCCTACCAGAGTTGGTGTCAATTCTATGTATGCTCATTACACACCTCCACTTAATGCAGGGGTTAGTAGTGCAAATGTGAGGTATGGGTACTCAATACCTCCATGGTTGGAAGCTGAAAATTGGACTCAATCATATGGCAGCAATCAATCATTTCCTAATCAACCCTTGATAGGTAGGCCAACCTACCTGGTTGAAGAAGGTAACTCGGGGAGTTTTGGCACTCAAGATTCTCAAGGCCATAAAGAATAGGGGTGTCATATGTTTTTGGTTGTAACCACATTATGATGTGGATTTTGGATGGATTGTATCTTTTTCTTGTCACTGAAACATTTTGGCTTACAACCTAGGTTGTTTTATTTCATAATGTGTGCAACATTGTAGCCAAAACCCATTTTATAAGGAACATCTATATTTTATTATATTGTAGAAATCTTACAAGATTCTCAGGGTCATAAAGAATAGGGGTGTCATATATTTTTGGTTGTAACCACATTATGATGTTGATTTTGGATGGATTGTGTCTTTTTCTTGCCACATAAACATTTTGGCTTACAACCTAGGTTGTTTTATTGCTTTGAAACGCTAACAACATTATGGTTCTATGCATTCACTACATTGAAAAGCCAACAACAGCTTGGTTGGTTGTAAAGCAATTTTGTTTGTGAGCTAATCACAAATGTTTATAAAAAAATGATTAATAACATTGAAAGACTATTTATTCAGTGGAAGAAATATAATTTGTCCTAGTTAAAAATATAAACAAGGATCAAGTCCTGACCTGCCTATCTATTGTAGTGGAACAAATATAATTTGGGTTGGTTTAAAAACAAAACAAGGATCAAGTCCTAACCTGCCTTTCGTTATTGGACTGCTCTCCTATTGAGATACATGGCTTCTTGATCAGTCCTGTGCCAATGTCAGGTGTGGATTGACAATCAAACACCTCCCCTCACTCAATATTCATAATTAAGATTTAGCTATAAGAAACTTTGGCCTATGAACTCTAAATGCAATGGCTACATGGTACTCTCAATATTTTTATATTCAGTGATCTTAGGCAGGAAAAACAACAGCTCAATAATTCAGGTGCACAGATTAAAATGGGGAAAACAACAACTTAATGGCAGCCTGGATTCAAAATGATGGATCCTGCATTCTGTAGTACCACATCCCTATTCTAATTTGCATTTCCACCAACCTCTCAACTTTTCTTAACCTAGAGAATTCAGCTAGATGAGATATAAATTTTTTGTTCTTGCTTGACAGTGGAGTCTTAATATCAAAGACTTATAGTAAATATTGATCCATATAACGCCAATGAAACATGCTAAGTTGCTAGTTCAAGTTAGTTTTAATATCAAAGAGCTGGACTAATATTAATTCACATAATGTTGAAAACTGAGTTTTCCAAGCTACCACCCAATCAGAAGGACTACTGCACTATGAGAAGTATCTATAGCCAAAGTTTCTTCATGAAATTTAGATCCAGTACTCCTCTGCCTCACTATTGATATGATATGGCTAGCTTGTGGCTATCCAGATGAACTACAAAACCCACAGGCTACTCACCATGGATAATGACAAAGAAACTAAGTTGATTATACACTACTACCCTACTAGAAGTACTGCTCCAAAGTACTTATAGCCAAAGTTTCTTCATTAAAGTTAGAGTGAGCACTCCCCTGATATGATATTGCTATCTGTCTGGATTCAAAATGATGGGTCCTGCATTCTGTAGTACCACATCCCTATTCTAATTTGCATTTCCACCAACCTCTCAGCTTTTCTTAACCTAGAGAATTCAGCCAAATGAGATATAAAGTTTGTGTGCTTGCTTGACAGTGGAGTCTTAATATCAAAGACTTATACTAAATATTAATCCATATAACGCCAATGAAATGTGCTAAGTTGCTAGTTCAAGTCAATTTTAATATCAAAGAGCTGCACTAATATTAATTCACATAATGTTAAATAAACTGAGTTTTCCAGGCTACCACCCAATCAGAAGGACTACTGCACTATGAGAAGTATTTATAGCCAAAGTTTCTTCATGAAATTTAGAGCCAGTACTCCTCTGCCTCACACTGAGTTGATATGGCTAGCTTGTGGGCTGTCCAGACAAACTACAAAACCCACAGGCTACTCACTGTGGATAATGACAAAGAAACTGAGTTTATTATACGCTACTACCCTACCAGAAGTACTGCTCCAAAGTACTTATAGCCAAAGTTTCTTCATGAAAGTTAGAGTGAGTACTCCCCTGATATGATATTGCTATCAACCTAGATATAAAATGATGGATCCTGCATTTTGTAGTACCACATCCCTATTCTAATTTGCATTTCCACCAACCTCTCAACATTTCTTAACCTAGAGAATTCAGCCAGATGAGATAAGGTTTGTCAGCTTGCTTGACAGTGGAGTCTTAATATCAAAGACTAATACTAAATATTAATCCATATAACGCCAATGAAACGTGCTAAGTTGCTAGTTCAGGAAAAACAACAACTCAATAATTCACGTGCACAGATTAAAATGGGGAAAACAACAACTTTTGTGGTATCAAAATCAATCATAACCTGCTAGTTTGTGTCTTTGTTAAGCAATGATTTAATCAAACAATATTACAATGACTATCAACCAGTGGTAAACTTGCAGATAAACTTGAAAGAATGAGAAAGGTCTTCCACATCAAAACAATATTTATAAATGATTTAATATTTTACAAAATAGTTTCAACTCCAATGATGTACACATGGAAAGGAAATTATTTATTAAAAAAACTGACTTTGCAACACATGCACCCCTTGGGATCTAGTGCTACGCAAATGTGTTTGGATGATCCATAAAGAACATGGAGTAAAAGTGAGATGAGGAAAATTCACCAATTTCTGACATTCAAAGAGGAGGTAAAAAAAGATCTGAAAGCAAAGAAATCAACCATAAACCTTGTTCTCAGAACGCATTAACGCATTACTCTTGAAAGAACTGAAAAATAAATTATTGACAAAGGAAAATCCATATATATCGAGTACATGAATTAGAAAGGAGAAAAGAAAAATGAACAGGTAGTGTTTAACCTGCAAAACCCTAAACCCCCAAAACCCCTAACCTGCAAAACTCTAAACCCTAAAAAAAACCCCTAACCTACAAAACCCAAAACCTGTCTGAAACTCAAAGTGCAAATTTAACAAAAAAACCAACGAGAAGGTGAGGTGTTGAAAAACACAGTGGCAATGGCTGGTAGGATTTTTCCTACTGGATAGAAGCCATGTGCAAGTCTAGAGCTCGCCAGACCTTCTCCAGAGCTCGCCACACCTGCAACAAGTTGGAAATTAGCAAATGGAGAAACAAAAACAAAAAAAACCAAACAAAAACAAAAAAAACCTGCAATTACCTGTAAATGCAACCTTCAACCTCGAACTGGATGAAATTGGTACTAGCTCCTCCCCAAACAACAGGTCGCGCGAATGAAACAACCACCAAGGAAACCCTAAACCACCGACAGTCCAGAATGAACAAAAATTGCAGGCGGAATGAAACAAGAACAACAGAAACCCTGTTCCAACCATGGACGCGTGCAAGCAAATAATGGTGGACATCAGCTCAACAATGGCGGACGAAGCGTGCAAGTAATGGAGCCGTCCCGCGCCATCGTCGGCGGAGGGCTTCGCCCAAACACCGAACCCGAACAGAAAAACAAAGGCAGAGCACACATCACGGCAAACAGGTGGAAACAACTGGGCGGAAGGTCGGCAAACAAGTTTTGAAGGGCTAACACGCTGCACAACACGTGGTAGTCCACGTCGGACACGTGTCATACATGCCAATGTGTTGTTCACGTGGGTGTAGGTGAGGTGGAGGGGAGGGCGCACAGGTAATGGCGTCCCTCCCCTAAGGATGGATATTTTTGTTGAATGAACAAGGGTAATAATGAGTAAAGACGGGAGATACATTTGCTTTAATTGTGTTTGTAAAAAATGCCATGTTGTTATGTTTTTCATGATATCATTTTCATAAGATATAAACAGAATATCATGGATATTTTTGTTGAATGAATAAAGGTAATAACGAATAAAGACGGGAGATATGTTTACTTTAATTCTGTTTGTAAAAAATTCCATGCTTATATGTTTTTCATGATATCATTTTCATAAGATATAAACTAATAAGGATGGATATTTTTGTTGAGTTAATAGAAGTAACAATGACTAAGGAAGGTATCGATTTTCAATTTGTTAGTTTTTTGTTAAATTTTATTAAAATAGAAAAATAGAAATGAAAATTTATTAATTATTATTAAAATTAAAATATAATTTTATTAATAATTTTTTAATATTAATATTAAATTATTTATAAATTAACTAAAAATTTAACTACATAAGTTAAAAAAGGATAAATGACATTATATTATTATTAAACTAAGACAACACACAAAAATTAAAAAAATAAATGAAATTATATTGTTTAGGACTCTTATCATAAAAAATGGAATAATAGAGTTATTGCCTAGAACCTGTTTACATAAAATATGGGAGGAATATCAATATCATTATCATTGCTCATAAAATTATTAAATGGTATTTAAATTTACTAAATATTAAATAACCTAGTAAACTGATAAATTTTGCATTATCTTTATTATATATTTATTCTCATATTTATAAAACTTTTATAAATAAATATTTTGAAAAATAAAAAGATAACATTAGAAAGTGTGATTATCTATATTACATTACAAATAGAATATTAAATAAAAACATGACATTTAAAATGTGATTATGTATATTATATCATGACTAGAATACTAGAGAGTTTTTATATCTATCTTTTATAAAGAATAAAATATGGTATTTAAGAGATATGACTATATATTATATTAGTGATACCTTACACACACACATATACACCCTATTCATTTTTTTAGGATTGCGAGAAGGTATTTATATTAGTGGTATATCTTCATCTTATCTTCTTCATTATATTATATACCACTAATTTTTGTTCGAGACGACCTATGTTAGAATAATAATGGAGAAATTTTATAAGATCATTATTTAGACTTTGTTATGAGTTTTTAAAGATTGTTTTAATTAGATTTCAAATTATATTTCTGAGGAGACTGTTCAACTTGTTGAACAATAATGTTCTTCTATATATGTAACCAAATCTTAGATTGATGTGGTGAGAAAGGAGTGTGGGCAACTTCTCAGAGTGAGTAGTGTCTCACCCATGAGAGCTACATCTCACCATTTCCAAAATCATTATCTTCCATTAATTTTAATTTGGTATTAGAGCCTGGTTGGGGAGGTGTTGAGCTTGTGCTGATACATTTGGAAGTCTGTGAAGGTTCTTTTAAAATCGTTGGAAGAACATTGTATCTTGTCGTGGCATGTAGTTGAAGAGTGAGCCAACACAGAGAGTAATGACATGTCACTAGTGTTAGACTCATTTACGGTTCCACTAAAGACGATTTCCCTACTTGGCTATCTTAAAATGAGTGGACTTTGTGATGGAGAATAATTGAATGACCAACATGCTTTATGTTGAGTACCGTTGTGGGATGGTGTGAGCCAGTCTGTAATGCATGAGCAACCATCTCTACGCGACACATTTCGACCAAACACAAAGGGGTCATGTAAATTTCCAAAAAGAGAAACAAATTTACTCCAATTGTAAATTTGTATAAATTAGAATTAGCAAAATTCAATTAGAGCCAAGTGTCCAAATTCTGGAAGAATCTGGGACTGACAAGTTGTTAGTCAGTTTTATGAGTTGTTATCTGGGGCCAATAGGGCCTTTGCAATTATAATTAGAATATTTTGATGTGTTTTATAGCTTTAGAATGCTTGACAAATGTCTCATTCTTGTTTGTTTAGTTTAGATATTTTCCTACGCCAATCCTATTGTATAGAGGTATGTGTGTAATACAGGGAGAAGCAAGCTCCTTGTACATTATAAAAGCAATATTTCAGACAGAAGGTTTGCAAGGGTCTTTCTACATATTCCTTGATTTATAATGATTTTTTTTTAATCTCCTCCATGAATTTGTGCATGATTCCACTACTAAAACTATTTGTAAATATAGTTATGTACATTTGAGTTAGACATGAGAATTATTAATTTTGTCTCGTTAAATATACATATGATCTCTACTATAGATATGGTTTTATCATATATGAGAACCACTTAATCTATTCTCAGCAATTTGCGTTGGTGGAAGGGAGCAAGGTGAAGGGTTCAAATATAATTGGATCCTTGTTTGATTTCTGGGTATAATTACCACTCAATAGAGAAGGAAAGATCGACATAAGAACCTTGTGATTACCATCTTATGAGCTTAGTGTTATATTTGTAGAGAGAAGTAAAGCCCCGAACAATGTAGTATTGTGCATGTAATCAAAAGAGACGACACGAGCCTATTGGAAATAATACTGAGAGGGGGGTGAATCAATATTATCAGATCAATAATTTTATTTTCCAAACAGATTTATATACGCTACTTCAGTGAAGTGAACTAGCATGTACACGCAACTATGCTTAAAGAAGCCAACGCATATGCAGAGAACTTGTGATTTAGATAGTTTATCATGTGTTGAGCTTAAACCAGTATATCATAGATTTATTAAATAGTGTAGTAAAAGCAGAATAAAGCATCACACATAAGCAACACACATGAACACCAAGATTTAAGGTGGAAACCCAATGTGGGTAAAAACCACCTGTTGTTGTTGTCTCTATATTCTTTTAATAATAAGAAAATCTATTTACAATCTTGTACTGGTGCAGAATCATACCAGTACGCAGGATTCTACTTGCAAAAGGTTACAACCTTCTCTCATTTTCCAGCTTCTACTGGAAGGGAGCTACAACCCCCTAGCTCTTGCACTAGCTAATATGTTTACTAGTACGTAGGTGCCAGCCTACAGAAAACTACACTCTTCCACTAGGGACCACGTTTCATGATTTTTCAGACTGGATACTCCTAGATCACATCACCACAAGCTGAAGGCCACATTTCATCAATTTTTCACACTGGACCCATCAAAGCCTTTTAAACTTAAACTACATCAACCAATATTCATTTAATCTGAACAATCAGCTCACTAACACCAGAACACTATGTTGAACCCAGAACCCTGCATCATCTTCCATAACCATTTGTATCCTCAAAGATCATGCATTAGAGTGTATACACTACTTGGTTGAACCCAACTTGCGTGTATACGCTACTTCCTTTAACCCAACTTGTGTATATCTCTAAAGATACTGAATCATAAACTTCTGAACCACAGACTATACCAATCTGTGACATTCTGAAGATCTACTGTCATATTATAGAGTTCGAAACAGATAGTAACAAGGATCACCCTTCCTTCTCAATCAATCAATCAATCAGATTCAATTTATTTATACAACAGTTCTACGTTCAGATCTAAGAAGACTTCATTGACAGACAACAGTAAAACAACAAAATTTGATCAAATATATCAGTCATATTTGAAAAGAAGCTTTTCTTTTTGTATACGCTACTTGAAAGAGTCGAACCTGCGTGTATACGCCCTTTGGCCGAGACAAACCTGCGTACAGATCTGCAAATTTTGACTCAGAACTTTGCTGTAATTCCAGACTTCAGACAAACCCAGATCATGATAGATAACTAATAGATCAGGCACAAAACATTAGATCTGGTCTCAACCAATATTAGATCATTCAAGAATAAGTCATTTCAAGTTTCATGATTCCTGATCCAATTTTGAACTCAAGGTGCACATGAATATTTCAGATCCAAACCCAAACATAACCCTGCAACATAACATATACTTCAGATAGAAGTATTCCTTAGAATCTCATTGCTTGCTCACCATGGCCTAATGATCTTCTCCTCCTTACATACTCTTAGGCTTTTCTCAATACCTTGGACCAAAACCACTTAGGACAAATACCTTGGACCTAATACATAGGGTGAATACCTTGGACAAAAAACTTGGTTTTCCAACATGTACGCGCTTTTCCTTCTATGAAAGTGCGTGTATGTGTTATACACTATTTTTGTTCTGTTAAACCACATGTATGTGCGCCTTGGACAAAGTGAACCAACGTATACCTCTCTTTCTTCATTCTTTAGAGTTTGATCTGTAATCCTTTGCTATTGACCTGCTACACTGTAAACTTTCATCTGAGTGAGTTTCCATCAAGGACAATACCTGTATCATAATGCCAACAATCTCCCCCTTTGGACTTGATGGCAACAACAACACCAATACACTCTCCCCCTTTGACATCAAGGGCAAAGGGAAAACCAAGATATTCTCTCCCCTATTTTGTCCATGCTCCCCCTGAGTACATGTTGAATTGTCTTATTGAGCTCCCCTTTCTACATGCTGAGATGTACTGAAACCATCCATGCTCCCCTTGAGCACAAGTAGAGTTTGCAAAAATATTCTCCAAAAGAATAACATGACTTTATAACTCAACTATGTGAGTATGAACTTCCTATCACCAATGACTCATACATACATCCATCTCCCAACCAAGTGGGGGTATAAAAATTGTTCATACATGACAGAAATATAATTACATCATCCATCCCATGCAAAGTGGGGATACAAATTACATCATTTGTCCAATAGGACTCATTCAAATGTATGAGAAGACATATCACACCCTATACTTTTACATGACTTAAGCAACAAAAGGTATAAACATCTGAAGTCATAGCTAGACTCAACAACCATAATGCCAACAATGCAGAATGCAAGTGAAGGCTAATGCTCCCCCTGAACCTGTGCTACATGTGCATTGTTAACAAGTCAATGATCAAGGCATATTTGTCAGTTAGATAAAAATTAATGAACAGATCATATCAATCAACATCATATAGAGCACCCACATCAGAGCTTGCCCCACTATTTTTCTTGTTTGAAAAATATATACGCTCTTTGACCCAGAGAAACCTGCATGTGTACATGACTATACTTCATGAAACACGCATATAATAACCTTTTTATGAAGAATTGGATTTAACATAAGGAAGATGCAACAACTACTCCCAACTTTTGTCTGAGATATTCCCAGTGGTTTAGTGAATATATCAACAACCTGTTCCTTGGAGGGAACATACTCCAATTTGACCTTTTGTTCAAGCACTTGTTCACGTAGAAAATGGTATTTGATGGGTATGTGCTTGGTATTGGAGTGCATGACTGGATTCTTTGAAATACTAATGGCACTTGTATTATCACATAGAATGGAGATGGGTGGAGTACATGTGATATGAATGTCTTGCAAGGTTTGCATCATCCAAAGTAGTTGTGTGCAGCAAGATGCAGCAGCCACATATTCTGCTTCAGCTGTATATAAAGCAATTGAACTTTATTTCTTGTTGAACCAAGACACTAACCTGGAACCCATATAGAATGCACCACCACTAGTGCTTTTTCTGTCATCAACACTTCTTGTGCAATCTGCATCTGTATATGCATAAGAGTAAGATCTGCATCTCTAGGATACCATAAACCAAAGTCTTGAGTTCCTTGAATATATTTGAAAATTCTTTTGACTGCCTGAAGGTGTGATTCCTTTGGATTTGCTTGGAATCTGCCAACTATTCCTACTGCATGCATGATGTCAGGTCGGGTACCTGTTAGATAGAGCAGATTGCCAATCATGGATCTGTAAGTTGGTTGATGTACTGCTGCCGATTCATCATTTGAGATGAGACTGCTTCCTGTTACCATTGGGGTACATACAAGTTTAGAATCTTCCATTCCGTACCTTTTCAAGATTTGTTTGAGATATCTGGTTTGTGAGAGAAAAATACCATCTCTATTTTGTTGAACTTGTAGACCAAGAAAATAGGTAAGTTCACCAAGCAAGGACATTTCAAATTCTTGCTGCATTACTGAAGCAAAATTCTGACTCATGGATTCTTCATTGCTACCAAAAATGATATCATCAACATAAACAATAATAATTAGCAATTTATCAGTTTCAATCTTTGTATATAGATTGCTATCTGCTAAACCTTTTTTAAAACCTTGTTGGTGTAGATATTTGTCAAGGCGGTAATACCAGGCCCTTGGAGCCTGTTTCAGACCATAGAGGGCCTTTTTGAGTCTCCATACAAGTTTTGCATCATTTCTAAGAATGAATCCTTCTGGCTGTTCAATATAAACTTCTTCTTCTAAATCTCCATTCAGGAAGGCTGATTTTACATCCATTTGGTATACTTTGAATTTCTGAAAGCTAGAAAGAGTGAGAAACATCCTCACGGCTTCAAGTCTGGCAACAGGTGCAAAAGTTCCTTCAAAATCTATACCTTCTTGTTGAGCATACCCTTTGCAAACAAGTCTGGCCTTGTTTCTAATGACTTCTCCATTTTCATTCAGCCTATTTTTGAATATCCATTTAGTTCCTATAATATTTTTATCATGAGGTCTAGGAACTAATTCCCAAGTATTATTCTTTTCAATTTGCTCAAGTTCTTCATCCATGGCCTTGACCCAACATTCATCTTTGCATGCTTCTTTTACATTTTTAGGTTCGGTGGAGGATAATAATGCTAGATAGCTTGAGGTCCCTCTAATAGTTGTTTTTGTCTGTACACCTGCCTCTTTTTCCCCTAAAATTTGAGTTTCTTGATTATTTTTCTGAACACACCTGGACAGAGTTTTTTCTTCTACCATTATCTCTTCTTCTGGTGCTTCATTGGTTTCTTCTTCAATATGATTTTGATTTGATGTGGGAAAATAATCCCCATCATCTTCATTGTCATAATCTTCTGTTTATTTTATTTGTTTTGGATTTTTTCATGCTTCATCAACTACAACATCAATTATTTCAACAATTTTTCCAAGTCTTTTATTATAACATTCATATCCCTTACTTTTGGACGAATAACCAAGAAGAATACCTTCATCTGCTCTGGGTTCAAACTTACCAAGTTTTTCATCAGTCCTTTTGATATAACATTTGCTTTCAAAAACTTTAAAGTATTTGACAGTAGGAGTCTTACCATACCAAAGTTCATGTGGAGTTTGAGTGTTGTTTACCCGAACATTTTCTTTGTTGAGAATAGTTATGGCAGCGAATGCAGCTTCACCCCAGAAGGTTGCAGGAGTTCCAGATTCATCTAGCATAGCTCGAGCCATTTGTTGAACTGTTCTGTTCATTCTTTGCACCACACCATTTTGCTGGGGAGTTCTTGTTGTGGAGAATTGCCTTTTTATTCCATGTTGTTCGCAAAAGTCAAAGAATTCATTCGAGGTAAATTCCCCTCCTCGATCAAATCTGAGGAATTTGATTTTTCAATCTGATTCATTTTCAACCAAAGCTTTGAAGGCTTGGAACTTTTCAAAAGCTTCATATTTATGCTTTAGAAGACCTATCCAACACATTTTGGAAAAATCGTCGTTGAACAAAATAAAGTATTCTTCTCCACGAGGTGACTTTTTCCTTGATGGTCCACATAAATCAGTATGGACAAGTTCAAGAGGCTTACTAGCTGACCCTTCTTTTTCCATGAAGTGAACTCTAGTTTTCTTGCCGATTTGACATGCTTTGCATAGTGTATTTTCTGGGATGCTGATATCTGGAAGATCACAAACAACCTTGAATCTGCATGCTTTTCTTATTTGAGAAAATCTTAGATGTCCCAATCTTCTATGCCATAGCCATTTTTCATCATTTTTTATTAGATAGCACTCTTGTTGTCCTCCCTTGAGTATGTATAAGTTGTTTGGAGTTCTTGTACCTTTGATCACAGTCTCTCCTGTATCAAGCTCACGAACAACACATCTGTTTGATCAAAACACCACTTCATTTCCTTGATCACACATTTGACTAACACTCAATAGGTTATGCTTTAAACCATCTACATACATAACATTTCCAGCTTTAACCTTTTCTTTCAAGAAAACAGAGCCTTTACCTTTTATGACAGCAGGAGTGAAGTTTTTCTTTGTCACCTGTCATGTGTTTTGAGCATCCACTGTTGATGTACCACTGATTTTCTTGTCCTTCTGCATACAAGGCTATACCACATCTTTCTGTTTGAGATTCTTTCCTTCTCCATATCTTGGGATTTAATGGATTTTTCTCCTTTTGAGATGTTTTCCGAAATTTGCTTCTACATTCGGATTCTTCATGACCAAAGTTGTTATAGATTGAGCATTCTATTTCATTTTCAAGAGGAGAAAAGTTATTATAGGAACTTTTCTTGATCCCTGTTACATTCCTTTGATTTCGTGCTTCTCTGGTCATGATGGTTTTGTAAGCAACACAATGAGCAGCTTTGTGTCCAAAATTATGACGTGAAAAACACTCCCATTAAATAATTTCCTTTGTCTATCAAATATGTTGACCTGTTGACTGTAGTTTCTATTGATATTCATCTTTGGAGCAAATTAAGTATGATTACCTGAGGTTGGTTGTGGCTTCTATTCATCCTTGGAGTAAATTGAGTTGGATTTACCTGGTGATTTGCTTTATGCTTTTGCTGACAATTGTCATACTGTTCAATGGTCTTTGTTGCATCAAGATATCTTTTGGTGGAAGTTGATGGCTTCTGTGATTGAGATGCTTCTTCAGTATATCGAAGACTTGTCTTTATCAGAGGAGAACACTGAACTTTGATAATTTCATTTAAAGTTTATAATCCTTTAGAAAATCTAAGATTGAGAGATTTTGTTTTCTCAAGATCCTTTCTTAGACCCATAATTTCACATTCTAGTTTTTCAATGTGTTTTTCTTTTTCAACAAGTTGGTATGTCAAGGTATCTATAATCATATTCTTTTATTCTAAATAGATTTTGAGTTTAGATATTTCTTATAAAGCATCCCAAAAATTATCATCGTCATAAGCCATGAGAAGTCTATAATCTTGTCCAATTTCATCTTCATCACTATTAGATAAACCATCGGTATCTTCATGAGTACAGTAACTCGTTTTATTCACAACTTGTTTTCTATTCCCTTTTGCATATTCCTTTCCTTTTTCAAATTTATATTTATGAGGACATCTGGTAGCATAATGACCGACTTTGCCACAAGAAAAGCATTTGAAAGGTAACTTACCTCTAAACCTTCTAGAACCCCGTTGAAGCTTTTTGACAAAGTTTACCTAATCTTCTTCTTCTGAAATATGTCCTGATTCATTGTGTTCTTCCTTTCCTCTTGCTGAAGCTTTGAATGCAGCTTCTCTCATATCTGATGGTCCTCCTTTTCTCATCTCAAAGGCAGTTAAGATTCTGTGAAGCTGCATCATAGTGATATTATGTAGATCTTGTTTTTCTTCTATGGCAGACACTTTGGATTCAAATTTAGCAGACAAGGATATCAAAACTTTCTCAATGAAGGTAACTTCCTTAATTTCTTCACCCAGATTCTTCATACAATTGACAACCTCATCAATATATAGGAAGTAACTAGCTATACTTTCATCACTATGCATATTAAGAGTTTCATACTGAATTCTGAGAGGTTGAATCTTAGCACGTTTTACCTGAGAATCTCCTTCGTATCTCAGAACGATTTTGTCCCATATTTCTTTCGCTGATTTGAGCTGCATGACTTTGACAAACTCTAATTATGACAGATTTCCCAATAAAGTATTGACAACTTTGGCATTGGTTTCATATTGCCTTTTACCTGCCGTGTCTGTAGGAATTGCTATTGGAAATGTATATCCTCCTTCCACAATTTCCCAGACATCCATTCCAGTCTATTGTAGATAGGCTGTGGTTCTTATTTTGCAATAAACAAAGTTGCTCCCATTGAATATTGGTAGTGTGATGGATCCCATGCTTTCTTGATTATTCATGTTGATGGATCTCCCTTCAAGTGATCAAGCTTCTTCTGAAGGACCTGCTCTGATACCAATTGTTGGAAATAATACTGAGAGGGGGGTGAATCAGTATTATCAGATCAATAATTTTATTTTCCAAACAGATTTATATACGCTACTTCAGTGAAGTGAACTAGCGTGTACATGCGACTGTGCTTAAAGAAACTAGCGTATATGCAAAGAACTTGTGATTTAGACAGTTTATCATGTGTTGAGCTTAAACCAATATATCAGATATTTATTAGATAGTGCAGTAAAAGCAGAATAAAGCATCACACATAAGCAACACACATGAACACCAAGATTTAAGGTGGAAACACAATGTGGGTAAAAACCACCTACTGTTGTCGTCTCTATCTTCTTTTAATAATAAGAAAATATGTTTACAATCTTGTACTGGTGTAGACTCATACCACTATGCAGGCTTCTACCTGCAAAAGGTTACAACCTTCTCTCGTTTTCCAGCTTCTACTGGAAGGGAGCTACAACCCCCTAGCTATTGTACTAGCCAATATGTTTACTAGTACATAGGTTCCAGCCTACAGAAAACTCCACTCTTCCACCAGGGACCACATTTCATGAATTTTCAGAATGGATACTCCTATATCACATCACCACAAGCTGAAGGCCACGTTTCATCCAATTTTCACACTGGACCCATCAAAGCCTTTTAAACATAAACTACATCAACCAATATTCAGTTAATGTGAACGATCAGATCACTAACACCAAAACACTGTGTTGAACCCAGAACCCTGCATCATCATCTAGAACCAGCTGTAACCTCAAAGATCATGAATTACAGTGTATACGCTACTTGGTTGAACCCAACCTGCGTGTATACACTACTTCCTTTAACCCAACCTGCGTATATCTCTAAAGATACTAAATCATAAACTTCTGAACCATAGACTGTACCAATCAGTGACATTCTGAAGATCTACTGTCATATTACAGAGTTCAAAACAGATAGTAACAAGGATCACCCTTCCTTAATCAATCAATAAATTAGATTCAATTTCTTTATACAACAGTTCCACGTTCAGATCTAAGAAGACTTCATTGACAGACAACAGTGAAACAATAGAATTTGGTCAAATAGATTAGTCAGATCTGAAAATAAACTTTTATTTTTGTATACATTACTTGAAAGAGTCGAACCTATGTGTATATGCCCTTTGGCTGAGACAAACCCGTGTACAGATCTGCAAATTTTGACTCAGGACTTTGCTGCAATTCCAGACTTCAGACAAACCTAGATCATGAAAGATAACTAATAGATCAGGCACAAAACGTTAGATCTAGTCTCAACCAATATCATATCATTCAAGAATGTCATTTCAAGTTTCATGATTCTTAATCCACTGTTGAACTCAAGGTGCACATGAATATTTCAGATCCAGACCCAAACATAACCCTGCAACATAATATATACTTCGGATAGAAGTATTCCTTAGAATCTCATTGCTTGCTCACCATGGCCTAATGATCTTCTCCTCCTTATATACTCTTAGGCCTTTCTCAATACCTTGGACCAAAACCACTTAGGACCAATACCTTGGACCCAATATATAGGGTCAATACCTTGGACCAAAAACTTGGTTTTCCAACATGTATGCGCTTTTCCTTCTGTGAAAGTGCGTGTATATGCTATACGCTACTTTTGTTTTGTTAAACCGCATGTATACTCACCTTGGACAAAGTGAACCAATGTATACCTCTCTTTCTTCATTCTTTGGAGTCTGATCTGTAATCCTTTGTTGTTGACCTGCTGCATTGTAAACTTTCATCTGAGTGAGTTGCCATCAAGGAGAATACCTGTATCATAATTCCAACAAACAAAAAGACGAGTCACAGTGAGGCCAAAAGGTCACCATATATAGTTTCGTTGCACCTTAGAGAGGAATAGTGGAGGCGACTAGTTCAGAGACAACCATAGTTAAATGTATGTCTGTAGGTTCTCTTGACCTTAACGTCACCACCCTTGAGAAGATCCCTACAGGATATCACGAGCTTGCAACATCCTGCTTTCTAACATCGGTGCATGAGAGGCTAAGTTCATGGATCAATCCCAGGATGAAAATGAAATAAATAACCTATTCAAAATCTTGTTTTACAAAAATTCGGCACCGAAAATTTCAATTTCAAATCCACCACGATGTATGGGCATGGCCTTATTGTGTATGGGGATGGTATTAATGTGTATTAAACGACAAACCGTGTTTACTTGCACGTCAGCTCATCACATACACTAATGCCCCATAACATGCTCATGTATGGTGAATGACTGCTATAGGGCACATTAAAGGCCCGATAGAAGGCTAGTTAGCCCTTTCCTTCAGGCCACTGCCCAGTGGCATAGATGGATATGGCTTGGCATCATGGTATCCAACGATTATTTTGTCCCATATATTAATAATATAGGAGACACAATTTATTATCATGTACGTTTATCGTTTATTATAACCAAATTTTTGTATTGCATATTAGGGTTAGAATTGCCATGAATATTGATTCAAACTATTTATAAAAAAAAACTCAAAACCTCATTCGATTGCATTACAGTCAGGCCTGGAATTTGATGTCTTGTAGGACATATTTTCGATTTCAGAAAGTATTTGACATGTGGTTGAAATTCTTCCACGTCAGGTTTGACATGTTTATAAATCCAGAAGCTGTCATTTTGACATTCAATGTCAAATTTAAGACGTAAAAATATATTGTACCTGGAGCACGACAAAGTAGCCAGCTTGCAGTTGAACATTATGATACGTCATTTATGTGATACCTCATTTATTAGTATACGACTTGTACTAATTATGAGAAATTATATAGCAAACTCTATCCATAGATATTTGTGAATCTCTCCCTCATTACTTTATAGTCTATACTCATATGGCTTTTAGGTTAATATATTAGTACAAGCCTATGGCTATGGCTTTGAGATGTGAGTATCTCCAATCAAGGGAAGTGAGAGATTGAGCTTGAGCTCCTGGGACGATTCCCGAACATGTAAACTCACCAGATTTGTTGTAACCAGTGAGTTACAAACCATGTGGAAAATGAAGCCTGTGTCCAATCCTCTTAGGCAACATTGTTAGATAGGCTTGAGCATATTTACAATGAGGGTGTGCCTGGAAATAACGATGTGTTACACCCCATGCAGCCCCTCTGTGTGGGGATGGTGTTTAAGGGAAAGCTAATGACACTGGCGTATTAGGGCATGAATTCTTCGCATTGCCAAGAGGCAGTTCTTTGAGCCGGCCAGAGATGGAGATCCTAGGTGTGCGATTGAACAATTAGGTTTATTAAAAGGCACAAAACCTACTAAACAACCTTAGTTTGATGTCCTGTGGGACGTATTTTTCATTCCAAAACATATGTGAATCTAGACGAGAGCTAGGGTTGTTATGCCAACCCTAATGATAAGGCTTAACCCTTAGTAGGGTTTTCAGGGTTTTTCCTTATTCATATCTTGCAAGGGATTAAACCCTATCATTTTTTGACACAACTGATAAAAATGTGGAAATGTTTCCATGTCTATTTTTTGTTTCAACCTCTGCTTAAAATTACATGTTCTCTTGTCCACCAAGTATCCCATATGAATCTCGTGGAAGCCCCTTCTCAGGTGATGAGCTTTTCTTATCTCTATTTCTTAGTATTGTATATTTGAATATTTTTAGCTCTGTTTTTTCCTTATTATTGGTTCATTAACATTCCCTAAATTGTCCTCTTATAGGTACATTTTAAACCTTGGCTTGGATTCTGAACATCTTAACAAATGTTGCTCTAGAAAAAAAAGGACCTTGACTCCTGGCAAACTCTTTCCCTACAGGTTGGAAGCCCTACATGCTTTGGACGAATTACATCTTTAAATTCGGACTTGGTTGCCCTCGTGGATCATACATTTATGTAAATGTTGAGGCATTCATTAAAATTCCTAGGCATGGCCCTTAAGTATTTCAACTAGAGGTTTCTTGATGAACCTTTATGGTTTTGTGGTTTACATGACTTCCAAGATGAGCGAATGTCACTCTTTTACACTGTATTCCTCCTTAGTTTAGGTTAATATATGAAACTCTTGCATTGTACTCAAACTTTGTGAGTTTGAATGTTGTTCTTATTTTCATGAATTTATGTTTAATGAATATTTCTCTATACCTGGCCATATTACAAGGATAAACTAGGTTTGTTTGAAGCTTGGGTTATATATATATATATATATATATATATATATATATATACACACACACACACACACACACACATATATATATATATATATATATATATATATATATATATATATATATATATATAGATAGATAGATATATTCTGGGTATTCCTTGTTCATACTTCAATGCTTAAATTTAGCTATAGATTTTGTATTCCAACCAATGTACTTCTAAGTGTTGTAGTAGTTGTTCGTTTCTAATTCCTTATGAGATATGCTTTATATAACAATTTGCTTGGTTAATGTAGTAATTATAGATATATTCTGCTAATGCTAGGCTTGGCAAGCCTTAATTGAGGATAACCGGGCATTACCCTTAGCTCGTTTCGCAGTACCCCTTTCTGTTTTATTTGTGGTCCATGTCCACACTAAGTAAAAATTTAAACAATTAATTTAGACTATAACCAAAAATAGATTAATGCTATACAACTCTTTGCTAAAGCTTAGTGGAAGTACTTCTTCTTTTCTTTTCTTTTTCTATTGGTCATTACTTAGTGGAAGTAACACATGATCTAGTACTTTGTTTAATTTATAGAGGTGAACATGGAAACATATTCAAGTCCCCTTATCCTAGTTTCCTGGTTGGGTTTAAGATAAGGATTTGCATTGTTTGTGCATTGTCATTCATTTCCCATTAACAAGCTTATATTTATTTCCGTTTTTTCTTTATCTAATAAGAGTCAGTATAGTTTCACTTTGCAGTGATTATCTTAACTTGGAGAAGGTCAACTATGTGGACTTTTTTAAAGTGTTTTTTATAGGCTAAAATTTAAGTACATAATCAAAATTATTAATCTCCAAAAGCTTTGTAAAATATGTTGTATGCCATTTTGACACACATATCTTAATTTAGGAAAAAACAAGGTATTCTCAAAGGGAGATTAAAAAAAATGTAAGAGTAGTTGAAAGAGAGTTTCCACATAAGGGGAGATGGACACTAACAAATTTAAGTAGAACTTAAAATAAAAGACATGAAAAATGTAAAAACTTTGTCAAAATTTCATTTCTGCCATTTCACTGGCGGAAGAGATTTGAGATTCCAGTCCTGATTGCAATGTTTTCTAAATATTCGAATCACTTTATATTTTAGGGTCTGACATGCAAATGGTTAGATTTTATTATCTGACATGGAGATTATTGTTAGACTATCAACCTCCTCAAAATTTGGAAAATTGTTGAATTTTCCCAATTCAAAAACTTGCGGTGGAATCCTATTGTGAGGCTAGCCAAGGGGCTCTCCAAATTTGAAAACCATGTTAAATAGTTTACCCCAACTATTTGACCTTTTTCTTAAATTGGATTTTGTTTAAATTTGTGAGAAAATTGTTGAAATTATAATTTTGAATTGCACTTAGGTATGATTCGAGTGTTTTTAAAGAGTGGAAAAACAAATTATATATTAAAATTATATTATAAATAATTAAAAAACATTATTTTTTATAAAATTATATTATAAATTATAGAAAAAAAACGTAAGTTTATTAGAAATTATAATTTCAAATGAAAAAAAATAAAAATCAAATAGTTAAATTGGGCATATACACAAATCTAGATCTCATTAAAACAGAGTGAGCAGAGATCCCTAGATTATGTAAGAATTAAAACACAACCACACTCAGAGATCATGTTAGATTGCAATGTAATTTTCAAATTAATTAAATAGCTAAATTGGACATATACACAAATCTAGTCTCATTCAATCATAGCAAGCTGAGACTCCAAGATCATGTAAGAATTAAAACATGATGACCTCTGAGAACATGTCAGATTATAATGTAGCACATCTTGCTATAAAATCACAAAAGAACAAATGCACGTCATTTTTCATAGCATTAGCTATATACAGCTCACCACAAAGTGAGAAAACACAAACTAGAGGCCATACATGAAGGCAATTCTTAAGGGCCATGCATTAATCCAATAATTAGCTTAGTGCATCACCATGGTGATGTATGCCATGGATGAAGCTTTTACATTTCCCAACGACTTTAATGAATTTTTCAGTTTCTAGATTTTTAATGGATGTGACTTGCTAGTTGTAGATGGGACGACGACTAGTTGTTTGAGAGAGGGTGGAAAAATGCTCAATTAATCCAAGTTACTACCGAATTAACTGACCCATATACCCTTTTGGCTCCCACGTCTTAGTCTGGCATATAAGCTCTCATCCCTGTCAGGCAATAACTGCATGCCCTATAGAGTGGAGAGCATGAGTGTAATTCGCTGTGAGTAGAAATTTAATACCAACATAAAATCTTCACGGAGTGCATGAGTGGAATTTTTTGTGTGCTACTCTATCCAACAAGTTACTGTTGAATTAACTCAACCATCTACCCTTTTGGCTCCCGCATCTTAGTCGAACACCTTAACTCTCATTCCTGTTAAGTAGTAATTGGGACATGCCCTGTTGAGCAGAGAGCAGGAGTGTAATTTCATTGTGAAGGAAATTCTCATACCAACATAAAAGCTTCACGGAGGGCGTGAGTTGAAATTTGTTTTGTTACTCTATCCAATAAGTCACACACCCAAATCACAGGTAATTTTCGCCCAAACTCTTTGTTAAGAAAAGCTTCCCATTTTTATGTGGCCATGCCTGCTTATTTGTGCGAGACCTTGAGAGATGGTAAACAATAAACACTAAATAACAAAGTAATAATAACACATTGTTTTATGCGCATAGATTTAAGGTTGTCACTTGATTCGGTTTTTTATATTGTTGCTAGCATGGTTTGCCATATCCCATGCATAATACTCAAATGGTTTGCCTTGTTAATGAGGATAAATTGGTAATGTAGTGTAACCATTGACAAATTTTCTTGGTATTTTTACTAGTTCAATTTTTCTAGAAATCTAACAATAAATTTTTTGAAACTGTGTTAAATTAATAATAATAATAAAAATAAAAATAAAAAATAAAAAAATTCCCTGCAATAAGTTAATACACAGGGCCAAATTAAAGAACATTGATATTTATTTACAAAACGAAATTTCAATAATCCAATATAGGTGTCTCGAACTCATTATGCATCGGAATTTGGGAGACGCTGAATTATTAAATAAAATAACCAAACTTGAAAATCTAAATTGGAAACTTTATTGTCTCTCGAAAATCTTAAACCTTACTAATAATCCCTTTCTTTGTCCCTATATGTATTTCAACTCTTGTATGTTCTAATTGTTGTATATCTATCACAAACGCCGTAACTCTACCCTTATTGCTCCTCAAGAATTTTTTCTATTGTCACCCATATCAAAGCCATGCCCTGCAAGTTTACTAGTTTTACTTGCCATTTTTCAAATTTGGGAAGGGGAAAACTCTTCATGAAAAATTTTGCAGGGTCATATAGGGTCTTATTTTTATAATGTATCAATAGATACGAAATGAAAAGAAACAACAAATTATACACATTGGTGAAAGTATTGACGAGTTGTACTTCTCGATTGGAGTACATAATTTTAAAAAAATATTGAAGTCTAGATTGACAACTACTGATTTTCATAGGTGATTCATTGGTTGATGCAATGATCACAATGAGTTGAATTTTCTTGCATTCTAAAACTGCATTGCCTCATAATATTATGATAATTATCATAGTTACCTTGCCCAAGTTGTCATAATCATTGTCCATAACTGCATTTCCCACCTACAATAATATTATTCTTTTACATATGTAAATGTCTATCTGAATCATTTGCATTAATACAAACTAAAATTGTAGAAAGCAGGGTTTACCATGAATCTTTTATGTAACAGCCCTAGTAAACAATCCATGTAATAAAATTAATAAATGAAAATAATAACCAAGGTCATGAGACATGTATTCCAAGTTGAATGTTGGGCAAAAACATAGTGATGGGGATCACTGGCGATTAATTAATGGCTATGGAACTTGGCAAAGGCGGTGGCAAAGGAAAAGTGGCATTTATTGATATTTATTTAAGAAAATAATGGAAAATAAGAGAAAAGGAAGGTGAAAGGTCACGGGTTGCATGTGAGGAGGAAATTAAAGAAAAAATAAGGAAAATGAAAAAAATAGAGGCCTCAAAGATAAAAAGGCTTCTAAGGATCAGTTCACAACTTTTGTCAGTTTTAGCTTGGAGCTCTCTACTCTATTCTCTCTCTCATACTCTTGCACACTTAGAGTTTTCTTGGAGCACTCTTGGAGTATTGTGGCATACTTGGGATTTGGAGTAAGAAGGCAAAGGAAAAGTAGGAAAGCACAAGGAGAGAGTGGGATCAACATCTACAACGAGTTTTCTTTGTAGGTATCGAGTTGCATGTATGATTTCATTACTAGTTTTTACATGCATGGCATATGCATGTGGTTGTTTGGTTGTGATATGTCATTGGCATGGAGGATTGCCTGGATTGACAGTGGTTTTTCCTAGTCTTGCCATTTCCTGGATAGCCATGGTGTTGGGGGTTTTCCCTTTTGTTTTCTTATTGGTTCTCATATTCCTTATGGTTGTGGGTTGAGTTATTAGTTTCTAGAGCGTTGGTTGGGAAAACACTCTGGAAGCCCTGTAACAACTTGGGTTGAGTTACTAGTCCTAGAAACCTTGGTTGGACTGCTCTGGAGCCCTTGGTGGGTTGAGTTACTAGTCCTAGAAGCCTTGGTTGGACAAACTCTCTAGAGCCCGACAATAGTTGTATGTTGAGTTACTGGTCGTGGAATCCTTGGTTGGAACAAATGATCTAGAGCCTTGGACAACTAAGGTGGAGACCAATTTGGTGATGGTTAGTAATATCTGATCGTGAGGTGGAATGATTGGTTGAGGATTGAGGTGGTTGGCCTCTGGAAGCATTGGTTTGGTGTTTTTGGTTTATTCCATGAGATCCCACATTCATGCTTCGAATATGGCACGAGGGTGATTGGTTGAAAGAGAGATTTGGTTCAACCCAATCTATGATCAGGTGGTTCATGGAAGTCCATTAATTGTTTGGATTTTCATATGTTAATATACGCTCCTTTTCCTTTGGTATTTCATGAGTAATGTCCTTGTCATTATGTGGCTTTAACGATGGTTTCATCATTGATATTTATATGGTTATTTGTTGGTTATAATCATGTTTTATGACACACTGGAGTTATGGCTCTCATCATGTTTTGATTAGTAAATGAAATTTTGATGAATGCATGACCTAATATATGATATTGCAACTATTATAAGGATGCATCACTCCTTCTTGATGATTCTTAGATAAGTATGAAACCCTTATGTTCAAATGTGTATTTATGACCTGTACATTACATGTTTATGATATGTTGGACGGAATGTCTGTCATGGCTAGTATGGGTCAGTTCAAGTCCTTGTTCAAGTGTTTGCATTAGTAGCCTTATTTCATGACTATTTATAATTTTAGAAGTTTCATGAAGTTTTGGGTAGAGGCTTGAGTCCTCACCCTGAAAAAAGTGGCTCAGAATTCGGGGTTGCTGGCACAGAACTTCCTTAAAAAGGTTACAGTCATATGGATTCCTTCATGTGGGAGTGATTGGAGGGTATCCGTCTAATGGAAGGCTTGTCATGGGAGTGACTGGGGGTCTAGTTCAGCATAACATCAAGTTGTCTCAGGGGTTAGTTGGCTCCTGAAGGTTTTGTAGCTTCTAAGCAAGGTCAGATTTGTCTTGTCTTGTCGATACCACTTCCTTAACTATACATGGGAAGTTGAATCATATCATAGTAACTATTCATCACATGTTTACCCCAGCGGACGGATTAGCTTGGGTAAATGTGGGAGGAGCTAGGGTGATGTATGGTTCCCCTTTTTCTTTGAATGAATGTGTTGTCATGAATACATTTCAGTTGCATCTATGTTCATTATGCTTGTGGTCAATGTGTTTTTTATGTAGGCATGGTAAGGGATATTGTTGTCGTCGTATTGTCATGTATACGTTGATGAGGTTGTTGTTGGGATGTGTTTGCTATGAATTCATGTTAGTGTTTATATGTATTGTTTATGCATGTGTGTCGTCCATATGTTTGTTATGCATAATTGTTATAATTGTGGAATTATGCATGGTAAATTGGATAATGATTGATATGATGTCTATATATTGTTATGATTATGATTAGACAAGTATTGCGCTAATCTGGTTGATCTTGCAGATGAGATATCCTCCCCTAAACTATATTGAGGTGTGTTGGTTGTTTATAATTTGATTTAGTTGACGTGATATACTTTGAAGCAAGAGAAGATCAAAGATGACTAGCAAGATGGTAGATTACAATTCACGGGATTCTCCCTATAGATTAGATGAGAAGCATGGTGATGAATACTTCCCTCACATAACATACATTCTGAGAAGTTTGAAGGAAAAGATAAGAAGTTTAAAAGAAGATAATGATTGAATCATTCAATCACAAGAGAGAATTTCTAAGGCATAGGAGAAACAAGTAGAATTTAATGCAATTATCCTTCATATCTTGTCAGAATTGCAGAGACAATGACCTCTTAGAATCAGTCATGGACAAGAGGATATGACTAATGGAGCATATGGTAGCAGGTCATGGTGGGCACAGGTCAGATAAGGATGACATGGTTAGATATGGAAGATTCTTGGATACACCTGATAGGCGAGACAATGGACATGGGCTTCATTCTAGCTCTGGTTCAAACATGTATCATGGTCATCATTGTTATCATCCTTACAGGAAGAGTGACGGGGATATTTTACGGATGATTTCAAGAGAGAAAAGTCACCTACATTTGATCGAGAAATGAAGAAGTCATAGAATGTTGAAGCATGGTTGCTTGGGATGAATAAGTCTTCAGATTGCATGATTACGCAGAGAACATGAGGGCTAGGATAGCGACTTTCAGTCTTAAAGGTAAAGCATACATTCACTGGGAAGTTGTAAAGAATGTCAGAGGTATTCATGAAGAGGAGTTGACTTGGAAAGACTTCGAGAGACTTTTTAGGAAGAAGTATCTATCTGAGAGATATTGTGATGATAGGGAAAAATAATTCCATGAGCTGAAGATGGGATCTATGACCGATGAGGAGTACACTACCAAGTTCTTGGAGTTATTGAGGTATGTTCCTTATCTTAAGGAGGAGAAAGAAAATATTGAGATATTCATCAGTGGGTTTCCCCTAGAATTCAAGGACGGGATTGAGTTGATGAGCCTAGATCATTGGAGGAATCCATTAGGAAGCTAAAGAA
This sequence comes from Pinus tabuliformis, assembly GCA_031772625.1. Classification (NCBI taxonomy): domain Eukaryota; kingdom Viridiplantae; phylum Streptophyta; class Pinopsida; order Pinales; family Pinaceae; genus Pinus; species Pinus tabuliformis. The sequence goes on along the minus strand of CM062817.1, from coordinate 1,456,679,976 downwards.
TTACTACGAGTAATCAAAGCGCGGATCTGAGACTAAGCGGGATTGGAAAGGTAATGAGAAGAATAAGGGAAAATGGGATAAGAAGTGAAAAATACCTCGAGACACAGGTAATAAATAGAATGCAACGCTACCAAAGAAGCTCAATGCATCTGATAGAGGACAAGGATTTCAGTTTGAGGAGCAGAACAAGGGTGATGGTAGGAAGCCCTTGCAGCGTTGGACTTGTGGAGGAGAGCATTGCAGGAGAGATTGTCCACAACACCAAGGTGGTAGACCATAGGTCTACAGTACTTAGGAGGCATATAAAACGGGGGATGTTGGACAGAGTATTCCTCGAATTTATTCAGCGCTAGATAATAGGCAGCCAGATCACCAAGCATCTATTATCGAGATGGATGATAAGATTTGTGATCAAGTTGTTTCTATTTTGATTAACCTTGGATCTAATTATAGTTATGTTAATCTTGACCTGGTGGATAAGTATGGTTTGAATAAAGAAGTGCATGCAGAGTCTTGGTTAGTACAGTTGGCCATAGGTACTAAGAAGAGAGTTCATCATTGTGTAAGAGCTTTTTCATTTGAGTTAAATGGTATTCCTACATCATCGCATCTGAATGTACTTCCATCAAGATCATATAGTATGTTTTTGGGTATGGATTGGCTATATATTCATAGGACCAAGGTGGATTGTTATGACAAGGCTATTGATGCTTAGATGACAATGGACAACAAAGAATATTGCAGGGTTAGAAGAAGGAAAAATCAATTAGAATGGTGAAAACAATGTAGGCAAAGTGCAGCCATAGAAAAGGATGTGCTTTATTTGCAGTACATATTTCCAGTGATAAAGGTAAGGAAGTTGAGGATGTGGATGTCTTGTGGAGGCACCTTGTTTTACAACAATTTTAGGGTGTATTTCCGGTAGAGATTTTAGATTTGTTGTTAGGTCCCTATAATACTAGTGATTACCCCATTACTATTGTAGTTGTATCCCTTATTAATATTGTTGTGCCCCTATTGTCCCCATATTGTTATTACTGTGCCCCATAGAATCGCTCTATTGTTATTTTTGTGCCTTTATATTATTATTGTTAGGTTAGCTGGGTTATATTGTGACTCCTTAGACTCCTATATATAGAAAGGAGGTTTTGTCATTTGAATCATAAAAGAATCATTCATTTGTGTAATGTAAAGGAGATTTACCCCTTGAAGAGGCTGAATTCTAAGGTGTTGATCTATCTTTTCTATGTTTTTGTGAGCTAGTTTCATAACATTTGGTATCAGAGCTTTGGATTCTAGGGTTTCGCTGCTCCAAATAGGTCATCGTGGCATTTTTGCTATAAATATTTTTCTGCGACGTTTCAGAAGTGAAAAAAAAAACCCATTTGAGACGAAATCGCACTGAACCTCAGGTCTGAATTTCAGAGCTTTTCACGCTACATTTGCGGAGATATGATCTGAGGAAGTTGGTCTTTTTGCAGACTCCTGAATTACATTCCAAACAGGTGACCTGAGGAAAATCGTCATAACTTTCTTTCTGAGCATCGGATTAAAATTTTGTAAGAAGCTACAGAAATAGGACGGACTTTAGTTTCTTGTATATATTTTTCAGAGCCAAAAGTCGAAAAAGGTACACGTGGCACGTCGTACAAGTTCACTCTACTGAACTAGTCTATAATCAGGTCACTGTGGGAGATTTGGCATAACTCTTCCTTGGAGAATCCAATTGGGATCAGACTGGTGGCATTGGAAAGAGGACACAGAGCGCTACTGCAGGTCGCAATTTCAGAACTGGATGATCCGAAATTACAGAGATATATCAGAGGCAATATCGAGCTCCTACAAAGTGAAAAAAGGTGTGTAGATTTTTTTAAATTTTTTCTTAAGCTTGGTTTGAAAAATTATTTGGAAGGAATTCAAAGGGCATAGTAGAGCATTATTATCGGTAACTGATGCCTCGAGGAAAGAAAATGCAAAGACCTAGTAAGCAACCTGAAAGCTCTAGCATGACTCATGAAGAAGAGGAAGAAATGCTACATGATATATCAAAATTACAAGACCAAGTGCAGCAAATTTCACTCTCACAAAAGCTAATAGAAGCTACGATAAATGGTGTGGAATCTAAGATAAAGGGCGTGGAAGCTAAGATTGACGATTTAAAGATAGATTTGAAGACATATTTGACAAATTTTCTACAAGAAATACTTGATAATGGTGAAAGGGTAGTAAAGGAAACTCATGATGTGAACAAAAGAAATGTTAATCATGATTTCCTAGACTCTAATGTTGGATCGAAGACCCACCATATTCCAAAAATCGATATGAGGAAGTTTGATGGCAAGGATCCTGCAACATGGATATTACAGATGGAGCAATTTTTCGATCTCAATAATGTGCAAAACACACAGAAGGTACGTATTGCAACTTTATATTTGGAACCAAATCAGTTTGTATGGTATCAATGGCTTTGCTCTCGTAAACAAATTATCACTTGGGAAATTTTTACGAAAGAATTGACAACACATTATGAGGATACAAAAAGCAACACTTTTTTTAGCCAATTGATAAGTCTCAAACAAAAGGGTTCAATAATGGAGCACATTGAGGAGTTCCAAAAATTGAACATAAGGGTAAAAAATATTCCAGAGGAGCATAGGATTGATGTGTTCATAGGGACTTTAAAGGATAATATCCAACATGATGTTCACCTTTGGGAACCTGATTCATTAGAGAAGGCATTCAGGTTAGCAAGAAAAATCGAAAGCAAAATTATGGCAACCAGGAAGCATTCCACTCACAACTATAAAGATGGAAGTGTTGTTGCCCTTAGTCTTCCACAACCTATAAGGTTGACACCACAACAATTGGAAGAAAAAAGAGCAAAAGGGCTTTGTTATAGTTGTGATAGCAAATACACTAAAGGTCATAAGTGTGCTGAGAAGAAATTATTCTACATAGATTGTGAAGAGGAAGAAGAAAAGGAGCAAGAAAGGTCAAAAGAAGAGGATATACTCCAGGAACAAAGCCTAGATAAAGAAGAAATGAATCCGACCATATCTTGTAATGCATTGGCTGGAATTACCACTCCTCAAACCATCAAGATAGAAGGACAAATCAAGAAGAAAACGATAATAGTGTTGATTGATTTAGGAAGTACCCACAATTTTATTCATTGTAAGGTAGCAAAAGAATTGAATTGCTTCCTATATCCAACATCAGAGTGTCAAGTGATGGTTGCAAATGGAGGAACAATAAATTGCTTTGGAAAGTGCCATAATATCAAGCTATCCATAGGAGAATATGGATTGACTAGCCCAATGCTTTCCATTCCAATGGGAGGTGCTGATGTTGTACTAGGAGTCCAATGGATACAATCCTTGGGTACAATAGCTTTTAATTTTCAAGAAATTTTCATTAAATTTTTCGCGGAAGGAAAGGAAGTTGAATTAAGGGGTATTGCAGGGAAACCAGGAAAGATAATTAACTCTAACAGTATGACAAAGCTTCTAAAAAAGGAACAAAGAGGTGTAATTGCAAAATTATGTTTGCTAGATGTTTCCACATCGAAATCATCTATTTCTCTAGATCTCTAAAAAGTCTTGGACAATCATTCCAAGGTATTTGAGACTCCCAAAGGTCTCCCACCTATTCGTGATCATGATCCTGCTATTCATCTGATTCCAGGAAGTGTTCCTCCAAACATCAGGATGTACAGATATCCCTATGCCCAAAGGAGTGAAATTGAACATATGGTTGCAGAAATGCTAGAGGCTAGTATAATTCAACCTAGTCAAAGTTCTTTCTCTGCTCCAGTAGTATTGGTGCACAAGAAGGATGGATCATGTCACATGTGTTCAGATTATAGGGAGCTCAACAAGCTCACTATTAAAGATAAGTTTCCCATTCCTGTCATTGATGAATTACTGGATGAATTGCATGGAAAAATTTACTTCACCAAGTTGGATCTTCGTTCAGGATATCATCAAATCAGAATGAAGACTGAAGGCATTCCGAAAACAACATTTAGAACTCATGAGGGTCATTATGAATTTTTGGTCATGCCTTTTGGCCTTACCAATGCACCTTCTACATTTCAAGGTTTGATGAATTCCATTTTCAAACCCTTTCTTTAAAAATTGGTGTTAGTATTTTTTGATGATATAATAATCTACAACAAGTCTTGGAAGGATCATGTTGAACATGTTGACAGGGTGCTACAACTATTGGAGGAGAAACAATTATATGCAAAAAGATCCAAATGTTTCTTTGGAGTACAAGAGGTGGAATATCTGGGTCATATTGTATCTCATGAAGGAGTTAAGGTAGACCCTAGCAAAATTAAAGCCATTAAGGAATGGAAAATCCCCACATCCATAAATCATCTGCAAGGATTTCTCGGGTTAACAGGGTATTATCGCAAGTTTGTTAAGAATTATGGGAGAATAGCAGCAACTATAACAACATTATTGAAGAAAGATGCATTTTCATGGACTCCAGAAGCAACAAAGGCCTTCGAACATCTTAAAGAGGCAATGTGCCAAGCACCGGTATTAGCTACACCGGACTTCACAAAAACCTTTATTGTGGAATGTGATGCTTCAGGAAATGGAATTGGTGTTGTTTTAATGCAAGATGAAAGACCCATTTCTTTTGAAAGTCGTCCAAATCAAGGGAAAGTTTTTACACAAAGCTATTTATGAGAAGGAAATGTTGGCAATACTACATGCACTTAAGAAATGGCAACCCTATCTAATGGGAAGACACTTCAAGGTAAAAACGGATCATGATAGCCTTAAATACTTTTTAGAACAAATATTATCCTCTGAAGAGCAACAAAAGTGGGTCACAAAGATGTTGGGTTATGACTTTGAAATCATCTACAAAAAAGGGAAGCAAAATGTGGTGGCACATGCACTCTCAAGAAAGGATGAGGATGTGGAAGCATTGTTGTGCGCCATTTCTATTATCCAACCAGATTGGATAAACGAAGCAAGGGAGGAATGGAAGAATGATGAAGAAGTGTGGGCACTTATTCAAAAGTTACAACAATATTCCAATACATCTTATACATTTAGCTGGCAAAATTATTCATTATGGTATAAAGATCGCTTATACCTCTGTAAGAATTCCCAACTCAAACAAAAGATTCTTATGGAATTGCACACTTCTCCCTTAGGAGGGCACTTAGGATTTTTAAAAACTTACGACAGGGTTAAGAAGGAATTTTTTTGGGATGGCCTTAAATCGGATATTCAAAAGTTTGTGGCAAAATGTTTGGTTTGCCAACAAAATAAAGTTGAAACAATTAGGACCTCGGGTCTATTACAACCTTTATCCATTCCAAGCCAACGTTGGGAGGAGGTTTCAATGGATTTTATCACAGGTTTACCCAAGTCTGAGGGAAAGAGTATCATCATGGTGGTCGTTCACAGACTTACCAAGTATGCACACTTTTGTGCATTATCACATCCATTTAAAGCCAGTACAGTTTCTACTGCATTTATGGAAACAATTCAAAATCTACATGGAAACCCAAAGATTATTGTAAGTGACAGAGATCCCATTTTCACTGGAAATTTTTGGACAGAATTATTTTCTTGTCTTAGTACTCAGTTAACTCATAGCTCATCTTATCATCCTCAATCTGATGGGAAAACTGAGATAGTAAACAAATGTTTGGAAGGATATCTTCGTTGCTTTGTATATGATAAACAAACACAATGGGTCAAATGGTTGCCTCTGGCTGAATGGTGGTATAACACTTCCTTCCATATAGCAACAAAAATGACCCCATTTATGGCACTTTATGGATATCAGCCACCATCCATCACATCATATTTAAGAGAAAACTCTAAGGTTCAAGCAGTGGAACATCACATCGAGCATCAACAACAAGTCCTCCAACTCTTAAAGGATAATCTCGTGTTGGCGCAGAATAGAATGAAACAACAGGCAGATCAACATCGCAACAAAAGAAGTTTTAATGTAGGTGATTGGGTATTCCTATGGCTACAACCATATAAACAAATGTCCCTCAAGCAAGCTAAGAAGGATAATAAATTATCACCAAAGTATTATGGTTCGTATAAGGTGTTGCAAAAGATTGGTACTATGGCATACAAATTGGAGCTTCCTGCAGCTTCTCGAGTGCACCCAGTTTTCCATGTTTCATGTTTAAAGAAGGTTATAGGCGACAAGCTCCAAGTCCAAACAATATTGCCAGAACTTGACGAGGAAGGAAAAATTATATTGGAACCGGAAGCAGTCACAGAAACAAGAACTCGACAGCTACGAAATCGATCAATTTCAGAGTATCTCATAAAGTGGAAGAACTTATCCACTAAAGATTTGGCATGGTAGGATGAGAATTTTATACAGAAGCATCCAGAACTACTCAAGCATTGAGGACAACACTTTTTTGTAGGAGAGGGGCATGTTAGGTCCCTATAATACTAGTGATTACCCCATTACTATTGTAGTTGTATCCCTTATTAATATTGTTGTGCCCCTATTGTCCCCATATTGTTATTATTGTGCCCCATAGAATCCCTCTATTGTTACTTTTGTGCCTTTATATTATTATTGTTAGGTTGGCTGGGTTATATGGTGACTCCTTAGACTCCTATATATAGAAAGGAGGTTTTGTCATTTGAATCATAAAAGAATCATTCATGTGTGTAATGTAAAGGAGGTTGCCCCCTCGAAGAGGCTGAATTCTAAGGCGTTGATCTATCTTTTCTATCTTTTTGTGAGATGGTTTCATAACATTTGTCACCTCATAGGAAATTGGAATTTTCTATTGAGTTGATACCAGGGGAATCACCAACATCAAAAGAATCATACAAGATGAGCAGACTAGAGTTAGTGGAATTGCATTTGCAGTTGAAGGAAATGCTTGACAAGGGATACATTAGGCCAAGTGTATCGCATTGGGGTGCACCAATGTTGTTTATAAATAAGAAGGATGGTATTATCAAGTTGTGTATTGACTAGATGCAGTTGAACAAGGTAACCATAAAGAACATATATTTGTTGTTGAGGATTGATGACTTATTTGACCAGTTGAAGGGAGAAGCAGTGTTCTCGAAGATTGACTTGATATCTAGATATCATCAGGTACACATTGAAGAAGAGGCATATACAAGACTTATTTCCGGACCATGTATGGTCATTATGAGTTTGTTGTAGTTCCTTTTAGTTTGACTGATGCTCCAACTACTTTTATGTACTTGATGAATAACATATTGCATCCTTATTTGGAAAAGTTTGTGATTGTATTCATTCATGATGTATACTTGATTATATTAATTTTTGAACACTTATCAACAATGTTGAGATTGTTGAGAGAGAATTAGTTGTATTCCAATCTTAGCAAATGCATTTTCTTCCAAGCGAAGGAAAATTACTTGGGCCATGTGGTTGTTGGTCCCCAATTTTGATCATTTTTGTTTATCATAAACCCACTTAATTACCATCATTTTCCACCTCATTCCACTTATTATGCCTTATTTTACCCTTATTTTGCATAATCAAGTACTTAGATTAAGTTTTTCAATTTTTAGAAATTTTAGTAAAAATTGGGTTTTTAGTGTATTTTTGGATAGAACTGAAAATTCCGGTAATGGCTCCATTGAAGTCATACTTGCAGGACACCTGGGTACTAGCTGAGCATAGATATGGAAATCTTGGGAACTAAGTATGGACGTGAACTTATTGGTTCGGTCAAACCGAGCTAAAATAGGCACGGTCAACTCTGGTCAAACATGACATGTTGTTCAGAAAATCCCGAAGAAATAGGCCAAATTTAGTATTTTTTGGGATTTTTCAAATTTTGTGTAACTGAATGGATGGAACGACCAAGATAGATGGGATTAGGATAGATATGACTGTTAGAGACATTTTAGTCAAGTTTGTTTATTATTTCAAAATTTAAGCCAAGACCATTGAAGGCTTGGAGGTAGAATTTATGTACTCTGATTTTGAGACTCTTTGAAGACTTAAAGTTAATTGAAGAACATGTTTCATTTCAATTTTATGTTCATTCTTGGTTGATTTACTGAAGTTGTTGTAGCTGATATTTCTTCAAGTGTGCAAGGCGAGGGTGGAGGGCTCCCACACCAAGCTAAGTGCACTTCTTGGTTAAATTTTCATAGTTTTCATAAATTAGTTGCTGTTTCAAATGTATTTAGATGTGTGATGATTGCTGAATGAATATTGGTTTAATTCTAGTTTACATATGAAGGGACACACAAGAATTTAAGTTAAATTCCCATTTTATTTGATCTTGAACTAAAACTGAATTTCATCCTCCTTTTCTTATTTGAAGTTATTTCTGCATTTCTGGTTTGAAGCAATGGTGATTATGATAGAGTAGATTTGTGAAGAAGGAAAACCTGGTCCTCCTTAGTTAGGAGCCTCTTCTTTTAAATATTTTGCATTATAATCCATTGTTAATTAGTGCTTTTGGATTTCTCTTCATGGAAATAGTATTGTAGGGAAGGAAAACCAGGTTCTCCTAAGTTAGGAGCCTCATCCCACATATTATTTAAGTGAATTAGAAATTACTTAATTAGGGTTTATATTTGTAATATGCATTTATTTTAATATTTCTACTTCATATTCTAAAATTGACTACCATTAGAATCCATAGACTTTGGACATGCTTCTAAGCTTACAAGCCCAGATTGATAATTAAAAACTTGTGTTAATTTACTCAATATATTGACCCAACTATGGCTTTCAAGGAAGACATAGTAGTGGATCCAGAAAATATAAGGGCTATCATGGAATGGGCAACTACTAGAAATGTGGATGGGGTAGAATAGCAGGTTATTATAGGAGGTTCATGAGGAACTTATCTCAGATTTCCTATCCTATTTCATCATTTCAGAGGAGAGGTAATAAATTCGAATGGACAGAGAAATGTGCTGCCAATTTTGAGTAGTTGAAGCAGTTGTTGACAAATTCTCTAATTCTAAAGATTGCATATCCAAACAAAGATTTTGTGGTATGTACAAATGCTTGCAAGAGAGGACTTGGTGGGGTCCTGATGCAGGAAGGGTAGGTAGTATGCTATGAATCAAGGAAACTAAATTAGCATGAGCAGAACTATGTGACACATGATCTTGATTTGGCAGTGATCGTCCATGCATTGAAGATGTGGAGGCAGTATCTTCTTGGAAGGAGGTTTGTATTGATGAGTGGTCACAATGGATTGAGATACCTATTTGAACAACCAAACTTGAATGCGAGATACACTAGATGGTTGGCCACGATTAGTGAGTTTGACTTTGAGATAAGGTATAATAAAGGTAAAGAGGATAGGGTTGTAGATGCCCTTAGTAGAAGAGTACAGGTAAATCACATAACATCTATGAGCTTCTATTGGGAAGAATTACATGATTGAATATTGGAGGCAAGACATCAAGATGATAGGTATAGGGAGATTATGCATAGGTTATAACAGGGTACAGGTGATAAAGATGTGGAATATTGTCTCATAGTAGATGGTTTGGTCAAATTTAGGGACATGATCTATGTGTCGAACGACAGTGAGATCAAGAAGCTTATCCTCAAAGAAATTCATTCCAAACCGTATTTAGGTCACCCAGGATATCAGAAGACATTGACAACAATGGAGAATTTCTATTATTGGCCGAATTTGAAGAAGGAAGTGGCAGAGTTTATGGCTAGGTTCTTGGATTGTCAATAAGTAAAAGAAAAGTGTAAGCATCCAGGTGGATTACTATAGCCGATTCCAATTCCAGAGTGGAAATGGGAGGTAATTTCCATGGATTTAATTGCAGGTTTGTCAAGGATATCTAGACAACATGATTCTATCATGGTTGTGGTGGCCAGGTTGAAAAAGGTATCACACTTCATTCCAGTGAATTCTATGTATTCAACTAGTGATTTAGCATAGGTCTTCATCAACGATGTAGTGAGGTTGCATGGTTTTTCGAAGAAGATTGTGTCAAACAGGGATGCTAAGTTCACTTCTAGGTTATGGAAAGTGATATTTGCAGGTTTGGGTACAGAGTTGGCCTTTAGTAAAACTTATCATTCACATACATATGGACAGACAAAGAGGGTCAACAGGATTTTGGAGGACATGATGAGAATGTATGTCATGTATCAACAGTGAAAGTGGGAAGATTATTGTTGTTGACCTTCATCAACAATTCCAAGAAGTTGAGAGATCAAAGCCATGTCTCATATATAAAAATGCCTTTTAAATCAGATGAGGAATCATTGGTAAGGCCCCTAATTCAAAATACAGTTAAATCACCCATGGGGTGCCACTATCAGAGCCTAGAGTTATAGTGGAAGGTCTAAAAGCCCAGACACTACTCACGGGACCCCTATCGGCAAAGCACATCAAGGCAGAGTGTCATTTTCACATAGGTACGCATTGCTGGTTAAAGGTTGAGCAATTTCTGGGCGGATCGTCATCCATCCTCACCCAAACACCCCCTAGAAGCACTCCAGGGGGTAACCTGTGCGAGCGATAAGCAAGCACTAGCCCCCTTGGAGTTCAAAAGTAAGAACTAGATTCGATGGTCCAGATTCATTCCGGGGGGAGAGCGAGGGATCCGACCTGCCATTATCCAACGTGTTGGAGGATGGTGGGAGTGGGGATCACATGCCACGTGGGCCAATCCGCAGGTGCCTTTCAAGTGACCGTGAATTCAAAAAAGGTAAAACAATAACTCCAATGGCCCCCGCTCTTATACACCTATCCCCATCATCATCTAATCCTATCAAGCCACGTGTCCCTCCCATGAAATCATCCCACATAAACTAATCATTTTCCCCCCCACTTATAAAAGAACCCTTCCCGCCTCATATTTTTGAAATTTCTCGCCAGTTCCTGATGTAAGATCTCTTGCCAGTCGCTTGTCCAGAACATTGTCTGAGCTCTCAGGTGGCCAAGAACCTCCTCCTGACGTCGTTTTCGACCAACTCCATGACATCCAGGTAACCAGTTGCTCTTTTACACCTATGAATTGTCCAGATACTCATAAAATATGAAGAAAGTGACTCCCGAGACCCCAATGGCCTGTGAGGCCAAACCCTCCTCTAGCGTCGACCCCCTCATGGACACAGAGGAGCAAATCGTTGACCCTACATGTGCCTACCACCTTGTTGACCTCTATTTAGACCTGTATGGAAACCACGTAAGGGGTGACGACCCATTTCAGGTAGTTGACTCTGGCTTATATTATCAAATTACACCCTTCATGCACCATTTTCTCGAATTCATCTCCTGGTTGACTATAACCTACATTGAACAGAAGAATTTATTTGTTTCTTCCCATGGGGGAAAAGTCCTTTAACTAACCCTATATTTGATTCAAAAGGCCCTGGTTTACCCCAACTCTCCTAAACACCAATAGTTTATTGACATCACACTAATTTATCATTACTCTACCCTCCCAACCAATGAGCAACAATCTTTCTTGCAAATGGTCCTAGACCTTGGCCTACAATCTTTGCATATGGCTGACAACTTCACTATCACCCTCTTTGCTAAAGTCATCCAACTCATCCTATCCCTAATTTCTCATATGTTGGGGTATGATGATGCTAACATAGCAAACAAAGCCACCTTGGGTTTTTTAAGCCAAATGATGCAGCCTAGCCATTTATTTGATATTCCATCTTATCTATCTGAGGCCCTAAGATTTCAGCTGCACCATTTTCCCACCACATCCTATTTCAAATATTATTCATTGTTTTTCTGTTTGTCTGTGTACACTCATGTGGATGAGTTTGAGTGCCCGGGCCTCAGCTTGGTGGTTGGTAACAAGGAGAGGTAATTTGTGTTTGAGTGGGACATCACTATTAGGAAGAGGTCCAATTCTGATGGTTACTCTAAGTTTATATCAAGTTATATGGCCATTGCATATAAGGTTATCCATGGTTCCCCCCCCCCCCAGGGGGAGAAGTTCTCCCCCAACAAAAAAAGATTCTCCAGCATAGTAAAGATACCAGGGTAGGGGACAGGTACCTTTTTCAAGATCACACAGAGATTGGGGTTTATGGGTGTGAACTTCCCCCTTACCACCTACCCTTGTTCATGCCCATGAGGATATTTTCTCTAGAATTCATTAGGCATAACCTCAATGCGGACCATATCCACTTTTTCCATGCAAAGAAAGGACATATGTTTAAATTGGGAAGGCTTGTGGGGCCTTTTATTGTCAACTCGAGGCAGGTCTTCAAGGCATTTGAAGAATTACTCAAAAAGATGAATTTTGACCTAGGGGGTGTCTAGCATTATGACCCTCGTGGTGTAATTTCCCAAAAGCGGGAGAAGATAAAAGCTTCAACTTATGAACATGAGTATAGGCCTAAGATCAAATGGAAAGATAACCGTGGACAAAACTGGAGATACAAAGATGGAGGATGTACATGCAGGTAAAAAGGTGAAAACCCAAGAGACCAAAGAAGAAGAACTTAAAACCAAGCTAGTGGAAACAAGACCATATCAGCAGGGTTTCCAGGTTACCTTGGAGAATACATGATAGATTTTTACCTCATCCTATTTAGAGGTATCTATTTTAGGTGAAAAAGGAAGTGCAATTGTTATTGGATCAAGTTGGCCTACTGGAAAGGTCATTGAAGAAAGAAATAAGAAGGTGAGGGAGGAGATGTAGCAGCAAATGACATATCATTTAGTTCCATACCATACCAGGTTGTTGAATGTTATGGATTTAGAAAGAAACAAAATGAAGTTTTCACTACACCATCCATTGGCATAGTATTTTCCTTCAAGTGCTCATTTGAAAGCCTTAGATGTTTTACCAGATTCAACAAGTGTTCCCCTGCTAGACAAGATAAATTTCCATAGGTAGGTTGGAGATATGTTATATAGGGAGCTCAACAAGAACACAATGACTATCAGCAAGGTTGAGAAGTTACTGGAAAAGGCTGCAACCAAGTTGAAGCAAGAGAGAGCCAACTCCAGGGATCTCCACATGAAGAATGAGAGCTTCAAGGAGCTGGTCATGAAGCTAGGTGTGAATCCAGAGATAAAACTACTTTCGAAGCCCTCCTTCAAAGTTCCCAAATAGCAAACTAGGAGCTAAGACATAAACTAAAGATGTAGGTAGTGAGCATGTTCAATCTAAATATCTTTCACATTTAGAAGAAGAGAAGGAGATCCTGGCCAAAGAGCTCATTGAAAGGAATAATGAAATAGTGGCCCTTAAGTAGCAGGAAAAAGAGCTGCAAATGAGAATATACTCACATATATGTGCAATGATCGTACCTAAAGATCCTCAAAACCCAACTGAACATCTCACTAAAACCCTTAATGAACTCCAACTTTCAGAAGGGGAACTTAAAAAGGTACAAAAGGATTTGGATGCTACGCAGCAAATCCTAGCACAGAAAGAGAAACAGATTGATACTTCTAGGACAAACGTGGACATCATCAAAAATAACCTATAGGCAGCAAACCAAGAGATCTCTCAGTTAAAGGGAAAGATGAAAGGAAACATGTCTCTCCTGCAAGCCAAGCAACTGGCTTGGGATGAGATCATTGAATAGATGGGAAACAATAGGGAGTACATAAACTTTATGGATGAAGAAATAATAGTAATCAAATATTATGAAGGATTCATCCTATCAGCTAAAGAGGATGGAGAAAATAACTCTCAGATTGCAAAAAGGTTCATTTAGTTTGTCAATTAAAGGCCAATCAATGAGTTGAGACCCATAGATGTGGTGGACAGAGTAAGTGCTATCATGGAGATTTCTAAGGTTGTTCAAAAGGAGGAATCTAGAGTCAAAGTTGAGGAGTGCCTAGAGGTGGTATCAAAGAACATGGTTACCTTCAACTCTGATTTTGAGAGGATTGTCAGAGCATTTATGAGGGTGCTAATCCAGTGGGAACAATACAGTCAAAGACTAGTGGAGGCCAAATGCAAAGTAGACTCTACTCATGAGAAGATTGCTACTCTGAAGGGAAATACTGTGGTAAGCTATCTGAAGAGGGATTTTTAATTGTTTGGGATGATAAAGAGCATGTTTCATCCCTAACTTACACAAGTTTGACCAATCTCAAAATCACATATCAGCGGTTCTTTTAGGCCCCTCAGCCAGCCCTGACATTGTGGCAGAGATTTAGACAGTTCATCAATCCTCTCGTGCTCCAAATCATCGAACCATAGACACAACCTCCACCAAAAACCTATCATGACTACATATATTACATATTGTGTCTACCATGACACTTTAAATTTCATCTTTTATGTAGATATTTTTATTTCATTCAGTTAGTTAGAGTTCGGTTAGTACAATTGTGCCACGGAGCATGCTAAAGTTTTGTTATGATTATTCACTGTAATGAAATAAAGAAAGAATGTTTTGTAATAGGCTCTGCCTCTAAGGCACTATAAAAAAGTTTTATGATACTGAACATAATTTCAGATTTTTTGGTTTTTGATGAAAGAAGTCTTGTCTACTGCCTATGAAATGTATGCTCCGTGGAAGATTAATACAAAGTTTTTTGTTATTCTAGCTCATTTGAACGTGTAGAATGTACTCTTTATGTATTTGTTCCATATGTTCTTATTATTCTTCTAAGATGACATGTAATAGTAGCTACTGGAAGTGTTTTCATGAATTTATGGATTCATCTAAGTCTAATGTCAATGAAATATTCCTATATTGATATGAAAGTTAATCCTTAAAATGTGCTCCATGTATCTTTGCATTCCATCCAATTCTTTGTTTCATCTATTTAACTTTGAATTTTGATGCATCTGATTCTTAGATTTAATCCCTACATATCGATTTTCCCTCTTTCTCAAGTCTTCTACCAAATATACTATAATGATTGATAAACTACAAGTTCATGTGATGTTGGCCGCTATGAATCTAATATTAATGCTTTTGTGAGTAATAGTTTACATCAGGCTTTTGAATTTATCCTCTTAAGGAAGGTTTTGAATCAATTTTGTCTTAAAAATGATAATATTGAGTGTGATATAAACTTCGAGCTGATATTCAAAACAATCATCAAGATTTCCTAGGCACTAGTCTCTTCTCAACCTAGGGGTTGTCTATAGGAGTTACAACAAGTATCTTCCACTGGTTGAGTTCACTTACAACAATGGGTATCAGGGGTCTTTGAGGATGGTTTTGTTTGAGGCACTCTATGGGCAGATTTGTAATACTCCCATTAGTTGGAGTGATCTAGTGAACAAGGTGTTGATAGAACCAAACATGTTGGCAAAGATGGAACATGAAATGCAAGTTATTAAGAAGAATATAAAGGAAACATAGGATAAACAGAAGAGTTATGCAGATCAAGACAAAATGTTTAAGGATTTTCGGGTTGGGGAACAGGTGTACTTGCTCATCAAGCCCAAGAAGAGATCCTTGAGGATTGGATCATGTGCCAAGTTGGCACCTCGGTATTGTGGACCTTCCAATATTCTTGAGAGGATTGGACCAATAGCTTACCGAATTGCTGATTCCGACAGTGAAATTCCATGATGTTTTCCATGTATCATTGCTTAAGAAGTATGTTAAACATGCTAATCATGTGATTGACTGGTTTGTATTATAGGTGGATCCATAAGGAGAATTCCAATCGGAACCTCAGTGCATTTTGCAGAGAAATATGTTCATGCTCTAAAACCCAGCAATCGAGCAGGTTAAAGTGCAGTGGAAACACTTTGGGCCGGATGAAGCTATATGGGAGATGGTTGATCAGATGCGAGCTATGTATCCTTCATTGTTTGTCGATTAAGGAAAAGTAGTTTTGGTATGTGTATATATGTATATGGATGTAAATACTACCATGAGTTGTGTTATAGAGCTCTGATAAGTCGTATGATTGTCATGTTTCAATGTTTGTCATGTTGGTTTGTTATTTAGTAGGTTTTTCATTGTAAATACTGCAACAAGCTAAGTCATAAAGCTCCATGGGCGGTGTGTTTTTCTTTTTAGTGGTGTCATTCAATATTGAGGACTATGTTCCCACAAGGGGGAGGGTTCTGCAATAGCCCTAGTCAAAATTCCATGTAATGAAGATAATAAAGGAAAATAATAACCAAGGTCTTGGGACACATATTCCAAGATGAATGTTGGGCAAAAACATAGTGATGGGGATCACTATTGATTACTTAATAGCTATGGAAATTGGCAATGGTAATGGCAAAGTGGAATTTATTTACGAAAATAATGGAAATCAGAGAAACGGAAGGTGAAAGGTCACAGGTTGCATGTGAGGAGGAATTTGAAGGAAAAATAAGGAAAATGAAGAAAATAAAGGCCTCAATGATAAAAAGGCTTATGAGGACCAGTTCAAAGCTTTTGTCAGTTTTAGCTTGGAGAACTCTAATATATTCTCTCTATTCTGGCATACTTGGGATTTGGAGCATGAAGGCGAAGGAAAAGAAGGAAAGTGCAAGGGGACAACATGATCAACAACTACAACGAGTTTTCTTTGCAGGTACAAAATTGCATGTATGATTTCCTTGCTAGTTTTGGAATCCATGGCATATGCATTTGGTTGTTTGGTTGTGATCTTTCATAAGCATGGAGGATTGTTTGGATTGAGAGTGGTTTCTCCTAACCTTTCCATTTCCTGGATAGCCATGGTGTTGGGGTTTTTTCCTTTTGTTTTCTGATTGGTGCTCATGTTAATTATGGTTGTGGGTTGAGTTATTGGTTTTTTGAGCCTTGGTTGGACAAAGGCTTTGGAATCCCTATAATAGCTTGGGTTGAGTTACTAGTCCTAGAAGCCTTGGTTGGACAAACGCTTTAGAGCCCTTGGTGGGTTTAGTTACTAATCCTAGAAGTCCTAGTTGGACAAATGCTCTAGAGCCCGATAGTAGCTGTGGGTTGAGTTACTAGCCCTGGAAGCCTTGGTTGGAACAAACGCTCTGGATCCCTAGACGACTTGGGTGGAGACCGATCTAGTAATGGTTAGTGATGTGCGACTGTGAGGTGGAATCACTGGTTGAGGGTTGAGGTGGTTGGCCTTTGGAAGCCCTGGCTTGGTGTTCTTGGTTTATAACATGAGATACTACATTCATTCTTGGAATATGGAAAGGGGGTGATTAGCTGAAAGAGAGATTTGGTACAGCCCAATCTATGATCGAGATGTACCTGGAAGTCCCTGACTTGGTTGGATTTTCATATTTTGATATAAGATCATTTTCCTTGAGTATTTCATGAGTAAATGTCAATGTCATTATGTGGCTTTAATGGTGGTTTCATCATTGGTATTTCTCTAGTTATTTTTTGGTTATAAGCATGTTTTATGACATATTGGAGTCATGGCTCTCATCATGTTTATATTAGTAGATGAAATGTTAATGAATGCGTGACCTAATAGATGATCTTGCAGTTATTATGAGGAGGCATCAGTACCTCTTGATGATTTTCAAATAAGAATGACACTGTTATGTTTAGATGTGTATTTATGACCTAGACATTACATGTTTATGATATGTTCAACGGAATGTCTGTCATGGATGGTAAGGGTTAGGTTAATTCCTTGTTTAATTTTTTGCATTATTAGCCTTATTTCATTGTTATTTACCATTTCTAGAAGTTTCATGAAGTTCTCGGTAGAGGCCTGAGTCCTAGCCCTAAAAAGGTGGCTTAGAATTCAGGGTCACTAGCATAGAACTGCCTGAAAAAGGCTCCAGTCGCATGGATGCCTCATTGTGGGAGCGACTAGAGGGTCTCAGTCGCATGGAAGGCTTGTCATGGGAGCAACTGGGGGTCTAGTTCAACATAACATCTAGTTGTCTTAAGGTTTGACACCTAGAGGGGTTCGTTGGCTCCTGAAGGTTTTGTAGCTTCCAAGGAAGGTCAAATTGATCTTTTCTTGTCGGTTCCACTTCCTTAACTGTACATGGGAAGTTGAATCATGTCATAGTAACTCTTCGTCACATTTTTACCCCGGTGGACGAGCTATGTTGGGTAAATGTGAGAGAAGGGTGTTACATTTTCAGAGTTATAAATGGCTTAGAATTTCCTTTGTTATACTCATATATCTTTTTTGCAAGGTGTGGGACATAATGTCCTCTATAAAGAAATAAATTAATATTTTTTAGGATTCATTTTACAGTTGAGAACATAATGGGAAGTGTGAATTATTCTTCCCAATTATCTTAGATAAATCCAATCAAAATTTTGTGTTTTCAGCTAGCACTTTAAAATTATCTCAGCCTCATTAATTTGGTGATTAAGACTAAGGTAGGCAACAATTTATAATAATTAAATTTCTATAATTTCAAGATTTTACATTTTAATTCATAATTTCAAGATTTTTGTCTATTGTCACCCATATCAAAGCCATTCCCCTCTCTTAATTTAAATCGTTTTCTCACTTGCATAGCTCTCGCAAGTAAGATACAATTTTTTGTTTATACTAAGGAAGCCTTTCAAACTAGTTGATGAAGAAAAGTAGGAAAAGGTGTAATTGAGATCAATGTATTTTTGCAATAACTTCATATAACTAAGTATATGGAAAAACTTACCAGTTTGTTTGTCTCCAGTATCTCTTAAATTTGAGCTCATGTTTGTATAAGAATATCCCACTCCAACAACAAACTCCAGAAAAAGTAATTTGGCCACTGTGAATTTGTTAATTTACCCAAACAAATGGTTATGTAAATGAACAATACAACAAGGTAACAAGGTGAAGATTATCCAAGCATGAAATTCTAAATATTATTGGAGATTTTGGGAATATTTATAATTTGATGAAAATGAGTGGAGTTAATTTCTTAACATTTTTTTTTCTTTTATCTATTGGATTTTGAAACATTATATTCCACTTTTATATATTTAATTTTGAAATATTCCTAAAATCTGTGATAAAAAAAATTAATCTTTATAATACTCATCATTCCAAAAAACACATCAATTTCCTAACAGGGTTTCAATAACTTACATTTGTTCCATTTGAAAGGATTGAAGTGCACACTAATGTGTGTCTTGTTTAATCGAAATGGGCCTATCTCTTTCAATTCTCCATAGGCTATTGATGATCATCCTAGACTTGGATCATAATTATTATTGGCATACTTTAATAACTCATGTTATGTTTTCATGTGAATCATTTTGGATTACTTGGAGATAGAAAAAAGTAAACATAGCTCATGAAAAAACATGGTTTATTCTTTAAATTGCCATTGTAAATAGTAGGAACAACATGGATCATTTATGATTAACAAGAAAGAAATATATATGAATATTGATTCTTATTTAAAACTGTTTTTATGATAGTTTTAGCATCATTATTGTTTACATGTTCATTTATAAGAAATTTAGAAAATGGAGGAAAATGGACATGAATGGGATGTAGCATTCAAAGGCACTAGGCAAACGTTCACTTGTCTTGTTGGTGATTGTGTTGGGATCCCGATGCGATCTAAATTAGCTTGGCCTTAATCACCATAATGGTATCATACACAATCTCCCTAAAATTCATCCACGTCAAAGAGGTTCAGTAAGAGACACAAAAGCTAGATGGGTTGTTGTTGACGGTGTTGGACTCACAAACATTCAGGGGATCTCTCCGATATGAAATCTTGATTAGACCTTACACTATTTGGTGTAGGAGTGCCATCCAGAATATGGTATGGTTGCCGCTGCAGTGGGTTTTAATGATGTGCCTTGGCTGCAATAATGCATAGAGTGGTGTATGGTGACTTTGGTGGGAACAAGTGTGTGACTCTGTGGAAGCTCAAGTCCAATGCATGGAGGTTCTAACACACAAAGGGAAAATGTGTGAGTCCCTTATAAGTCTATAATATTACACAACTTGAAAGGAGCACACAAGCATAAAGACATCACAAGTTAATCTATGAATTAGTTCACAAGTTAACAATGATGTAATTAAACAAAAGCACACATTCAACAAGATTTGTACCAATGCAAATGAAATAGTTCATAAGCATAAGCGTAAGTTAAATAACATGCATTGCAAATGTAACAAGAATAGTCCTACTATATTCACAACATATGCATGAAAATGTGTCAGCTCTGATATTTTATTAAGTGAAACTTCCAATCATACATATACCATTGACGAACCACTAGCCCCAATAGTGGAACATGAAGTGAACACCTGCTCCTCCAAAGAAAGATACTCCCTTTATTCTATGGAGAAGCCAAGGATCTCACAAACTCCCAAGCTCCTGATTCTAAGCCTGAGCCTAGCCAAAAGCTTGGATCCCAAAAATCCCTTTACATGAGTTATGAGGGTCTATTTATAACAAAAGGGATGACTATTCAGTTCCCCTTGTGACTCTTTCACTTCCCTCGTGATTCTTCAACTTCTTTACAAAATGACTCTTTACATTGATTACGACATGACTCTTCGGATTATAATATTGACACTTGGAATTCCACTTGCAAATTAATTGCAAAAGAATATTATAATACACTCTACCCCTATACGAAAAAAATTGGGTAGATCCAACTAGACAGCCTAATAATACAAAACAGTTAAGCTTGAGTTTGGGGAAACTCCCGCTCAACAACTTCCACTTGATGTTTCTCAGTTACATAGCAGTGCCAAGCTTTGTACTTCGCGATGAAATCCCAAAACTGTGAGATGTTGTTAGGCTAGAAGCAGACTCTAGCCTCCATGGTATCCGGGTACACTGCTTTGGAACCGATTTGTGTTTCCTTCTTTACTAGGAGAAACATCATGTTGATTTGGACTGGAAAACCAATGTACTTGTGCATATTATGTCTGTTTACTTCAAGATCCTCCTTAATGGCTACCTGCGTCAACTATTCCAAGTACTCTTTGATTTCCTTCTTGGCGTGATTTCTACACTTAATCTCCATGAGTGCTCCAAGTGATGGGATCCCGTGCGATTTCACCAAGAAGTCTACGATGGTGTACAAACGTGCATATGAGGCTTGAGTGTTGGAAATGGATGAGGTGAGTTGTTTGATATTTTGGATGAGCATCCACACCTTTTCCTTCTCCAACTCTACCTCTTGCCTTGTCTTCTTACCCAAATCAAGTGGTGCTCCTTTGTATTTCATTTACAATTCATGCACGACAACAATATCCGATTGCAAAACCTTGAAAGTTTTAACATAATATTTACACTTCTGCTGCAACTCATGCAAGTGGACAGCTTCTTTATGCATGGTAACAAGCTCATTATAAAGACTCTGCATGGTCTGTCCTAGTTTCGATACTTCACCGAATATCGTTACCTTCAGTTCTTCCAGATGGACCTATGCGAAATCTATGTTCTGTACCTTTTCTCAGAGGTTTTCAACTTCTTGCCTAGGATCCTACAAGTTCTTTGCCAGCTATTTGTTCTCAGCCATAAAATAATCTGTGTTTTACTTTGAACCACTTGTAAAGGCCAAGTTGGTTGCAGAAATGACACCTAGATTTATTATGGTGTCTATTACGATCACCATTTCTCTGATGAATGCAGGAGATGTGAGGTCGTCCAGAAAATTTTTCTTCCTCCCTTTTACAATCTGTTTCTATAGTTTATCATAAGTTGGATTGTACATGTCCATAACTAAACCATTATCAAGAGGAACAATTTTCTCTTCCTCACTTGGAGCTTGCTCTACATGAGGATGGGGAGACTAAATGGTGACCTGTTATGTACTGGGCATTAGGTCGACATGTTGATTCTGTGACCCTGGTTCCTCCTCCATGTCTTGGATTTCAATCATCTTCTCTATCTCTTGAGCGAGCTCTTTATCCTGCATCTTTTTTTCTCCTCTAGATGTTGGTTTTATTCTTATTCTTTAGCTTATCTCCGCGTTGTTTCTTCTACTATTACTTTTCGCCTTTCTTCTTCTTCCTACTTATGCCTTTCTTCCTCCAATTTCTTCTACTCTCATTCTTCCCTCTACTTTTGTTCCACTTCCTGCACCCTTTGTTTCCTCTTCTTCTTTGATGTTATGGTCGCTCTCATGATGCATGGATCTACTTTCATCGTGCACCTTCGTTCTCCCCTTGGACTACACACAACCTTCCTCTTGTCCTTCTCACGCAATGGCTTGTGCTCTTCCACTGATGCCGCCTCTAGAATGACTTTCTGTTGTGTAGTAACCTACGAAGTTCCTGCAAAACTGACTGGCTCACAGGACTTGGAGGCATTATAACAATTATTCCATCCATCCTCCGCATGCCAGTGAAATGTCTCAGTTAGGCACTGAAAAGGGATCATCTCATAGTGGTCTTTGAAAATATTCCTCGGGTCATACACATTGAAATATCAAGTATTGAATGAAAATTTATCTATTGCCTTCCTTTCGGTATCCATGAGTTTCAGGTTCTTGATCTCCTACAATCTAATCTTCAAAGGAAGGGTAGACCAAGGTGCTTTCTTCTTCCTATGTAGAGATTATGATAACCTTGTGGAGAGATGATATGAAACTTGTTGCATGACGAGATTATTAGTGGCATATGTTTGAAAAATATGTGGTCATTTTTTTCTGTCAAACATTCTAAGGAAAGTGCCATCTGGTGAGGCAAACCAATATGTGATCTTTGATACTGCTTCCATTGCCCCATGCGACATGTAAGGTGACTCTTCCCAAAATATCATCTTGTATAGTGGAATGAGGAAGCGACTAGTCATCTTCTCCATTACTGATTTATGGCTTCACTCCAAGAGAAGCTTACAATAGACATGCACGATAGGTTCTTTTGGTGTCCAAGTCCAATTCATGCTAGGGAAAGTGTTGTGTGCACAGATTGCACCCAACAAATATGCAGACATGTAAAATATAGTTTTCCTGCCCTTGTGGGGACTAAGGGTGTTAGATACATGGATCCATAGCTTCTAAGCCAACAAATATGACCAGTTGAATGGTTTACCTTAGTTCACAACCTGGTCCAGCCAGAAATCCCACCCTTCAGGAAAGGTCTCAGTGCTCTACTGGTCGTAGATTCTGTAGCATAGGATTATCAATAACTGATATGCCTTCCTAAGAGATTTTATCTTGTAGGTGTTGGTGGGTGTCTGAAGAAACTTTTTTGGCTCTTTCACCTGACCTTTAACAATCTCTTTGGTGCTCAAGTAGCTGGTTTTCACATAGAAGTACGAATCCATGAGCGATTTTGGCTTAGGAAAATGGCACCTAAGATGATATTTTGTTGCCATAAAAGAATCAAGCCTCCGCTCACTGGTACTACTAAGAGATATATTATTTGGATCCATGTGAGAGAGTATCCATCTGATAACATATGCACATGGAAAATCCAGATATATGCATGTAATCTTGTGTAACCCTGACTTATGGACATTTACATACACTTGTGAATCTTCCATATTTTCTTTGAAGGTTCTTGCTGAGAAAATATCTTTTACCTTTTGACATGTGATATCTGATTCCTTTTCTACAAATAGTTGAGTGTCTAAGTATACTGGAAAGTAAACTAGTGTACTCTCAACTACCTCCCTAGTGTTGTTCTCTGTTATATCCTTTGAAGCAGTTCTCTTGGGTTTCATAATAACAGTGACTGATGAAGAGAAGTGCTCAACACCTACAATACCTGTTGGAGGAAAAGCACTCATGGAAGACATAAATTTTCTTCAGTAAATCAACTTACAAAGTAGGATCATGAAACAAACCAGTGAACTGATGAGGAGTATTGCACAATTCCTGAGTTCAAGTGAGGGAGACTGGCTGGAGGAACTACACATTGCATAGTCTCACTAGCCAGTGATGCAGCCTGAGGCAAGAGACTACGCAATGCATAGTTCTTCCTAGGCATAGTGGGGTGGAGACTGAACATTGCATAGTCTCAGTGGCCAAGAGTGAGGGCTTGAGCCTTGGAATTGCGTAATGCATTGTTGGGTCAACCTAGAAATATGAATTTCACAGTATCAAAGGAAAAGCTAAGAGATTGAGCTTTAGACTTATGTAATGCCCAACTAGACAAGGTGATGCATGGCCAAGGGATGAGAAGATCTGCCCAAAATTCGTGTGGGAATCAAGCAGATCTGAGTGACAGTGCATGTTAAAGTGTAGATCTGACTAAGTATGGATAGATAGGTGCAAAAAAAGTGTGGAATATCAACATGCAAATGGAAAAACAAACATGCATGGAGAGTCGCTGCAACAACGACGACTAATGGGCAAAAATAAGAAAACTAATGTGACACTTATGAAAGGTGAACGATGGACTAAACCAACACTTGTACAAACTAATATCCATTAAAACACCAAAAACTATTAAACTAAACAAGCAAAAAGACACTCATAGAAGCCAAATGACAAAAAATAATGAAACAAGTGACAAAAGACAACAAAAGCAAAACTCACCCGAAAAATCACTACAAACTCCACCAAAGGCTCCTTGATCTCCTTGGGAATTATAGAGCTCCAATATCAAATATACAAATGAGATCTAAGGGCATCCATTATATAGATCTATAGCAATTAGGGTTTATGATGTGCATGCCTAAAATCAAGGAAAAAGTGGCACTTGGCGGAAATTTCCAAAAATAGTAAGTGTGCCACCTTCGGGAAACTAATTAGTGGATCCCTACTTTCTAGGGATGATTTTTGCTTTTTTAATCTTTTTCTTTTTTCTTTTTTGGGAAACTTGCATGCACACTTCCCTAGGGCTGGGCAACTTCTTGACTCAGTGCATTGCGCAGTTTCTGAGCTCAAGAGATGCTTTGCATAGTTTTCATCAACAAGGTTAGGCAGCCATCCAAAATTGCATAGTTTTCATGCTTAGGGTTGGTTTTCCAAGAAAAATTGCGCAATTTCTAGAGGCAAGTTTGGACTACCTTCCAAGATTGCAGAGTTTCTGGAGGCAAACCCAACAATGTTGCAAGGCCAAGTTGGAAGTTAGCTTGTGTTTGAAGGATCTCAAGCCGGGATTAGTGCATCACAAGAAAAGCATGAAAATATCAGTCTTTTATCAGAACATGAATAATTTACAACAGTAAATGATAAGCTCCTGTGGACAGAAGGGAGGCTCCAAAATCAAAGCATGGGCAAAATTTTGAAGGGTGGTTGTAGTAGCTACAACACTTGGAAACACACTAGTAGAACTCCATCTCTATGTATGGGTCTTGTCTCATGCAAACAAGTCTAACTCTTTAGGAAGTATTGTTCAGTTCATTGATCATCGTAGCTTCTTCACTTAGCTTGTGTTAAAGATATATTCCCTACCATTCTTTTCATCGGTGACACACTTAACCAAGCCAAGTCAAAATGAGTTATTTTGATTGGGGATGAGGAGTATATAGATACACAAGTGAAAATATTTGTCAAAGTCTTAGTATTCATCTTTGGTGTTTATTCGCTGCCAGCAGGCCTTGACAATACCCCAACGAAGTCACTTCACGAACACAAACATTTCTCTGCTGCTAGCGAGACTTGACAGTACCCTGGCAGATTTGCTTGCTTCATGTCTTTGTGAAAGAAGCCTTTCTCTTCTTCGCCTTCTATTATATATTTTTTTCATTTTGTTCAAAGAAATGTGCATTGCCACTTACTGATTTGTTGATGTGGAAGAGGGATCTCGACTTATTGAGATCATAAGAGGATGTTGTTTCAAAGAAGTATATTTATATACCTTTTACATACTTGTTAAAATTTCCTCCCCTCCTTACTCTACTTGACTTAGTTGACAAGGAACTGAAAATAAAAGACCGATTAGATTATGTGGTACTAGTTATAGATTCAAGCATCGTGATTCCACTATGGCTTTCTCAGAAAAGATCATCTTTTCCATCAGGATATCATCAACTAAAAGATGCAATATTCACACAAAGGGAGGGAATAAATAGATAACCAAGCATTGACAGTAGCACATCTTCCTCATGAACTTCACCATGCTTGCTTCAGAAACCAAACAATGTTACATGTGAAAGCTATCCTACAACTAGAAAGAAAAGAAAAGATCGGGGCAGAAATTAAATCAAACCCAAATAAAAAAAGACAAAGAAAGAAAACGACCAAAACACCCCTACTCCTACACTAACTGAGAATAAGCCAGGTTCACGTAAAATGAAACTTCCAGTGTAACCACTGACGCATCGACTGGCCCGTATGGGCGAGGGAATGTATGTCAAGAAATATATTAAAAAATAACAAGACACAAGAAAGATAAATTGCTTCATTCGATAACATTCGAAGTTTGAAAATGTACGCAAAGAAATACAAAAGAAAAGCACAAGCAAGACACTTTGTGGAAGCATTATGGTGTTCGAACACACTGTGACAGTATGACATGCAAGAAAAATATTTCAAACTTCTAAACTGGGTGAACATAAAGAAAGAAGAAAACTTGTGTTTCTTAACAAAGCTCACCAAGTATGACTCCTCCAATGATTGAGCGATGAGATCTTGCAAAACAAATGGAGGATGTGAAATTTGAGATACAAACATATTTTCAATTTGTGCAAAGGAGTAACGAGGAGCCTTGAAAGATACATCATTGTTCTGATCATAATTGTAATTGGCCTCAAGACTGCGAGAACCTAACATAACCATTAGCTCAGGCTGAAGTGCCTCGAAATCTTATGGAAGTTCCAAAACATCATAATATAGATCATCAAAAACTGTCGCCATTCAAAGATCAAAGTCGTGACCAAATGAATCAATGAAGAGATCACAACAGGCATGACTAGAAATTTCAAGATAAAAAACAAAGACATCCTCATGATCTAATGAATTGTAAAGAGGGGAAGATTGAAGATAATAAATTTCACCCTCTAATTCTTCACAAAGATTAGATGATGGATTCGAGAGATCAAGAAGAGAATATTTTTCCTCTCCACATTCAGATGTAAAACCCACATTCCATGAGTTCTGAGTGTGATTAAAAATAACATCATCATAAACTGATTCTTTGAAATATTTAATAGGAATGAAAAAATCATGGAATATGTCAATATAATGAGGGAGAGGTGTGGAAGGTGAAAAATCAACCTTCATCGCAAATTCTTGTTCAAATATATACTCCCACACATAGTCATTGTCAATGATATCGTAGGTTGGATGCTCAACACTAACTCCATCCTAAAATTGATCCTCGTGAACACCAACAGAAACAGTTGAAACAGGTGAACCAAGAAACTCACAATCAGGAGGACCAAATGAATCAACGGATGGAGGACGAGGAGATAAGACATCATCCCAAACATCAGAGTTGCAATCCAAACTTGTGCTAAAATACTTAGTATATGGGGTAGGAGAAGATGGTGGTAAATCAATGGATGAACTCTCAAGTTCTCCCACCTCAACCTGTGAAAATGGAGTTTTTAGATGAGGGGAAGACGAAGAGCTACTTGGAACAATAACTTCAGTCATCAAATATTTAAGAGCTCCATAACTAAGGTACATTGGGAGACTTCTGAAAGATTGATATACTTGTGGATTCATATAAATGTGAACAAGGAATTAAAATTTCTCTTTCATTAAATTCCAATCAATATCATATTTAGAAAATTCAAAACAAAAATGAATGAAACAATCATGAAAACCATCAAGAGATTCATAAGGTTCTTTTCGCAATCGCATGATTTTATTGAAAACAAATTTATAATCACACATGTCAAAGGCACAATAAAGCTCTTTGACAAGATGTTCGAAAGAATGAATGGAAGCGACGGGAAATGTGTAACACCATTCCTTTACGCACGTTTTGAATGTGAGGACAAACAACCTGCACACAATATCCTCATAGTGAATATATGTTTTGTGAAAAATTTGAAAAAACGAGTGGTCGGCTCGAGAATGGTTTTTCCGCCCTCGCCATCAAATTTCAGATTTGACAAGTCATTGATTATTCTTGCGAGCACTTTCAGATTTGCGGTTCTGGAAAAACATGTCAGGGTTATGATTTGGGAAGAAGCCATTTAAATATGCGAGAAGTTCAAATAGACTGCATGGGCTTAGCTTATCATCTAGCCCTCCTTCTAGCACTAGAAATGTTGACAGTGTTGGACCCACCAACATTCAAGGGATCTCCTTGATGTGAAGTCCCAATTAGACCTCACACCATTTGGCATAGGAGTCCTATCCAGAGTACAACACGATTGTCAATGCAGTGGGTTTTAATGATGTGCCTTGGCTGCAATAACACATAGAGTGGTGTATGGTGACTTTGGTGGGAACAAGTATGTGACTCTACAGAAAGTCAAGTACAATGCATGGAGGCTCTAACACACGAAGGGATAATGTGTGAGTCGCTTAGAAGCTTGTAATAATATGCAGCTTGAAAGGAACACACGAGCATAAATACATCACAAGCTAATCAATGAAATAGTTCACAAGTGAACAGTGATGGAACTAAACAACAACATGCATTCAATAATATTCGTACCAATACAAACGAAATAGTTCATAAGCATTAGTGTAAGTTAAATAACATACATTGTAAACATAACAAGAATAGTCCTACTATATTCACAACATATGGATGAAAGCATGTTGGCTCTGAGCTTTTATTAAGTGAAAGTTCCAATCATACATATACCATTAATGGACCACTAGCCCCAATAGTGGAACATGAAGTGAACACCTACTCCTCCAAAGAAAGATACTCCCTCTATGTTACAGAGAAGCCAAGATTCTCACAAACTCCCAAGATCCTAATTCTAAACCTAAGCCTAACCAAAAGCTTGGCTCCAAAAAATCCCTTTACATGAGTTATGAGGGTTTATTTATGAAAAAAGGGGTGACTATTCACCTCCCCTTATGACTCTTAGACTTCCCTTATGACTCTTCAAAATGAATCTTTACATTCATTACATCATGACTCTTCACATTTCAATATTGACACTTGGAATTCACTTACAAATTAATTACAAAAGAATATTTTAATACACTTGTATTCATATAAGACAAAATTGGGTAGAACTAACTAGACAACCTAATAAGACAAAACAATTAAGCTTGAGTTTGGGGAAACTCCAGCTCAACAACTTCCACTTTATTTTTCTCGGTTACATAGTAGTGACAAGCTTTGTACTGCACGATAACATCCCCAAACTATGTGATGTTGTTAGGCTGGACGCAGACTCTAGCCTCCATGGAATTCAGGTATATTGACTTGGAACCGGTTTGTGTTTACTTCTTGAGTAGGAGAAACATCATGTTGACTTGGACTGGGGCCACCAATGTGCGTGTGCATATTTTGTCTATTTACTTCAATATATTCCTTCATGATTACTTGTCTCAATTGTTCCTATTACTCTTACATCCCTTGCTTGCCCTGATTCTTATTCTTGATCTTCGTGAGTGAGCCAACTGATGGGACCACATGCGATTTCACTAAGAACTCCAAGTTGTTGTACAAACGTGCATATGAGGCCTAAGTGTTGGCAATGAACGAGGTGAGTTGTTTGTTATTCTAGATGAGCATATTCACATTTTTCTTCTCCATCTCTGCCTTTTTCCTTGTCTTCGTACCCAAATCAAGCATTTCCCATTTGTATTTCATTGACCATTCATGCACAACAATAACAGTTGATTGCACAACCTTGAGAATTTGACATAATATTTACACTTTTGTTGCAGCCCATGCAAGTAGAAAATTTCCTTATGCATGGTAACAAGCTCCTCATAAATACTCTGCATGGTCTATCCCAGTGTCTATACTTCACTGAGTATCGTTGCCTTCAGTTTTTCCAGATGGACCTGTGTGGAAGTCGCGTTCTCTACCTTTGCTTGAAGTTGTTCAAACTCTTGACTAGCAACCTGCAAGTTATTTTTCAATTGTTTGTTCCTGGTCGTCAAATACTTCGTGTTTGACTTTGAAGCACTTGTGAAGACCAAGTTAGTTGCGACAATGGCACTTGGATTTATTCTAGTGCCTATTACAATCACCCTTTCTCTGATGAATGCAGGAGATGCAAGGTCGTTCAGAAATTATTTCTTCCTCGCTTGTACATTCTTTTTCCACAACTCATCATGAGTCAGATTATACATGTCCATAGCTAGACCATCATTGAGAGGAACAATTTCCTCTTCTTCTCTTGGAGCTTGGTCTGCCAAAGGATGGAGACTGAGTGGTCACATGTTGTGTACTAGGCATCAGGTTGACATCTTGATTTTGCAGCTCTCGTTCCTCCTCCATGTATTGGATTTCAATCAACTCCACTATCTCTTGAGCGAGCTCTTTATCCTACATATGTTTTTTCTCATCCTCTAAATTTTGATTATGTTCTTATTCTTCAACTTGTCTTCACGTTGTTTCTTCTGCTATTACTTTTCACCTTTCTTCTTCTTCCTGCTTCTACCTTCCTTCCTCCAATATGTTCTACTTTGGAGGAATTATAACAATTCTTCCATCCATCCTCCTCAGGCTAGTGGAATGTCACGGTTAGCCACTGAAAATGGATCCTTTCACAACGGTCTTTGCAAATATTCCTCGAATTGAAATCCCAAGTACGGAATGTAAATTTATCTATCGCCTTCCCTTAAGTATCTGCAACTTTTAGGTTCTCAATCTCGTACAATATAATCTGCAAAGGAAGGGTAGTCAAAAGTGTTTTCTTCTTCCTGTGCAAATTTATTGATAACCCTATGGAGAGATGATACACAAATTATTGCATGACAATCTTATCGGTGGCATACCTTGGAAAAAGATGTGGTGATTTCTATCCACGGAACATTCTAATGAAAGTTCCATCTAGTGAGGAAAACCAATCTTCGATCTTTGATATTGATTCCATTGCCCCATGCGACAAGCAAGGTGGATCTTCCCCAAAGATCATCTTGTCTAGTGGAATGAGGAAGTGATCTGTCAGTGTCTCCATTACTGCTATATGGATGCACTCCAAGAGCAGCTTACAATAGACATGCACGACAGGTTCTCGTGGTGTCCAAGTCCTATTCACGCTAGGGAATGTGTTGTGTGCACAAATTACATCCAGTAAATATGCAGACATGTAAAATATGGCTTGCCCGCCCTTCCGGAGACTAAGGGAATTAGATACATGGTTTACCTTCGTTCACAACCTGGTCTAGTAAGAAATCCCACCCTTCAAGAGAGGTCTTAGTGCTCTATTGGGTGTAGATTATGAAACATACGATTATCAACAATTGATAGGCCCTCCTGAGAGATTTTTTCATGTAGGTGTTGGTGGGTGTCTGACGAAAATTTGTTGGCTCTTTCACCCAACCTTTAACAATCTCCTTGGTGCTCAAGTAGTTGGTTTTCGCATAGAAGTATGAATCCATGAACGATTTTGGCTCAAGCAAATGGTACATGAGATGATAGTCTACTTCCGTAAAATAAGCAAGCCTCCACCCATTGTTACTGCTAAGAGTCATAGTCTTTGGATTCGTGTGAGACAGTATCCAGCTAAAAACTTATGTGCATGGAAAAGTCGAATATCTACATGCAATCATGTGTAACCCCGACTTCTATACATTGACATACACCTTCAGTTCTTGTAGATCTGCTTTGAAGGTTCCTGCTGAGAAGATTTCATTCACCTTCTGCCATGTGATATTTGATTCCTTTTCTACAAACAGTTGAGTGTCTGAGTATACTGGCAAGTAAACTAGTGTACTCTCAACTTCCTCCTCGGTGCTACTCTATGCGATATCCTTAGAAGCAGTTCTCTTGGGTGTCATAATAACAATGACTGATGAAGAGAAGTACTCAACACATGCAATACCTGTGGGAGGAAAATCACTCATGGAGGACATAAACGTGTTTCATAAAATCAACTTACAAAGCAAGATCAAGCAATAAACTAATGAACTGATGAGGAGGACTGCAAAATTATTGAGGTCAAGGGAGGGAGATTGGTTGGAGGAACTGCGCAATCTCAGCAGCTAGTGATGCAACCAAATTCTACAGACTGCCCAGTGGGAAAGGGTGAGGGATTGAGCCCTGGAGCTGCGCAATGCATAGTTGGGTCAACTTGGCATTGTGCATTGCACAGTCTCAAAGGCCAAGGGATGAGCATATTTTCCTGAACTTAGTGTGGGAAATGAGAAGATCTAAGTGATAGTGCATGTTAAAGTGTAGATATCACTAAGTATGGATATATTGGTGCAAAACAAGTGCAAAAGATCAACATGCAAAACGGAAAACAAACATGCATGGAGAGTCGTTGCAACGATGACCACTAACAGGCAAAAAAAGGAAAACTAATGTGACACTTATGAAAGGCCAACGATGGACCGTACCAACACTTTTACAAGCTAATATACATTAAAACACCAACAAATATGAAAAGAGACAAGTAAAACATCACTCACAGAAGCCAAACAACAAAAAGCGGCAGGAAAAGTGGCAAAAGGCAACAAAAGAAAAACTCACCCGGAAAAGCGCTGCGAACTCCAACGAAGGTTCCTTGATCTCCTTAGGAATGCTATAGCTCCAAGATCTAATAGATAAATGAGCTTTAGGGGTGTCCATTGTATAGATCCATACCAATTAGGGTTTATGACGTGCATACCTAAAATCAAGGAAAAAGCGTCCATTCGAACTTAAACATGAATGCAACAAATTACAGATATAACCATAAATACAAAAATGTAGCGTAAATAACACTTCATTTCATTAATATCAGAATATTGAAATATGCTTACAAACAAAATGGAAATAAACTAGCTTAGACAATGATAGCTTATGTTTGAGAAGAGATGTGGTGGCTACATGCCTCTGAAATGTGTTACAATGAGGCTCCAAGGCCTAATTATTATTGAGAAACAATGGAAAACCCTAAACATCGAGAAACCTAACCATAGGAGATGATGTGCCAAAATCGTGGGCCTCGTTTGGGTAAATTGGTACATCAATTCTCGGGGTTGTAACTTTGGCATACGATCTTCGTTTTTCTATCATAATACCTCGTTTCGAAGAGCTCAAAGAGTAGGCCAAAAACAAAAAATTTAACATGATCAGGACATTTCTGGTCTCTCTATTTTCCTTAAAAACATCGTTTAGGGTCTCAAAATGGCTTGGGAAGTTCAGGACCCGAAAAACTACCAAAAATAGTAAACTATACTACAATTAAGGAAATTGAAAATTTGAAAGAGACAATGTTGGGGGTCCAAGTGGAATAGGAGGGTGGCCACCAATATCCATCTGGATCAGTCCTCCCCCCCTTAGGAAGCAATGGTCCCCATTGCATTGAGTGCCTCCATGAGATGGGAAAACTTCTGCTGAACTTGGTCACTAGTGAGCCACTTGCCTTGGTGCAGGAGTTGGCCAACTTTGACAACCTGATACAGTTGAATCTTATACTGGAAAGTGTTCTTGATCTGTGTGTCCATGATCTGATCATTTGTGGCATGTTCCATGCAGTCTGGGGTTTAGCTTTGTTAGTGTAAGTTGTTTTGCAATGTTGGATGTGTCTAGCAACGGTGGAAAGTATGGCCGAAGGGAATCTATATTGAACATTGTGTGCAGACCAAGGAAAGATGGAATGTTAAGCTCGAAGGCATTGTCCCCTACAGCCTTGGTGATGGTGTATGACCCATATCGGAGCGGGCGAAGCTTGCAATGGGGTCCAGAGAGGCGCTCCTTTTGCAAATGTAGCCAAACTTTATCCCCCACCTGGAACTTGTGTGACACTCAATGCTGATCATGGCATTGCTTGTACTTAGCATTGGCTCTGTCTAATATATCATGGACCTGCTGGCAGATGTGTTGAATGCACTCAATGAAGTTGTTAGCCCTATCGACTTCATACTGGACATGAGAAGAATCTACCTGAGTAGCTGCAAATGGTATGGCCACATCAATGGGACATAATGGCTGAAATCTCAGTCCTACCTGAAAGGGTTTGTGGCCCATTGAGCTGTGGAGAGATTTGTTGTAGCTGTGTTGGACATAAGGGAGGCTTTCATCCCATGTGCGTGGATGCTTCGAGTTGTACATGCACAAATTTGTATGATCATCCTGTTGACGACTTATGTCTGGCCATCAGCTTGGGAATGGAAAGTCATGGACTTAGTGAGTTTGGTATCTAGCATTGACCAGAGACTTGACTTAAATGCACTTAGGAATATTCTATCCCGATCAGAGACAATGGACTGTGGGATCCCAAAGTGTACCCACATTTGATCAAAGGAGAGCTTGGCAATGGCCTCTATTGTGATACTCTTCTTGTAGAATGCCATAATGGACATCTTAGAGAATCTGTTGACGACCACAAAAAGGCAGTCGTTGTTGTGCTTAATAGAAGGAAGGGCCGACATGTAATCCATGGAGATGGATTCCCAAGGTCGACTAGGAGTAGGCAGAGTATATAGGCTTTACTTCTTGATGGTTGGTTTGGCAATGGCGCAGGTAGTACAGGATTTAATGTACCTCCCAATATCCCGACGAAGGTTCGGCCAATAAAACTACTTCTCTAGTATTGCCACTATTTTCTCTACTCCGTAATGTCTAAGTACCTGATTATAGTGTGCCTCCCAAATCACCTTGGCACACTCGCTTGAAGGAACACATATGTGTCCTAGGTGGTGTAACAATGCACCTTGGAGGTGAAAATTTGGAACTTTATTACCTTCCATAAGTGTCTGGTATGTGCTACTGAATTCTGGATCACTCTCATAAAGATGCAGCCACCTGGAAGTCTCGTGCTCATAGGAGTCGAGCACAGTGATCAACGCCATCACTGGTGGTGGACTGAGGTAGTATGCAACATTATTGGTGTTTTCCTTCTTCTACTTAATGTTCAAATGGAATTTTTGCAGGTATGTGGACCATTTCTGATGGTAATTGTTATGCAACTTCCCTTGTGTCTTTTCGAACTACAGGGGTTGGTGGTCTGTGTGAATGACTGTTTCCTTCCCTGCAATCTAATGCTTCCATTGACGATATGCCTGCACAATGGAATACATTTCTTTGTCATAAGTGGGATACTTTCGGAATATGTTTGAAAGTGTCTCACTATGGTAAGCCACTAGATGCCCATGCTGAGTAAGAACTACACCAATAACATAGTCGAAGGCATTTGTCTCAATCTAAAAAGTTTGGTGCAGGTCTTGTAATGTGAGCACTGGTGCAGAGCAGAGGCGATGCTTCAACTCAAAAAATCCCTTCTGTTGGGTTTCGGACCAAAAAAACTTTGCTTTCGCTCCACCCTTGGTGACTTGACTTAAAGGCCAGGTGATATGAGAGAACCCCAACATGAACCTGCGATAGAAATTGACAAGACCCAAAAAGATGTGGAGCTCTGTTAGAGTGGTTGGGGCTGGCCAATCCTGAATGACTTGTATCTTGGTTGGGTCCACATGCACACCCTTCTCATCAATGATGTACCCCAGATATTGAACCTGGGTCATGCCAAAAGTTCATTTCTCTAAATTGGCACACAACTTGTGTTGTCGTAGGGTTTGAAGGACTTGTCGAATATGGTGGAGGTGCTCTTCCCAAATTTGGCTAAGATCAAGATGTCATCTAAATACACCACCATGAATTCATTGGTGAAGGGTCATAAGTTGTTGTCCATCAATCTCATGAGGGTTTCGGGGGCATCAGTCAACCTGAAAGGCATGACCAACAATTCGAAAAGGCCCTCCTTGGATTTGTAGGTAGTATTCCACGCATTGGAGGGTACAATAGGCACCTAGTGATAACTGGACTTTAAGTCAATATTAATAAAACATTTTCCTCCCTTGAGTTGGTCAACAAGGTCATCAATCCGTGGGATTGGGTACCTATTCCAGACAGTGATCTTGTTCAGCGCCCGATAGTCAATACAGAGTCTCCAGGTCCCATCCTTCTTCTGTACCAATACAATCGGGCTCCTAGAGGGTGATGAGTTTGGCCTGATGTGCCCTTTATGCCATAGCTCTTGAATCTGCCTCTTGATCTCATCATTCTCCAGAATAGGAGCATCGATATATTGGTCCATTGGGTAGTAGCGTTCCTGGGGTCAGATTGATGGAGTGCTTGACCTGACATTACCTAGGTACCCCTGTAGGCAAGGTGAAAATGTACATATACTCCTCCACGACCTTGTCCATCTATTGATGCTGTGCAGAGGAGCCTTGTCTGGAAGTCGTGGCCAAAACCATATTCTTTCCATGAGGGTGAATCATAAGGAAAAAAATTCCTGGTCTGGGAAATGATCTTACTATATTGCTTTGCAGTGATCAAAGAGATGGGGGTAGGCAGGGCTACCTCCAGTATCCTGTACAACTTATTACCCAAAGTAATAATCAAAGACTGAGGTCTAGACTCATATACAACATGTCATTTCCACAATTATGGTTGTCCTAATAATACATCACAAACGTCAAGAGGTGCAACATCACACAATACGTCATCTGTGAAGGGGTTGATGTTGTAGGGAAGGCGACACTACTGGATGACGTGGAAATCTCGTCCTTGGTGAAGCCACTCGATGGTGTACAACTGCAGATGATCCATGTGGATATTGGTGGCCACCCACCTATTCCACTTCGAACCACACCATTTTTTCTTTCAGTTTTTCGGTTTCCTTAATGGTAGCACAGTTTACTATGTTTGGTAGTTTTTCGAGGCCTGAACTTCTAGAGCCATTTTGAGGCCCTAAACGACATTTTTTGGAAAATCACCAGTGACAAATGAGAAAATTTAACATGATATTCATTGTCAGCATTTGTATTCCATGGATATATCTTTCTAACGAGGTATTTTTTGCGTCAAACAGAGATCGTATTCCAAAGTTACGACCCCAGGAAGTTGATGTACCAATTTACCCCAACGTGGCCCATAGTTTGGCGTTTCATCTCCTAGGGTTAGGTTTTTGGATTTTTTGGGTTTTCCATTGTTTCTCAATAATAAATAGGCCCTCAAGCCTCATTGTAACATAGTTCAGAGGCATGTAGCCACCACATGTCTTCTTAGAAATAAGCTACCATCGCCTGCGCTAGTCTTATTTCCATTATGTTTGTAAGCATATTTCAGTATCTGATATTAATGAAATGAAATGTTATTTCTGTTGCATCTCTATATTTATGGTTATATGTATAATTTTTTGCATTCTTGTTTAAATTCATATCAGTGGTATCAAATCCATATGCTTTTTCTCTATTTTTCTTTGCATGTCCCCAACGAGGTCGGGATGTAAGGAGTTAGGGCGTGAACTGGCCGAACCTTTGCAAGACTAGCCTCGCAAATCCTGACGAAATCCCATGGCCGAAGAAAAGAAATACAAGGGGGAAGGAGATCCTTTCAAAATCTTGCTCGAAGAAGCCCTCGAGCGATAGAGGAATGTTGTGATGGACAAGTTCACCTAGATCCTTTAGCAGCTACCCAAGGGCGGCACATCTACTTCCGGCGGCTACTCTGGAAGCGCCACACCCTTTAACGTATAAGTTGATTTTGGCATTCCCATATTTGAGGGTCAGATAGATGCGGACGCTGTAGATAAATGGTTAAATATGCTAGAAGGATATTTTTTGTTCATGATTTTTCGAGCCAGGAAAAGATCAATTTTCACTTCTCAAATTCGCACCCCATGTCAAGGATTGGTGGGAAACTTATTGTGAGAATAAGAACGAGAGGAAACCCTCACTATTTTCAGCAGCAACCACTTGGAATTCATTCTGGGACGCCATCAAGGAGCACTACTACCCAGTCGAGAGATATGAGTATAAATACATAAAGTGGACCACGCTGCGGCAAAGGAAGGGACCAAGACATGTCAGAGTTTACCAATATTTTTCATACCCTTCATACAAAGTTGGGTATCAAGGATTCTGAGTAGAATTTGGTACTCAAATATTGCGGCTGCCTACATAGGTACATCCAGGACGAGATGGAATTCTTGGACGTCTCTTCGCTCAGCAAAAGTTTAAACAAAATAAGCGAGACTTTGGATATATGAATCGGAAGCAAGGGAAAGGTGCCCCCAAAGTAGAGAACAAAGGACAAAGCCAAGGCGGGGTGACCCAAGAAAACTCGTCGAAGCCGCAAGAAAAGAGAAATTCCACAAAGTCAAAGAAGGACACAGGAAAGTGGTGTGAGTTCCATAAGAGACCCACTCATAACACAAGTGAGTGTTGGGCAAAGTAGTCGCTGGTGGCCGAGTTGAAGGCTTCAAAATTAGATGCATGTTCTAGCTCTGAGTTAGAACCCAACAAGAGGAATGACAAAGGGAAGCGGATTATTGATGTGGAGCCTAGCGCCATTGTTTCCACCACCAAGATCTAGAAGAATCTCATTTCAGCATAGGTCATGAAGCGGTTGGGCTTACGAACTACACCACACCCGTAGTCATACAATATCAGGTGGTTTCACCAAGGACGAGATCTCGGAGTCAACCAGTAGTGCCACCTTCCCTACAACATCAAGCCCTTTATAGATGAGGTAGTGCGTGATGTTGCTCCTCTTGAAGTTTGTGATGTATTATTAGGACAACAATACTTGTGGAAGTGATATGTCATATATGAGTCTATACCTCGCTCTGTGATTATTTCTTTGGGTAATATGTTATACAGGATAACGGAGGTAGCCCCACCTACCACCACCTCTTTGATCTCTGCTAAGAAATGCACTACGATCATCTCCTAGACTAGGAAAATTATTTTCTTTTCAGTTCACTCTCAAAGTAAGGGGAAGATCGTAGCCACACCCATGGCCCCTGGGAAGGGTTCCTCCATGCAGTAGAAGCAGGTGGATATGGTCATGAAAGAATACAGGGACATCTTCTCCTCACCCACAAGGGTACCATTGCATTATGAGGTCAAGCATTCGTTTGATTTGACTCCCAGATCACCTCTACCCAACGGGCCGATATATCATCGCTTCATTGTGTAAAATTCCATGTACAAGTAGCAACATGATCAACATTGGGTGCCACACAAGTTTCAGGTCGGCAACAAAGTTTGGTTGCATTTGCAAAAAGAACGCCTTACCGGAGCCTATCAGAAACTCAGACCACTCCGATATGGTCCTTACACCATTACCAAGGCTGTATTTGAGCTCAACATTCCCCCATTCCTTGGCATGCACCCAATGTTCAATGTGGACCACCTTCGACCATACTTCCCACCATTGTTGGACACATCAGACATTGCAGAACAACTCACACCTACAAAGTTAAATCGAGACTGCATGGAACAAGCCACAACTGATTAGATCATGGACACACAGATCAAGAGCACCTGAAAGCAAAGGATCCAACTATATCAAGTTGCCAAGGCATGCCAACTCCTTCACCAAGGAAAGTGGCTCACCAGGGACCAAGTTCACCATAAGTTTCCTCATCTCATGGAGGAACTCAATGCAATTGGGACCATTTCTTCCTAAGTGGGCAGGAATGATCTAGGTGGATATTGGTGGAAACCCACCTATTCCACTTTGACCTCCACCATTGTTTCTTTTAGTTTTTCAGTTTCCTTAAGTGTAGCATAGTTTAGTATTTTTGGCAGTTTTTTGGGTCCTGAACTTCCACAGTCGTTTTGAGGCCCTAAACGATGTTTTTTTGGAAAATAGTTGGGTGGAAAATATGAGTTTTCAACTTGATGCAATTTGTTAGCAGTTGTAGTCCTCAGATAGATATTTCTAACGAGGTATTGTGTGCGTCAAACGAAGATTATATGCCAAAGTTATGACCCCGAGAAGTTGTGTACCAATTTACCCCAACGGGGCCAACAATTTGGCATTTCATCTCCTAGGGTTAGGTTTTTGGTTTTCTATTGTTTCTCAGTAATAAATAGGCCCTCAAGCCTCATTGTAACATAGTTCAGAGGCATGTAGACACCACATCTCTTCTTAGAGATAAGCTACCATCGTCTGAGCTAGTCTCATTTCCATTCTGTTTGTAAGCATATTTCAATATCTGATATTAATGAAATTAAGTGTTATTTCTCCTGCATCTCTATATTTATGGTTATATCTGTAATTTGTTGCTTTCCTGTTTAAATTCAGATTAGCAGATGTGGTGTCGTTTTTAGACCCAACCGCTTCACGACCTCTGCTAAAATGAGGTTCTATTGGCTCTCGTTGTCGACAATGAACTACAACAGAGAACCTTTCATCCACATATGTGAGTGCAAGAGGCATTCCCCCTGCTTTGGATCTTCAAGCTCATTCTTCTGGATTTTGGTGGTGGCCACTATGGCACTAGGCTCCGCATCAATTATTTGCTTCCTTTTGTCATTTAGCTTGTGGGTTCTGACTCAAAGTCAGAACATGCGTTTGAATCAGAAGCCTTCAGCTTGGCCACCAATGACTGCTTGGCCTGACACTCACTTGTGTTGTGAGTGGAGCTCTTATGGAACTCACACCATTTTCCAGTTTCCTTCTTTGTCTTCGTGGTGTTTTTCTTTGCTTGTGGCTTCGGCGGGTTGTCCTGGGCCACCTCACCTTGGATTTGGCCTTTTCTTTGTGGTTTGGGGGCGCCTTTTCCTTGCTTCATATTTGCAGATCCAAAGTCTTTCTTCTTCTGTTTAAACTTCTGCTCAATCTTCACAACATATCGATATGTCGTGCCGAGCGAGGAGATGTCCAGAAACTCCATCTCGTCTTGGATGTACTTATGTAGACAACCGCGGTACCTGAGTACCAAATGCCGCTCAGAGTTATTAATACCCAACTTAGTGCGGAGGGTATGGAAAATATTTGTGAACTCTGGCACATCTTGGTCCCTTCCCTGCTGTAGTGTGGTCCACTTTATGTATTTATCTTCATAGCTCGAAACATGGTAATATTTTTCCTTGATGGTGTCTTAGAAAGAATCCAAAGTGGGTGCGGCTAAACATAGTGAGGATTCCCTCTCGTCCTTTGTTCATAGTAGGTTTCCCACGAATCCTTTATGTGCGGGGCAACTTTGAGAAGTGAAAATGTAATCTTTTCCCGATTGGAAAAGTCATGAACTGAAAAATATCCTTCCAACAGATTCAACCATTTATCTACAGCATTTGCATCTATTTGGACCTCAAATATGGGATTATTGAAGTTATCTTGTACCTTAAAAGGAGTGGCACCCCAGAGTGGTTGTTGGATGAAGATGTGTCGCCTGTGGGTAGCCGTCGAAGGATCTGTGCAAAGTTATCCATCATCGCGTTCCTCTGTCGCTCGAGGGCTTCCTCGAGCAATATTTTGAAAGGATCTCTTGCCCCTTTGTCTTTCTTTTCTTCCGCCATGATAGGTCGTCGGGGTTTACAACGCTGGTCTTGTAAAGGTTCAACCAGATCGAGTCCTAACTCCTTATACCTTGACCTTGATGGGGACATGCAAAGAAAAATAGAGAAAGAGAAGACCACTCTGATACCACTGATATGGACTTAAACAAGAATGCAACAAATTACAAATATAACCATAAATACATAAATGCAACATAAATAACACTTCATTTCATTAATACCATAATACTCAAATATGCTTACAAACAAAATGGAAATAAACTAGCTCAAGCATGGTAGCTTATCTTTAAGAAGAGATGTGGCGACTACATGCCTTTGAACTGTGTTACAATGAGGCTCGAAGGCCTATTTATTATTGATAAACAATTGAAAACCCTAAACATCCAGAAACCTAAACCTAGGAGATGAAGCGTCAAAATTGTGGGTCGTGTTCGGGTAAATTGGTACTCAATTTCTCGGGGTCGTAACTTTGGCATATGATCTCTGTTTGGCTATCATAATATCTCGTTTCAAAGATCTCAAAGAGTAGGCCGACAAAAAATAGGCATACATGATTGAGACTTTTTGGTTTCTCCGTTTTCCCTAAAAACGTCGTTTAGGGCCTAAAAACGACTATGAAAGTTCAAGACCCAAAAAACTGCCTAAAATAGTAAATTGTGCTACAATTAAGGAAACTGAAAAAGGCAGTGTTGAGCATCCAAGTGGAATAGGAGGGTGGCCACCAATATCCACATGGATCAGAGAGTTAGCGGAAAGTTCCAAAAATAGTAAGTGTGCCACGTTTGCGAAACTAATTAGTGAATCCCTACTTTCTAGGGATAATTTTTGCTTTTTTCTTTTTTACTTTTTGTTTTTTTGGGAAACTTTCATGCACACTGCCAAGAAGGATTGTGTAATTCCCGAGGGTCAAACAACTTCTTGAATCAGTGCATTGTGAAGTTTATAAGCTCAAGAGATGTTTTGTGCAACTTCCATCAACAAGGCTATGTTGCCATCCAAAATTGCATAGTTTTCATGCTTAAGGTTGGCCTACCAAGAAGAATTGTGCAGTTTTTGGAGGCAAGCCTAGCCTACTTTCCAAGATTGTGTAGTTTCCGGAGGTAAGCCCAACAATGCTGCAAAGCCAGGTCGGGAGTTAGCTTGTGTTTCAAAGATGTCAAGTCGGGATTAGTGCATCACAAGCAAAGCATGAAAATATAAGCCTTTTATCACAACATGAATACTTGACGACAGTAAAAGATAAGCTCCTATTCCCGTGGACAGAAGGGAGGCTCCAAAATCAAAGCATGGGAAAAATTTTGGAGGGTGGTTGTAGCAGCTACACAACTCTCAAATCAACAAGTGTGGTTAAAAGCCAAAATGAAAAATTACAATTATGATTTAGATGCAAGGCTATGTCGTGCACGCCAACAAGCATATAAAAGATTTGTCAATGACAAAATTCTTTTAGCTATAAGTATTTATTGGTATTTATGTGCATATATTTTTTAATAATATAAAACTTTATTGTTGTGGACTAAATTCATTGAAACTTGTTTTCATTGTCAGTTGCTACATTTGATCAGCTCTGTGATACTTCAAAGCAAAGAAATTGTGAAAAAAATCATCCTTGTGATCGGAGTCTACCTCGTAGATGTATGGACACAATGAAGCACATAGATAATGTTTTAACATGGAAAGTGAGGATGGAGGTTCCTGATGATGTACGTGAAGAAGGATTAGATGGAAATACACATATATTAAACTTTGATGAAACAAATAATAGCAATGACTACACAATTGATTCCATTTTTTGCGTGTATTAATTTTCAGGATATTTTAGCATTAAAATGATATTTACTTTTATTATAAAGTGTATACTAATTTCCCATTATTATTGATATGTATAACCTAATCAACAAAATTCCCTAGAGAGATCTCCACATAGTTTGGTTGCTAAATATAGATCCATAGACTTGGATATACAACAAACTTCAAGCTACCAACCATTACGACGCTCACCAAGATTTCACGGGGTTATTGGGCCAATATGTTTTTAATCCATATAACCTATTCCACAAAAACTTATATATAAATATTTATGTTTTACTATAATGATGGGATGAGAAATAGATGTTCTATATTTTATATTGTTATCCTTGATTTGTTTTGATTATATATATTTAATTATTTTTAATCTATATGTTGTTTGTTATTTATGGTGTAGGTGTTGCCTTTGGAACCAATGCAATCAATGAAAACACCACAAGATGGTCAAAGTCTTAAGAAAAATGAAAATGAAATGGTTCAAATGCTACAACCATCTTCACATCCAATGTCACAATGAAAAGTAAGTTTATATTTATTTATACTATAATTTTATCATATTTTTATATTTACTTCTATTTGAGTCACATACTTATATCTATGTATAATCTAATGTTCAGAGTAATGAATATACATCTCCGAAAACACCTTTGCACATATATGATGATGGACATGATAGTTAGCAAAAATCACATTCTCCTCAACAACCATTATGGTATTCTTCTCGACTTCAAGATAAATTAAGAGAGGTAAGGTATATACCATATATCTTAGCTCATAATAGCTAGTTAATGCATTGCTTTTTTTTGTTTCCCATACATGGTCCACATATTTTCATTATATATATGTGGATTTTGATATTTATTGATAATGTTGTAAATTTGACAAAAAAAAAAACCAAACAAAACAAAACAAAACAAAAAAATGATGAACGTTGACGTGATGGTTAAAAGGACCAAAATCACACCAAAGGACTTGAAATCACATGGGTTCAAGTCACGCAAACAATACATATATATCATATATGCTCAACTAGCATTGCTCTCACTAAACCCACTAGGTTTGCTATTTTGAAATCTAAACATTCCAACAAGTTTAAATAATTTGGGCTATAATATTAGAGCTTTAGCCATTGTTTTGTCTATAAAGGGCCTATAAGGACAATTTCAATAAATTAACTTTCTTGTATTTTTCTTTTTAATGTTTTGAATACCAATACTTTTGGCACCCAAAACATAAAAGATATATTTTGTTTAATGACAACCAATTTTATTTAGATATATAAAGTATATGAATAATGGGCTTTTCTTTTTGGAATATTGCATGTGCTCCCTTCAACTAGGCATATATCTATATCATTTTTTAACATCAAAAGTTTTGAAAAAAAATGCTAATTAATGTTGGTTTGAATTTGATTATTGTGCTTAAAAGTAACTTTTGTGTATAGAAAATGTTGTTCAAAAGTGTATCAATCTTCAGAATATTATATATAGTTTAGTCACATAATTTGTTGATATTTCTATGCATTATGGATAGGTAGAAATCTATGCTATTCAAGATAGCATTTGAGTCATTGAAGAGCTAGTGATAAAAATGTGAAAAAAGGGAACATCAATGGGATATAATTTATAATATATGGTGACAATTTACTTAATTTTCTTGTGATGATAAATTACAAACTTATAACAAGGCTCTAAAATATTTTGCAAGTCCAAGCAAAATCATAGGGAGTACTTAAATTGTCTATCTATATTTA
The DNA here is from genome assembly GCA_031772625.1 of Pinus tabuliformis. Taxonomy (NCBI): domain Eukaryota; kingdom Viridiplantae; phylum Streptophyta; class Pinopsida; order Pinales; family Pinaceae; genus Pinus; species Pinus tabuliformis. The sequence goes on along the minus strand of CM062817.1, from coordinate 1,456,635,371 downwards.
TATCTAAAAATTTAGAAGCCTTTTACAAAAAGGAAAGAAAAAATCACTTATTTCTTATATGTTACAATTAGTTGAAGTTTTATATTTTAAACTCTTTGAATTTGACATGTTAGATGCATGGACATATACTTATATATATCCCCTTATCATAAATTCCCTTCATAATAAAAGGGAAGGAGGAAGTCATTCATAATAGCATGTAGGAATCCTGAATATTAAACAAAAAAGAATGAATATCTTTTTAACTTTTCTAGTAACTCCTCAACTTAGGCTTATGCTAGGGGAAGTGAGAAAAATAGGAAGTAATAAATCTTCCTTTGGTACATGGACCATTTTTTTGGGCAATAAACTATTTGGGCTATTGTTGGGGATATTTCTATATATTCTCACAATGCATATTTAAATGAAAGTTTGTATTTAGGGATGACTTTTATTTACAAAATATTACAATATATGTATTTAAAGATGCATATTTTGTATGAATACAGTTGTTTACATAAAAAGTGTTAATAATTGTTCATTTAAATTTAAATGTTAATAAATGAAATACGTTTTTGTCTTTAGATTATAAAATATTTTTATAATTATGATCATCTAAATTATTTAGTCACATGATTATAAAGAAAAAATTGTATCCCTCTTTTTTATTGATCTGAATGTAAACTTTATATATAAAAAACGATTGTCATTGTTTTCAAAAGTGTTATAAATGAAAGGAATTATTAGTTATATAAATTTCATATATATTGAATTTCACCTTAAACCTTCTATTGAATATAATTTTTTATTATTTTCGTATTTATATTAAGTTTTTAATTATGTTTTTTGTTTCAATGTATAAGGATGAATCATTTTAAAATAATTTTGGTAGTTTGTCTTTACCACTCCAACTAAATAAACCTGACTTGTTTTTTTAATATTAATATTTAAACATTAAACCATATTCAAAATTGATAAATAAATATGAATACATAAATGTATAATATTATAAATTTTATATAATGGTAATTAATTTTAAAATATTAAAAAATGACACAACTACATCTTTATTATCAATATTTTTATTAAGTATGTGTATGCATAATTAATATTTTATTATTAATTATTAATATAATATTAAATATAAAATAGTTTTTTATTAGAATATTACCATATAAAATGAATACATAAAGTAATCGCGTGAATGTTGAATAAATTTATGTAAACTTTTATGGGGAATATCTTCCCAATCCATTCCAAACAAGTAATATATGCTTAATAATAAAAAACTACATAAAATAGATTTCTCCATTCACCATATAGTTATAACAAATATAACAAACCACTTATATAAGTCTTCACCTATTCTAAAAAACATCATAAATCAAATAAAAAACCATAGTGAACCATAGTAGTGCATATATTACCATTTGACAACAAAGTTGATATGGAAAATCATAACAATTTTTAGAACAACAACACAATTTCCAAAAAAAAATGTTCTTTCCATTTCATAGGAAATTTGTTTAAAGAAAAGACATTTTAACTTTGGTTATATCACTTGTAGGCCTTGAAGCGATTATCTCCTAAGTTTTTAGTGAACTTCCTTATCACAAACATCTACACATTATCAAATAGTTGACTATCATCGATAAAATCTACAAAATCTCATAAAAGAAAATGTGAATTTAAAATTCATTTCTAATTAAATTTAAAATATATCACAATTTTCTATACTCAATTTTCAAAGTTTTTATTAAATTTTTTATATTATATTGGAAATAAAATACTATTATAACACTATTTTTGTGATATTTTCATTTTAATAATTTAATTGGTAAAATTTTAATTTTAATTTATATAGATTTCAATGGATTTAATAATTTAATTTGTAAAATTTTAATTTGAATCTATATAAATTTCAATGGATTTAATAATTTAATTTGTAAAATTTTAATTTTAATTTATATAGATTTTAATGGATTTAATAATTTAATTTGTAAAATTTTAATTTTAATTTAAATAGATTTAAATGGATTTATTATATATTGTAATTATTTCATTTATTTAAAAGTATATAACTAAATTTTGTAATAAAACTTAAACACAAATATAAAATAAAAGTTATGCAATCAAATTTGAATACAAATATTATATATAATCAAAATTTTATATACTCTAGCTGAAATCTACTTTTGTATCTCCTAAATATTATATGATATTAATATAAATAGTACTATCTATATTATTTATTAGAAAAAAAAAAACATTCTAAAAATATTTATGTCAAATTATTCATTGATTTCACTATGAATATTAAAAATCAAATTTATATAATTTACAATTTAATTAAACTTATATAAAATTTAAAATATGTTATTAATTTAAATACAAATATTATATATAATAAAAAATTTATATATTTTAGATGAAATCTACTTTTGTATCTCTTAAATATTATATGATATTGATATAAATAGTACTATCTATATTATTTATTAAAAAACACATTCTAAAAATATTTATGTCAAATTATTTATTGATTTCAATATAAATATGATATGATATGTTGTTCACGTTCAATTTAAAGATAAAATAGGGCAATTCTATGTAACTTGTGTCTAAAAACATCTTCACTATTTATTCATTATGATTTTTGTGAATTTTTAATCAAGTTTTGTGCATATTTAAATGAAAGTGTTTTATATGTATATGTTTTTTTTTTGAAATATTATATGTTATATGTATTTAAAGATGAATATTTTGTTTGATGCATTTATATAGAAAAAAAATTAATAGTTGTTAATTTAAATCTAAATGTTCATATAGGTTTTTATTTTTATAATATAAAGTATTATTATAATTACCGTCATTCTTATTATTTACTCCTTGATTAATCAAAGTTTCAAAGTTCTACACATGTCATCTATGATTGGTTGTAATATCAATATAATTTTAGGTTGTCTAATCTCCATGTTGAGTGATGAAGGAGTTATACATCTTTGTACTAAAAAGTAGAAGTAGCACATATGGATGAATTAAAAAAAAATAGTGCCAATTACTTTATCTATCTAATTATGTTATCTACGATGTAAATTGAAGTGTTTGTTTATAGTTGATATTGAATTTATTTTCTGTTATTAATATTTATGTTTACTATTGAAATATTATTACATTTTTTTATATAGTTTTTATTTTTTTTATTATCTTAACTTTAAGTGACAATATCTCTCACTCTCCTATACTAGTTGTAGAGTGCCTCTAGAAACAGTGATTACTATAAATATTAATACTAAATAATATTTTTATTATAATTTTACTAAATATATAAAGTAATCTCTCTCTCTCACACACACACACATTCAAATAGATTATATTTATATTAATTTTTTAGAGGAGGGGGGAATATCTTACCAATTATATATATATATATATATATATATATTTCCCCTAATAAATTTAGCATTGTTTAAAAGAATATGAATATTACTAAAAAAATATAATTCCCACATATTACAAGTATAAGATTAATAGAACCCATATATGAATACCACCATTTTTTACCATTCATATTTATGTAGCAAGTTAAATTACATACATTATAAAAAGTATTTTTTTTTTCCAAATCCAGTGTTACAAATGTGAAAGTTACATCAAGAAGACTTATTGTTGCATTTTATATGCTAGGTTAAGTACCAAATATACAATCATAAATTTGAAATCATTAGGGACTACAATACATATTCTTACAAGCAAAGTACATATAGAAACACATGAAATAGAGCTACTCATTATAGAAAATGATAACAAAAGGAGTAACATTTTTCCCCAACTAACATTACGTAAATGTGGCTAGAGGAAGCCAACATTTGTCCATCATTATTATATCCTTGCACTAGAATTATTAACTTATTAAGTTTACCTTTCATCAAACTTCACATGTTCAATTCTGGAATCAATGGGCTTGTCGGCATGTCTCTATTTGGTTGAGCTTTTATAAAAAAATCATTAAAAATAAATAAATATAGAGTTAATTGATTACCACCATTTTTTACCATTCATATTTATGTAGCAAGTTAAATTACATATATATATATATATATATATATATATATATATATATATATTCCCCTAATAAATTTAGCATTGTTTAAAAAAAATATGAATATTACTAAAAAAATATAATTCCCACATATTACAAGTATAAGATTAATAGAACCCATATATGAATACCACCATTTTTTTCCATTCATATTTATGTAGCAAGTTAAATTACATACATTATAAAAAGTATTTTTTTTTTCCAAATCCAGTGTTACAAATGTGAAAGTTACATCAAGAAGATTTATTGTTGCATTTTATATGCTAGGTTAAGTACCAAATATACAATCATAAATTTGAAATCATTAGGGACTACAATATGTATTCTTACAAGCAAAGTACATATAGAAACACATGAAATAGAGCTACTCATTATAGAAAATGATAACAAAAGGAGTAACATTTTTCCCCAACTAACATTACGTAAATGTGGCTAGAGGAAGCCAACATTTGTCCATCATTATTATATCCTTGCACTAGAATTATTAACTTATTAAGTTTACCTTTCATCAAACTTCACATGTTCAATTCTGGAATCAATGGGCTTGTCGGCATGTCTCTATTTGGTTGAGCTTTTATAAAAAAATCATTAAAAATAAATAAATATAGAGTTAATTGAATGACATAGGTGCACTAAATATTTAATTAGATAAGAATTCATTGAATTATATAAATAAATAACAATAATTTATAAATATATACCTGATGAACCCTTGACAATATCACCCAAGCCACTAGGACACCATTACAATGTTTGTTGAATATTAAGATATTGTTAGTTTCTGTGACATCACATATCACCCAAGCCACTTGGACACCATTACAATGTTTGTCGAATACCATTAAGGTATAAAGTTGATACTACATTTAAATCACATAATTATAAGTATTATGTTCAACAAAAATGATTTATTTTTTTATCATTATAGAAATACAAAAATTGATAATACGCACCCCATACATATTCGTACTAAATGTAGAATCCATTGACATAACATTGTTGCATGAATGTGTCACCATCATGGAACACATCCAATGTGTTTGTATACCTACAATAAATGGTATGTTTTGCACAATAATATGCTTTTGGTAGAAAAATCGACTATCTAGAAACTTATTGCACCAACATTCGACACTTTTTGGATCATTGTCATCCTTCATATATTCTTTTTGTCTAATATTCTTTTTGGATCACTCTCATCCTTCATATATTCTTTTTACGTAAATGTTAAAAATATCCATCCTTTTCATTGAAGTATCCTGACCCAACCCTGTGAATAACTCGTCAAATTGGTTCGCTACATCAGAGATTAATTTGTCCCAAACCTTTGTGACATTAAAAACATCTTCAACCATCATTTTGCCACCAAGGAAAATTTTAAGGATGGAAACTTTTCTTGAAGTTTAAAAACATTGGTGAATCTCACTAGTCCCTAATATGCAAACTATAAAATGTTTATTGATATATTTGTAAAATTATTCAAATTTATAATGATTTTATATATAGTCTCTATATAATGTTGGCTATTTTTAAGGTAAAATAATTTTATATTCTAAAATTTGGATGAATCGTCTTTTATAAAATCCAAAATTGGCAAATCTTTTTTGTGGAAAAATCATGGAAAATTAGCCCTCAGGGCGAACATTAGCCCCTAAAATTTTCCATGTTTCCCACTCGCTCATAAATCGAAGGATTTATGTGGCACATACTTCAACATTTGAGGTTTTCCCATTGCACTCTTTCCATGATAGAAAGCACTAGATTGATAAAAATGTCTACACTTAGTGTATTTTATCATACCATCATTTGGACGCACATAAAGACGATGCATGGAGTGACATCTACAACCAACTTTTATGTTTTGCCCTGGACTATGTTTTTTTTTGTTGTTGATCGTTATGGGTTCTTTGTATTTTCATCATATGTGTATTTACATGTTAACTCGAGAACATATTCACACCAATAACTAAATAAGAACAATGATAAGAAATGAGAAAACATGTCTACACATTTCGACTTCATTTGAACTTGAATTAGATGTATCTAATCAATTGAATAAATAAAGACTCACATTCCATATTTGATATATGTGTTAATGCGAGCACATACAACATCCTCCACGTTTTTAGATCGATTTGGATTAACAACAAATTGAGTGGGAGCATATTCATCTAATTGGCTTTATTTATAAAATATTTTAGTCGACTACAAGGAATAATAGCAATTTGATCCCATTTAATTTATGTCCATGTTAGATCTTTAGCAAAAAATTCTATCATATCTTCTGGGTCTTGAGTGTCTAGTTCCATAATTTCATCCCACATTCCCATTTATAGAGTACCTATAAAACTTTTGAAGTATTAGGAGAACACAAATATGACAATAAACTTTTATAAATATTTTCCTATATGAAAATAAGATTTTATAATTTTGTTCCTATATGGTCTAGATATGCATGCTACTATATCTGTGTGCAATTACAAACGTCACACATTACAAAAGTGGCAAGCGCATTTATGAAAGTTGAGTTTTATATATTTGTTTGCATATCCATATGCATATACAGAAGTGCTTGCATATACAAAGATGGCTTCTTGCATTGAAAGGAATTGATTTTGGGGGAGTTGGTTTCGTATGCTTCTCTTTCCTGGTGGAGACTGACAAAGGGTGAGAGGTATGGCATCAGAAAGCACATGGGTGAACTCCTCGTGGGGATTCTTCCTTAAAGACATAATAAATGGTCTGAGGCACCTCATCCACTCTCGAAGTAGCAAGGAGTGTTGGTGTCACCGTACTGGCCTAAGATAGAAGTTTCCCCTAGCAGGCAACGATGGTTGAACAGGGAGGCCCAAAGAGATGCAACAGGTCCTAGAAAAGTAACACTACTGACCACATAAGGTGTATGACGCATGGGACCACCAGCGACGAGATAACCACCAAAAGGAAAAATATCAATCAACGAAGGGCTTTATTGTACCACAAGAGGTATAGGGACAAGAATATTCTCAATAGATATGTGCATACCAAAAATATTACCCCCATTCGAAACTATGTACGGGTTATAACTAAGAAGAGGGTTCCAACCAAATGGATTGTTGAAAGTGGTCGAACTAATAGCACCTAAAGGAGTGATAACCGAAGTTCCATGAGCTGATAGGAAAGGAGTATGGGCAGGAAAATGTTGAACACCACCCATAATAGGTGTAGTTGGGATTCCTGGACTAGGGATAGTTTGAATAGTAAGATAACTATTCAACAATGTTTACTGGTTGCAAGTGGGGTAAGTAGCAGTGGAGCAAAGGTGTCCACAAAAGATCACAACTCACAATGCATTTATGGATGGTTATGTTCCAGATAATGACCAAGATCTAGAAAGTAACTATAGATGGAAGTGGTTGCAAGTTAACTAGTAAGATAACTATTCAACAATGTTTAACTGGTTGCAAGTGGGGTAAGTAGCAGTGGAGCAAATGTGTCAACAAAAGATCACAACTCACAATGCATTGATGGATGGTTATGTCCAGATAATGACCGATATTTGGAAAGCAACTATAGTGGAAGTCGTGGTGTAGCATTATCCAAATCAAAAGGCATCAAATGTGAATTAGAAGGGTTGATTTTGCCTAATGTGGAAAGAATGGATTTCCTTTGGGTTAGGCAAGTTTGCAAAACCTCTAATGCTAACATAGCTAATGGGTACTGAGCTAGACCACTAACGATGTTGTCGTTGTGAGCTACCTTTGAATTATGCCCGAGAAGACATAGTGGCATTTTGATCATTCGTGGGATGGTTTCTATAACGGGTTGAGTTAATGTCAAAGGTGTCATGGCTATAGCATTAGTTGATGTGGAAGGATTGGTTTCTAGAGGGGTTCCATAATCCAAGTTTTTCCAACCATGAAAATGCCATGATTGTGTTTGTCATTGGAACTGTCCCCAGTTGGGTTTTGATACTGGTGGGGGGTGAGCCCGTGTTGGGTTCCCAGTTCTCCCTAGTGTGGGATAGGATTCTGCATGAATGCAGGTTGTTGATTTGTCCCCGCCTTCCTTATGACTCCCTTTATCCTTTTCAACTCTAAGAGTTGTGGGAAATGATGGGTGTAATGAACATATTCCCCACAAATAACACTGGAGTGATTAGTCCTTAGATTAGGGTTCTTACTATTCTGTTGTGGGTTATCATTATTCTGAATCTAGTTCTAGTTTTGGTTAGTGGGGTTGCCCCCCAACTGATTCCCACAGAGGTTGGTTTTGGTTGTTGCACCCCTACCCAGGTTCCCTTTTGTGTTTGTTCTTTCCTTTCTTCTTATTGGCATTTGAGGGGTTTATCATGTTTAACTATTCAAATGACTCTTGTTGTTGTGGGAAAGAAGTGTGAAGCTCCCTCTTAAGGTCCTCTAACTAAAAACTAAATTTCTCTAATTTGAAACACAATAAAATGGGAATAACTTATTTATCTCTAAACATTTATTTGATGATAATATACCATTAAAATTTATTTACCACAAATTAAATAAGTAAGAATTTCATTGCAAACATTACATAAGTAATCAATAAACTGAGGAATACATGTTCCAATAGCTTAGTTGAGATGCTCCTGAGCTCCGGACTCCATTGGGATTCTCCTTTTGACTACCCGACTAGATTTGCCTCCTAGCCAACTAGGAAGCTAGCCCTCCAATCCCAAGTCCAACTAGATGTAGTGTGTGCAAGTTTAAAAAACACTCTCCAAATCCAAGTTTGCATTCCCTCATTTATCTCTCCATTCTCTTTCTCCACATTCCTCCCCCAAAACACAATTCTCCAAAAAAAAATCAAGACCAAGGATCCCCCTCTCCTCTCATCATCCTTCCCTTTTTATGCCTCTTCCTCGCATCCACCTCAACCACCTCTCATTAATGTCATGACTACCCCCTCATCCTTTCATTTAGTATCCTTGACTTTTCTTACCATATCTTCTCTCAAGTAGATTTGAGAAGACATTTTGGGGATAAGATATGGATATTTAATTTAGAAATTAATTGGAGATACCATATCTTCTCCCAAGTAGATTTTGAGAAGACATTTTGGGGATAAGATATGGATATTTAATTTGGAAATTAATTGGAGAAGACCATATCTTCTCCCAAGTATATTTTGGGATGACACCTTGGGATATGGATATTTAAATTGGAATAAACGGAAGGAGACCATATCATATCCAAAATTAATTTTGAGAAGACAAGTTGGGAATTCAATAATAACAATAATAATATTTATATCAGTAAATAAAAATTTACAATTTCACAAATGTAGGTATATACCCATATTTTTTATAATTACAAGTCAATATTTTCAGGTAATTTAAACACTAATAAAATTTGCATGAGAAGATTAAGTAGGGCATTATAAGAAGGGTGCACAAAATTGACCCCTACGTAAGGCTAAGCCTTGGGGTTGGTCTATTGGGGTAAGTGGTTTGGGAGGTGGACATGACCTTTGCGACATGTGGAGGTACTAGCCACCCAGCATGGGAGGATGTTGCTTACCATAAATGTTAAAGAATTGAGAGGGAGTAGGTTGATTGGATAATATACCGTGTTGGGTGGAATTTGCGTCGTGGGTGGATCACCATATGATGGGAAATGGGTTTGTCCACTGTACACATTTCTAGACAGTTGGAAAGTGTTTTCGAGTTGATTTTGGGTGATGGTTCCAATCAAACCTTCTAAAACATTTGATGTTGTCCAAATTATTGTAACCGAGGGGCATCGGGGAACACAAAGTAAAGGTGCCCCAACTGAGTATAAACAAACTAAAATTGTTGAGCTTGGCTAATATCTTCTTCTTTTGTTTTTGGTCGAGTTGTGGCCACATATTTTTCTATTGTTGGCACAAGAGATTTTAGAAAAAGGTTGAGACGAACGTCCTCTATTAAGCTCACTTTTCCTAGGCTACGACACTTCCGCCACTCATGGACATGGTTTGAAATATGTGTGGAGGTCATTTGTCAAAAGTGGGTAAGGAGCTCTAACGCAGTATCATGGTGAACTAGGTGTTGAAAGAAAGTGAGGAATGAGCGAGAAAGGGTTTAAAGCGTGCGATGGGAACCAACTACCTTGCATACACAACACTTCATTTCAAGGCCTATGAGGGTCCGTTGAAATAACCTCATATGAATTGAGTCCTTAGTGATGCTTTTGGAAGAACACCATACGTGAAAGGTCATGATGTGGTTTGCAATATCCTCCCTCTGATTTCCTTCACATTTTGTTATATTTGAAGGAAATTTGGTTGGAATAGGGGGCCATTGTTGATTATGGGCAATGGGATCATTTGTTCGCTTTATTAAATTTGGATGATTCAAGGAAGCTAGAAATGGGATGTGATTGGTATTCCTCATTGTAAAACGATTTTGAACTATGATGTGTAAAGGGGTCCCTTGTGGGGAAGTATTCCTAGGACTACTCAATGGGGTAGCATGTGGACTCCCCTCAGGGGTAGTGAAAGGGGTACCTTGAGTGGGAGGGGTCCCAAGCAAGGTTGCTCCAATGAAAAATGAACTAATCACAATGGCTGAATGATGTTCTCTACATATAGATGGTGTGAGACTTGGCACACCTCCTGATAAAGGGGGGAGGTTTAGGATGCGACGAGAGCAACGAGTAACCCTTGGTTCCCCTATGGTGCCCTTATGGGTGTGTTACTGTAATAACCCCTAGATGATTTCCTATGTAAATAAAAATAATACAAGGTCATGGGACACATATTCCAAGTTGAATGTTGGGTAAAACATAGTTATGGGTACCACTTGTGATTAATAAATGGTTATGGAAATTGGCAAAGGCATCGAGACGATAATTGGCATTTATTTATGATAATAAAGGAAAATTGGAGAAAAATAAGATGAAGGGTCAAATATTTGCATGAGGAAATTGAAGGACAAATTAAGGAACGAGTCCATAGTTGACTCTTACAGGGAAAACAATGAAACAAGCCAATGACTTGAATCAATCGATAAAGTTTATAGAGGGTTAAGGTATGTTTAGTCGTTTGAGGAGGTTATCGTTTGATTGTCAAAGAGATATTGCATAAAATCCAAGTTTCAAATTTGAAATTGAAAGCTTATTTCTCGACTCTTAAAACATGAAAGACCACCAGTTTGCTTTCTCTTCTTAAAAAATTGTTGCCCATGATCATATAACATCCCTGTTAGTCTTTTCTAAACCACATTGTGAGTATACCTTTAAATACATTTTAAAGCCTTGAAATCAATCTCTCTTTTGGTTATTTGAGACAAAATCGTTGTGGCTGAACCAACTGGTTCACCTAGTTCCTCTTCCTCTCCTCTCTCTGAAAGATTGTCTGAGGAGCCTTTTCCTGAATTTCCCTAGTCACTTGAGGACCAAGGTGTTGAGCTTTGAATTGTTCTGAGTATTCAACTTTTGTCATCTCGTCCTCCCCCTCCTTCAGATACTGGGTCACTTTTTGACATTGGCCCGAAATATCCAGATAATCCTATCGAGACTCCCGAGAGTTCGCCCACTTCTGAAAGTCAGCTTGGACTGGTTGTATATCCTCTAAATCATTTGTTCGATCCTGTTGTGATATCACTGCAACATTTGTACAGTCTGTATGATCAGTCGGGTATTCCTTTGGAATTATCCCCTCGAACATATTCATTAGTCTGTCGTCGCCTGTTTTCACCCATGGAATCAGAAGGCGAGATCCTAGTCTCCTCTCTGGGTCACTCGAAGGTTTCCATTCCATGCACAGTCGAGGAGCAGGAATATCATTTCCCTCCTAAAGGTTTCCCTTACACGGGAAGTATTCTGACCAGTTTTCATCTTGAGTTACGTGTAATTACGTGACGTTAGCTTAGTTTGTTTTCGGCACGCTTACTGCCTCATCACTATATCACAACCCTATCTGGGCATCCGGCACTATGCCTACCTCAGGTTCGTTCATTCAAAACCCGACCTCCCAACAGGTGGTCCATTTTGCAGTTACTTCAGTCCCAATGCAAACCACCATTCCAAATCCTCTTGTTTCGTCGGTCCAAGTAACCCATCCGGTTCAACCCATGGTCTCGAGTCATGTCTCTGTTAGTTCTTCAATCCCTTGAGTAAGTGGACAGGCTATGCCATCGCATAGGGGGAAAAGTCTGAATGTTTATATGTTGTTTGGTACAACCAATGTGAGTGGCTCACAAGCTCACATGGTTGGAATGAACCAACCATCTTCGGGTGCCATTTTAAACCTTGTTGGTCCTGCTGGATCTAGTAATGTCCAGTACCAATAGCCGAACCCTGTTGATCCATTTGGGTTAAGTAACATCCAGTACTAGCACCTAATATGGCTCAGGTTTGTACCAAACTCCTTATGTTCCATATGGTTCACAAGGGATGGTTACTCTGCCCTACATCTCTTCGCCTGGACCTTATGTCTAGCGTGGTCTATCCACCGCGCCTGGTGGGTATGACAAGATACAGTTCAGGAACTTTCAAGGTGTCATTTCGGGAACTTTTCAAGTACCTTTGCCGTAGCAAGGACAACTTCTATAGTAGCAAGGGCTATCCATGTAGCAGCAAGGCTAGATAATGTTGTAGCAAGGACAACTGCAACAACCACAGGGGAAACCCTCACAACCATTACAACAAACCATGCAGCTGCAAGTGCAGTATGCGTCGAAATCCTCCTAGCTTATTCCTTCACAAGGTCAACCTCTTCAGCTGCAGGGACAACCTTTATAACCGCAAGGTCAGCCCTTTCAGCAGCAAGGCCAACCTGGGTAGGAGCAACCCTTATACTCATATCAATAGGGTCAACCTTTGCAAGGGCAAGGTCAAGGTCAAGTCCTGCAGTAGTAGGCACAAAATCCTTATGTCTAAGGGCAACAGGTTCAACCTCCTTTTGTCCAAGGACAATAGGTTCAAAATCCTTATGTCCAAGGGAAGCAAGTGTAGAATCCTTACTTCCAAGGGCAGCAGGTTCAAAACCCTTTCGTCGAGGGGCAGTAGGTCCAAAACCCTTACACTTAGGGACATCAGATGTAAAATCCGTATGTCCATGGCTAGCAGGCACAACAACCTTTTAACCTGTATGTTTCTTATCAACAACCTATGGCCAGACAATTTCAATGCTTTCAAGGTCAGAATCCTCCCTACGGGCAAGGTAACTTACAGTGGGGGAAAATCAAATGCCATATGGACAAGATCCTCCACTATGGGGACAAAATCCTTACCAGCAGGGATGGGCCCCGCCGATTAGACCCCCTTATCGGACCTCAAATGCCTTTCAATACCCAATTGTTGTTCTTGGCTACACTAGAATTGCTAGATGTGTATAGACACACGAATGACTTGATTCTTCATTGGCCATATTGACCTCCAATTCCATCCAAGATCCCGAGCGATTGTACGAAGTTTGAAGTAAAAGCGAAAGAGGATCCACAAGCCCATGTGATGAAATATCACCTCTGGTGCTCCTCGAATTCCTACGTTGATGATTCCATTCGTCTTTGGCTTTTCCAGCGAACTCTTACAGGGGTTGTAGCCAAATAGTATATCCAGCTACCTCGAAATACCTATCATGACTTTAACACTCTCACCATGGCCTTTCTCACTCATTTCCAGCTGTCGGTTCGCTATGAAACTAGCACCCATTTGCTAAGGTTGCTCAAGGAAGGCATTGCGACCCACATATTTGATCACATCCATGAATGGAGATGTAGGCACTGTCTGATTAAGTTTGATATTGTTGATCAGTTGTTGACTAAGTGGTTCACCAAATCCTTCGTCAACAAAATTGCCGAGGACATTCCTATAAGTGGATGCGTCACTGAGGAAAAATCCATCGTGCTTGCCCAGTATCTAGACCTCGTTTACTCACAATCTGGCACGTTATATGATGTGTTACCCGATACGCCTAGACCATCATCTGATCTAACGACATCTAAGTCTCCTTCTATACCTCCTGTTGATGGAGTAATTGGTTCAGTGACTCAGACCACTGCAAAATCTTCTTCCAAATAGAAGTCGGTCTCCAACACTACTCCCAATGATTCCTCTCGCAATTCATCTGCCCTTGGTAAAACCTCGAAGGTTCACACTATCAAGTCTACCATAGCGGATAAATCTTCTAAAGGTAAGAAGAAAGGAAAATGCAAGGGTAAATCCGATGCCCCGAAACAGGGTCCTCCTAAGTCAAATGCTGGTGATGCTTCGCAACGGAAGCCCAAATATCCATGCCCCATCTATGAGGAGGATCACTATACTAAGGATTTTCCTAGACGATCCATAGTTAGTTGTTTGCTCAAAGGGACCCCAGCTGTCCTGAAAGAGCCCTTTCCATCCCAGCATACCCAAATGGTAGACCAGCCTCAGTCATCCGCTTCCACAGGTTCACAAGTGTTCATGATGAGTACAACGATTAACGTGGCTACCAGGTCAAAAGATTATCAAACTCCTACCCCGACAGCAAGGAAAGAGAAAGAAGGTACCCCTTCTTCTTCTGCCCCATCCAGTTTTGGTCCTCTCCATATCGAGCGACCTAATCCTGATTCTACCATTCGACCACCTTCTCAAGGTGTGCTATGAAAGTCCTTGTACAATCCCAACGCTCGAGCCACTCAGCATTATAACATTGTTGAAGATTTGGCTCAAGCGCCATCAACTATGTCTGCTCTCAAGGTCCTTTAAACTTGTCCTTCTCAGCGGAAATCGTTGTTGTTGGCTATTGGGGATATTGATCCAGTTGAGTCTAATCTCATTTGTTTTGATCTAGAAAACCACGTTCCGTGTTTACCTCATCATATTTCCTTTCTCATTCAGGTGATCATAAATGAGAAAACCATTCATAGGACCATCATCGATGAAGGTGCTTCTACCTGCATCATTCTTTTTTCTAAAACAATAATTTGAGTTCATCATCTAATAATTACAGAGATATTTGTTTCACGTTTTCAGATTTGTGATAAAAAAGGCATTTTGAAACTTTTCAGATTACCATATTTATTAGATTTGCACAAAACTAATTTATTAACCTCATAATTCTTTGAATGTATCATCATTATCGAACACAAATTTATATCTTTGGTTCTTTTGTTTTTTTCTAAATCTTTGAATATTATGATGTGTAAGGGAAATCATGGTAGTTGCGTGGAGGCCAAGATGCAACCAATCAATCATTATGTTATTAGGAGGTTTACTTCCTCTGGATCCTACGGGTCATGACATATTGTGGTCGGTTATCCGCCCACATGTATGGGTAACCATAGGAGATTTTTTTTCTTCAATGATTCAATTTTCTAGCTAGCTGTCATACATTATTTATTATGTGTTGTATTTTTCTTTCCATTTGTTTTCACAAGTTATTTACAACTTGAACTTTTTGGTATGTAACTTAGTTAGCATGATTGTGCCTAAGACTTTCCTAGAGGTTGAATACTAAGTCTTAAGGTGTTGTTTTCTATGGTGGCATTTTATTTTCTTTGTTTATACACGTCATCTCGCCACATAGTGGTCACTATCGCCCAACTGAAGAAAACTTGTTCCAGTTTCTTGCTTTTCTAGGGAAAACTGACATTGACATTGCTGATGTTAAGGTTTATGTCATATAAATTGTTTATAGTCTACTTTAGTTTATATTTCAATGTTGATCGTCTTTCATGTCTTATACTCTACATTGTATCTTCTTTCAGTTTTAGAAGAGGAACTCAGTGTTGATGTTAAGAAGCAGAAAATTGAAGATAGAGGAGAACAATAACACTAGAGTCGCAAATGCCGAAAGAGAGAGAGTAGAGAATCGGTCTAGTGATACATTTAGAGTTAATATCCCACATAAGACACACATATACAAACTAGTGGCCATCTTTAAAGTTGTTGAATTCACCTACATTATCTTGACAACACAACGACATTGTTTTGAAGTGACGAAACAATATTTCATGTGTAAATTGTAGTCCAACTAATATTAAGTTGGAAACTCATATTGTAATACTTGACATTTTATATAATATAATTTATGTGGTTGAAATTATTTATAGTTTCACTTCATATTTTTTAGTATTGTAATTAACATTTATAACTTTGCGTTTTCATATTATATGAACATGCACATTGTATGGCATTTTTTTTTTTAATTTAGTTGCAAAATTATAATAATTAATTTGTTGATTAATAATGATCACATAAAATCAATCCAAAACTACTAAATTAGTAGTTTATATTGATTAATGATGAACACAAATAAAATGAATATACGACTAAATTAGTCGTTTATAATGATTATTAATGAAAATAAATGATATGAATATAAACTACTAAATCAGTTATTTATATGAATATGAAACTACAAAAAAAAACGACCACTGCAAAGGATAAATTTGTGATTACAAATGACGATTAAAATTTGAATATATATGACTATTAGCAGCTAATTTATAGTATCTTATAACATGGCCGAAATTTAGTCACATTTCTTTGGTCATTAATTGGTTTTCGCGAGGGATCATATAATAATATATTGTGTTGTATATTTGATCATCAATTGTGGAAATTAATGACTAAATTAATGACCAAATTTATGACTAAATATTCTACTAGCCAATAAAATTGAGATAAGCAATTAATGGCTAAACTAAAAACAACTTAAAGTTGGTCGTGTTATTAGATATTGTAAATTAGCTACTATTGGTCATCGACTAAAAAATGGTCATTTATATGCAAATTTTAGTCACTTTTTTAGTAACTAATTAGCCATTGTCTACTAGTGTTTATGCACTTACCAAAAATCATGTCCAGAAAAACTTGTCACTTCAATATTTTAAATATCCTAAACTTACTAAACATATACAACTATTTGTTAATTTTTCAGAGTACTAACCAGAGGAAATGTACTCATGATGGGATGAATTTCATAGTAAACAATATTTGGGAAGAAATCAAATATTTATGGAAATATATTTCTATACATGGTCCCATGTATATATAAGTGTAAAGATTCACAGATGTACATAGTAGGTCCATAATGGGTCATTGAATTGATGTTGTATATAATGATTATATTTCCATTCACATGAAAGGGCATCGACCTGATTCGCTTAAAGAATGTTCTTTATAAAGATATCAAATCTAGTTTTACTAGTTGTAGTTGTGAGGAAAGGAGTGTGCAAAACAAAATTCAACATGTGTTTATCAGGTTTTTAACTAAGTGCAAGCATTACGGAAATTCAGCTGAGTCACATTTTCAAAGTGCAACTACCCAAAATTTGCATGCAATTTCTAATATAGGGGACATTCTAAGTGAGATAGAAGTTTCAACTTACCATAGTGTCAAATCTCATTGGTACAACCTCCTGTTTGACATGAAGGGATTGCATTAAAACTATAGAAAGAACTCTTTGAGTAAATAAACTCCAGCCTTATAGCAAATCTACATATTCATATGTTATGAATGTTAGATAGCTATTCATTGTCATTCTGCTACTACATTTCAATAGTAGGATGGTATCTATAATACTTAAGAATAATATGATGATATCTGTAACACTGAAGAGATGATTTGAGGGATATTTGTTTCATTTCTTTTTTTATGAAGTATACATAACATTCTCATAACTATCTTCTCTGCATAAATAACTTTTTCATATTTGTCTTTGACTGGATAAATAATATATGGTCACTATAAATACTTTTGTATAAAAAATGATTTCAAACCCATTAATTTCAATCTGATGAACATATTCTTATTAACAGATTGTAGTTATATAGTGAAATACAATATGTTGTTTGTAAACTAATGACATCTCGTTAAAAGTTAGATACAATAAGTTGCATTTATCATGAGATGATATATTGTACATTGCTTATCATATACTTTTGTTGTATGGTTTTTTTAAAGAAAGTTTCTGATATTTTTTTTTAAACAAAAATTGATTATATATCAGTATAGGGAATTGAGAAAATAGAGGGAGATATACATGAATGGAATTTCATTGTGTTAGGTGCCTATACTACTAGTGTAACCCCTTATTGTTATTAGTGCAACCTCCTTATTATATTGTTGTGTCCATGTAGTCCCCTTATTTTTATTATTGTGTCCCATGGAAACCCACTATTGCTATTATTGTGCCCTTACATTATTATTCTTATGTCGGCTTTGATTACATTATGACCCCTTAGACTCCTATATATAGAAAGGAGGTCTTGTCATTTGTATCATCCAAGAATTGTTCATTTGTGTAATGTAAAGGAGGTTTCCCCCTCGAAGACGCTGATTTGTAAGGCTTTGATTTGTCTTTTCTATCCTTTTGTGAGCTTGTTTCATAACATTTGGTATCAGAACTTTGGATTGTAGGGTTTCGCTACTCCAAACATGTCATCGTGGAAGTTTTGATATAAATATATTTCTACGAAGTTTCAAAAGCTAAACAAAAACCCATTTGAGACAGAATTGTTTTGAACCTCGGGTTTGAATTTCGTATCTTCTCTCACTATATTTCCGGAGGTATAATTTGATGAAGTTAGGGTTTTTTTCAAGCTCCAAAATACCATATCAAACGAGTCATCGTGGAATTTTCACTATAATTTATTTTCTACGAAGTTTCAGACTCTGAAATTAAGACCCATATGAGCCGAAATCGTGGTGAAGCTTGGGCCCCAATTTCAGATCTTGTTTCACTATATTTTCAGAGATACAGTCCAAGACATTTAGGGTTTCTGTAGACTCCCGAATTACATCCCAAACAGGTGACCTGGGGAAAATCATCATAAGTTTCTCTCTCAACATCGGATCGAAATTTCATAAGAAGTTACAGAAGTAGGATGGACTTTACTTTGTTTTGTATTGTTTTCAGGTTTGAAGGTCAAAACAATAACACATGGCACTTCGTACAAGTTCTCTCTACTGAAAATGTATATAAGAAGGTCATCTTGGGAGATTGGGCATAACTCTTTCTTGGAGAATCCAATTTCAAATAGACTGGTGGCATTGGAAAGAGGACATAGGCGACTACTGCACATCGCAACTTCAGATCTTGGAGATCTGAAATTACAGAGTTACAGTCTTTTCAAGATCGAGCTCCTAAAATCAAGAAAAGGAGATATGAGGAAGTTTAATAGCAAGGATCCGGTAAATTGGATACTACAGATGGAACAATATTTTGATCTACATGATGTACAATTGTTACAAAAGGTACATATTGCATCTTTATATTTAGAATCAAATAAATTTTTATGGTATAAATGGCTTTGTTCTCATAAACCACTTGTCACTTGCTCAATTTTCACGGAGGAAATGATAGCACTTTATGAGGATACAAAGAGAAACACCTTCTTTAGCCAATTGATAAATCTCAAACAAAAGGGTTCAATGGAAGAGCACATTGAGGACTTCCCAAAATTTAATATAAGGGTAAATGATATTCCAAAGAAGCAAATTATTGATGTCTTCATAGGGACTTTGAAGGATATCATTCAACATGAGGCTCGTTTTTAGGAACCTGATTTATTGGAGAAGGCATTCAGGTTGGCAAGAAAAATTGAAAGCGGAATTATGGAAACAAGGAATCCTTCCACTCACAACTATAAATGTGGTTTTTTTTTCTCCTAGCCTTCAACAACCTACAAGGTTTACACCACAACAATAGGAAGAAAAAATAGAAAAAGGGCTTTGTTACATTTGTGATAGCAAATACATTAAAGGTCATAAGTGTGCTGAGAAGAAATTATTTTACATTGATTGTGAAGAGGAGGAAGAAAAGGATCAAGAAACATCAAAAGAAGAAGATATACACTAGGAACCAACCCCAGAGAAATAATAAATGAATCTGAATATATGTTGTAAAGCATTTTTAAGAATTACCACTCCTCAAACTCTCAAGATAGAAGGACATATCAAGAAGAAAAAGGTTCAAGAAGTGAAAGATCACATCGAGCATAAAGAAATGAATCCGACCATATATTGTAATGCATTGCCAGGAATTACCACTCCTCAAACTATCAAGATAGAAAGACATATCAAGAAGAAAAAGGTAATAGTGTTGATTGATTCGGGCAGTACCCATAATTTTATTCATTGTAAGATAGCGAAGGAATTTAATTGCTTCCTATATGCAGCACCAGAGTGTCAAGTGATGGTTGCAAATGGAAGAACCATAAATTGCTCTAGAAAGTGCCATAATAGCAAGATATCCATGGGAGAATATGTTTTGAATATTCCAATGCTTTCCATTCCAATGGGTGGTGTTGATGTTGTATTAGGAGTCCAATGGCTACAATATTTGGGTATGATAACTTTTAATTTTCAAGAACTCTTCTTGAATTTTTTTTAGAAGGAAAGGAAGTTGAATTAAGGGGTATCGCAGGGAAATCAGGAAAGATAATCAGCTCTAACGGCATGACAAAGATTCTAAAGGAAGAACAATGTGGCGTAACTGCACAATTATGTTCGCTAGAGGTTCCCATGTCGAAATCATCTATTTCTCCACATCTCCAAAAATTCTTGGGCAATCATTCCAAGGCATTTGAGACTCCCAAAGGCCTCCCACCTATTTGTGATCACGATCATGTTATTCATTTTCCATGAACTGTTCCTCCAAACATCAGGCCTTATAGATATCCCTTTGCACAAGAGTGAGATTGAACGTATGGTTGCAGAAATGCTAGAGTTTGGTATAATTCAACCTAGTCAAAATTCTTTCTCTGCTCCAGTAGTATTGGTGCACAAGAAGGATGGATCATGGCACATGTGTCTGGATTATAGAGAGCTCAATAAGCTCACTATTAAAGATGAATTTCACATTCCTCTCATTGATGAATTACATGGAGAAATTTACTTCAGCAAGTTGGACCTTCATGCAAGATATCATCAAATCAGAATGAAGACTAAAGACAATCTGAAAACAACATTTAGAAGTCATGAGGGTCATTATGAATTTTTGGTAATGCCTTTTGGCCTTACCAATGCACCTTCTACATTCCAAGGTTTGATGAATTCCCTTTTCAAACCCTTCCTTAGAAAATTTGTGTTGGTATTTTTTGATGATATACCAATCTACAATAGGTCTTGGAAGGATCATGTTCAACTTGTTGATAGAGTGCTCAAACTATTGGAAGAGAAACAATTATATGAAAAAACCTCCAAATGTTTCTTTGGAGTATAAGAGATGGAATACTTGGGTCATATTGTATCTCATGAAGGTGTTAAGCTAGACCCTCAACAACAACAAGTTCTCTAACTCTTAAAGGATAACCTCACTTTGGCATAGAACCGAATGAAATAACAGGTAGATCAACATCACAACGAAAGAATTTTTGATATAGGCGACTCAGAATTTTTACGAATACAACCATACAAACAAATGTCTCTCAAGCAAGCCAAGAAGGATAATAAATTATCACCAAAGTACTATGGTCCTTACAAGGCGCATCAAAAGATTGGTACTATGGCATACAAATTGGAGCTTCCTGCATCTTCCCGAGTGCCCCCATTTTTCCATGTTTCATGCTTAAAGAAGTTTATAACTGACAAGCTCCCAGTTCAAACAATATTGTCAGAACTTGACGAGGAAGGAAAAATCATATTGGAACCTGAAGCAATCACGTAAATAAGAACTCGACAGCTACGAAGATCAATTTCAGAGTATCTCATAAAGTGGAAGAACTTACCCACTGAAGATTCCACATGGGAGGATGAGAATTTTATACAAAAGCATCCATAACTACTCAAGCATTAAGGACAACACTTTTTGAAGGAGAGGGGCGTGTTAGGTCCCTATGCTACTAGTGTAACCCCTTAATGTTATTAGTGCAACCCCCTTATTATATTGTTGTGCTCATGTAGTCCCCATATTCTTATTATTGTGCCCCATAGAAGCCCACTATTGTTCTTGTTGTTCCTTTAAATTATTATTGTTATGTCGGCTCTAATCACATTATGACCCCTTAGACTCCAAAAATAAGTTTAGCATTTAGACAGTTTCCTTATTAAATTTTGTAATAAAACAAGATATCAATCAAACACCTTCTCGAAAACTATTAAATGTCTACCTTTCCCGCATATAGCACAATCAAGCGTGATTGAAAGCCTTGCTAAACCACCAAATCTAGCAAAACGCGATCAAAATAGGACTTCGCGCTTTAATACTTTGAAATTAGTACGTTTCTTATATAAACTAAGTCCTAAGGCATTTCTTATTAAAACTAAGAAATTTCTTATTAAAACTAAGGCCCACATCACATCGTAGTTCTTATCGCATCGTAGTTCGGATATTCAAAAGAACACTGCAAACTTACCATTTGTGGAGATTGCGAAATGCAATTGAAACCAGGACCCACTCCTGAGATAGTTACAAACAAATATTTAGGTTCGCTACTTAATAAAAGGAGCTAAAATCATATTGGAACCTGAAGCAATCACGGAAACAAGAACTCGGCAACTACGAAATCGATCAGTTTCAGAGTATCTAATCAAGTGGAAGAACTTCCCTGCTGAAGATTCCATATGGAAGGACGAGAATTTTATACAAAAGCATCCATAACTACTCAAGCGTTGAGGACAACACTTTTTGAAGGAGAGGGGCATGTTAGGTCCCTATACTACTAGTGTAACCCCTTATTGTTATTAGTGCAACCCTCTTATTATATTATTGTGCCCATGTAGACCCCATATTGTTATTATTGTGCCCCATAGAAGCCCACTATTGTTCTTGTTGTGCCCTTACATTATTATTGCTATGTCGGCTCTGATTACATTATGACCCCTTAGACTCCTATATATATAAAGGAGGTCAAATCAACAATCAAGATTAGAAAACGGAATGAAAAGATTCAATATGATGTAGATGTGAGGTTATGTCATGCATGCAAACAAGCATATAAAAGATTTGTTCATGAAGAAATTATTTATGTTGTAAGTATTTATTGGCATGGTTATGTGCTTCTTGTGATAATAATATGAATATGTGATTACATGTTAAATTCATTGATTTTTTTTAATGATCTTGATGATGCTTCAAAACTCAAAATAAAAGAGAAAATGGATCAATGGGACCAAATACTACCTCGTAGACATAAGTACACGACTAAGTGCATAGAAATTATTTTACAACAAAAACGAAGGGAAGGGATTTTTAATGACGTACGAGAAGAAGAGGTAGATGAGAATAGCAATATCTTAAACTATAGAGACATTAGCTTTAACAATGAGTACTCACAAGAGTCTAATTTTTGCTTGCATTTATCTTCAAGACATTTTCACATTAAATGACATGTTTATTTTTAGTATCAATTGTATACTTAGAAACCCAACATAAATCAAGTTGTGAAACATTGTCACGTAATCCTAGATTTCAACAAGTTTTGTAAGAAGTGTGTTTTGTTTCCATACAAACTATTTCACATCAACATTAGGATACATATTACTATATTTCATTGGGATGACAAGCAAAAAAAAAATATTTTTTATTTTTAAGAGTTTTTTTCTTATTTATTATTGTATTTTACTAGGATGATAAGAAGGAAAATGGATGCAGGTATTGTTTTTGGAACCATTACAATCATTTGAAGCCCCATAACATAATCATGGCCTTGAAAATAATGTAAGTGAGAACATAGTTACTGATCAAACGAGAAAATTACCTTGAAACCTGCTTTCTTGAGATACCAAAAAATCACCCAATTTTGAAAATTGGTGATTCAGAATACACATTTTTTTTCGAGCATATTTTTGGTACTTTAAATTTTCTTATGTACCAAGCATGAATTTTTCTTAAATGTTAGATATTTTCGTGTTGATTTTGAAAAGTGTTGATGCAGCATCAACACATTTTTTTAGAGGGCTTATTTTTTACACTTTAAAGTATTTTATGTATCAAGTATAGCGATTTTCATCTTGATTTTGAAAAGTGTTGATGCAACATCAAC
Source organism: Pinus tabuliformis (assembly GCA_031772625.1). Classification (NCBI taxonomy): domain Eukaryota; kingdom Viridiplantae; phylum Streptophyta; class Pinopsida; order Pinales; family Pinaceae; genus Pinus; species Pinus tabuliformis. The sequence continues at coordinate 1,456,611,386 of CM062817.1, read as the reverse complement.
CCTTTTTGTTTACAGAGCTTGTTTTTTACACTTTAAATTTTCTAATGTATTAAATGTGGATTTTTTTAAATGTTGGATATTTTCATGTTGTAAAAAAAAACATGTTAAAAAAAATCAAATATAAGAAAATATATTAAATAAAGCAAAATATTTCAAAAAATATATATAATTCAAGCGAAAAATTAAAAATTAACCAAAAAAAAAACTAAATTATATATATATATATATATATATATATATATATATATATATATATATATATATATATATATTAAAAAAAAAAAATTAAATAGAAAATCCTCATAAAAATTTAAAATAATTACAAAAATAAAAATAAAAATAAAAATGATAAATAATAATAATAATAATTACTCCGCCAACCAGCCCAAGGGTGGCAGGGGCCGATTCCAGGAATCAAGTATGAAAAATGAATTTTCTTATGTATCAAGTATGAACATTTTTTTTTTTTAATGGGGTGATTTTCATGTTGATTTTGAAAAGTGTTTATGGTAGCATCAACACATTTTTTTAGAGGGCTTATTTTTTACACTTAATTTTTTTTTTTTTTTTTATGTATCAAGTATGAACATTTTTTTTGTTAGTGATTTTCAATACCTCTATCCACATAAAAAGTCATCCAATTTTGAAAATTGGTGATTAAGAATACACCTTTTTTTTGGGAGAATATTTTTGGCACTTCAAATTTTCTTATGTATCAAGTATAAGCATTTTTTTTAATGTTAGTGATCTTCATATTGATTTTCAAAACTGTTGATGCAACATCAACATATTTTTTTAGAGGGCTTATTTTTGACACTTTAAATCTTTTTTATGTATCAAGTATGCACATTTGTTTTTGTCAGTGATTTTCAATACCTCTATCCACAAATATTCAAGTATATATTCAAATAATTCTTTATGATTACTACTTAGCTTTTATATTTAATTTGGTTTGAGATTCATAATTATATATTTATTTACGATCTTGTGTCTAGAATAAAGAATATGCATCTCCTCAAAGCGATCTACATATAATAGATAGCGAGCAAGTGATGCAACCAAAGCCACATTGTTCACAACCATTACGATGTTCACCTCACCTTCAAGGGAATTTAGGAGAAATAAATTGTATACCCTATACCATAGCTCCTAATACAATGACATATAATTTATTATACATTATAATTACATAGTTTTTCAATGCATTGTGTCTTCTTCATTTTGCATGGTCCCCATCTATTCATTATATCCATACCATTTCGCATTTTTATTGACCCATTTTTTATTATGTTGATATCAATTTCCATATTTATTGAATATGTTCTAACTTTTGCAGTAGGAAAAAAGGAATAATGATCTTGGGATGGTGAAAAGAACGAAAATTACACCCAAATACTTGAAAGCATGTCGGTTCAAGTCTCGAAAACAATACAAAGAGCATATATGCTCAACTAGTATTGCTCTTACTAAACCCACTAGGCTTACCATTTTGAGAGCTAAAACAACTCACCATGTTTAGGTAACTTGAACAAGTTTATAGCTTTAACTAGTGTTTTGTGTAAAAAGAAGTTTCTCCTTTTATCATGAATATTGTGTTTTTGAATGATAGACTAAACTTTCTCTCGATATGGAATGGTGTTTTAGAGAAGTGTCTTTCACATTTGAAATTGTATGTGCATTTTGTCTTATATGAATGATACACTTTAAAAGAGTTGCATATCAACTATACTTGTGATATATTCTTTGGAATTCTCCTAAATTTCATGACGTAAATGTCCATGATTATAATACATAAATGGCCATGATTCTTTCCTTGATTGCATGCTTGTTAGTAACTTGATCATGTCCTTTATGCACTGCTTTCACAAGATAGTAAGTCCTTAATAGACAAACTTAAATTTTCCTTTATTGTATAAATTTCTTAGGATTTAAGTTTTTTTTTATGGCCACCACATAAAGAATTATCATAGAAGAAAAAGATCAATTTTATTTTACTATTCATGCAATACTCTATTTTTATTACTTTTAATACAACATTTTACATGTTTATACTATATAATATTGCGATCGCTGCTTAGTTTCATTATCTAATCATTTTTCTTTGTTTTATTAAACAAGATAATAAACTAAACCCCTTGAAATTATTTAAAGAGTGTTGAATATATATAAAATATATATATATATAAGTTGGCAATAACTTTTGAAAAATGGAAATGTCTCTTGTTTTATCATATTCTCTTGCATGAAATCTCAATTTAATACACAACCATAATAGTCTATTACACTTAACTATTGAAAAGAAACTGAATCTAAAGCATGCAAATACAATCTAACTTTCAAGAACTATTTAATAACCTAAAAAGCCAAAAGACAAAAATATTTTAAAAATTTGTGAAAATATCTAATTTGTATGATTAGACATTGGAACCATGTTTAGAAATGTTCTAAATATTTTTATATTTTGAACATCAATCAATACATTAATTACAATAAATCTTAGATCAATAATAATTTATTAATACAACACAAATTTTACATGGAATACCCAATTTGGAAAAACCATGTGATAAAATGTACATCAAACTTCACCTCGACTCCAATGTCCTCTACCTTCTGCTTTCTATTTATTTTATGAGAGTCATCGAATATTTATATAGGCTATACAAAAAAGTGCTATGAGCACAATACAATGTCCAACCAAAACCATGGGTTCAAAACCATGTGCAAGCCATAAACCAGAATTATTATTTTTACATTGAAAACATAATTGTAGACATCTCACTTTATTTTATTTTATTATGGAGAACAAATACAACATTTAATTATTATCAATATGAATTATTTCAAATATATATATTTTTCAATTAAATGATTTATTTAATGTTATTTATAATGATAATTTGAATAAATCTATTGTTATAAATGATAATATATTGAATTAAAGAAAATCTAAATGAAACATGAATTGTGAAAATATTAGCTTAATTAAAATTTCAATAAAATTATTAACCTAGTAATAACTCATTTAGTTTCGCAGAGAGAAATAAAATCTTAATGTGAAAAGAGTGCAAATAAATATTTAAAGTTTATGGCAACTATTAATGTAACTTAATTTTGTTTTATATTTTAATTTTTAACCCCCCATATATATATATATATATATATATATATACCATAAATTTTTTTTTTTTTTAATAAGATTTTGATTTTTTTTAATGGAATATAAATTTTAAATGCAACCCCAAATTCTAGTGATTGTTTAAGCAAATTACAATAAAAAATTGTGAAAGCTTCATAATTACATTTGTTTATGTACATTGAATTTATATCATAGTTATTAATTGGCAATTGAATACACAAATATGCATAGATTTCTTGGATCTCACATCTGACCTTTACACTATCAATAAAATATAAAATAAATTACATTTTAAAAATTGAAAAATATAATAACACAGTGAAAACTGATTTATCCTCTTAATGGAATTTTCAACATCTAGACGACATCATTATACAAGAAGTAAATTGCAATAAAATTTTAATATAAAAGAAGTTTTATTTGAATGTTATTTATTAGTTATTAGTAACTTGTTTTTGTTAGTTATAAAACTTTTATTGAGATTAAGTGTAGGAACACAAACTATGTACTTGAAAAAGGGTGTCATATCATTCTTCAATGCATGATATTTTTTTATTACTGGACTAACATGTACACATTCATCATGGTGGTGCATTTGTAATGTTCATAGTATTATTTTTCATTGAACATCATTTGTAATGTGCATGGAATTATTTTTCACTCATTCGTATTACTTGATATTGGTGAGGTGTCCTTCGAAAGAGATAATGTTTGTGGTCATTTCACTTCATTTTTATATATAGAGTGAAATAATCACTCTAATTAGGAATTCGATTAGAACTTGATGACCATGACCTAGGACCAAGTAAGTTTGTTTTTTTCCTAAACAAACACTTACAAAATAAGACTCCTAATCAATGCCTTGATTTCAACTCTAGGTCCACATGTTTAATATGTAGGTTGTTCCATCCATATGTTTCACATGGAAGGCATTCATTTTATGTTAAGAACTATAAAGGGAAAGTTTGGATAGGCCTCTCTTACAGTTGGTTCCTAGTAATGCCCCTAGCACTGAAAGCGACTCAGTTCTCAAAGAGTAGAGAAAAACATGTGATTCAACTAATTTCATATATGATGTGCAAGTAAATCTTCCATATATCCACAACTTCTGTATATGTGCATATATGGAAGTTGCACATATATAGAAGATATGAAGATATACAGAAGTTGTGCATATATGGAAGATATGTGATATGGAAAATGCGTTTATACAAAAGTTGTGTGACTTTTGTATATGTACATATTTTTGGTATATGCACAACAACAATATATACACAACTTCTGTATATGCGCATATCTTCCTTAGATGGGCAACTTTCGTAATGGGCATATTTTTTGTATATGATATATATGTAAGTTGTGCATATATGAAATATATAGAAAATATGTGATACGAAAGATGCATATATAGAAGTTGTGTGGCTTCTGTATATGCACATATTATGTATATGTTCATGTGTTCCATATATGCACAACTTCAGTATATGTGTATATCTTTCGTATATGTGCATATATGAAAATTGCACATATAATGTAGATGTGCATTTACGGTAAATGTGCAACTTCATATTTTGTATACGCGCATGTGTTCCATATATCCACAACCTCCGTATATGTGCATATCTAAAAATTGCACATATACAGTAGATGTGCATATATGGTAAACATGCAACTTCCATATATGTGCATATTTTCAGTAAAGGCGCACTTTCATATATGTGCATATCCTTTGTATATGTGTAACTTTCATATATATGCACATCTTCCATATATGTGCAACTTCTATATATGCACATATTTTTCATACACGAAAGTTGTGCATATCTGGACACTGTCATTTATGCATATTACGAAAGTTGCGCATAACTTCTGTATATGTGAACTTTTATATATGTGCATATATGGAAGTTGTATATGTGCAACTTCTTTATATGTACATATCCATAAGTTGTGCATATGTAGAAGATATGTGCATATACATAGGCTATGCACATAACTTCCGTACATGTGCAACTTTTATATACGTGCATCTACCATATATACGCAACTTCCATATATGCACATATACAAAAGTTGTGCACAACTTCAACATCCGTATGTATGCGATCTCTGTATATGCACATATCTTTTTTATATGTGCACATACGAAAGATATGAGACGTATAAGATGTGCATATATAAAAATTGTGTGAATTTTGTATATGTACAACTTCATTATAAGCATAGTTTACATATATGCACATCTTCTATATATGTACAATGTCATGAAACCAGCTCACAAAAAGATAGAAAAGAGAGATCCACGCCTTAGAATTCAGCCTATTCGAGGGGGCAACCTCCTTTACATTACATAAATGAACAATTCTTGGATGATTCAAATGACAAAACCTCCTTTCTATATATAGGAGTCTATGGAGTCACAATATAATCCAGCCGACCTAACAATAATAATATAAAGCCACAAAAATAACAATAGAGGGATTCTATGGGCACATTAATAACAATATGGGGGTAATGGGGGCACAAAAATATAAATAAGGGGTATAACTACAATAGTAATGGGGTAATCACTAGTATTATAGGGACCCAACATGCCCCTCTCCTTCAAAAAAGTGTTGTCCTCAACGCTTGAGTAGCTCAGGATACTTCTGCATAAAATTCTCATCCTCCCATGTGGAATCTTCAGCGGATAAGTTCTTCCACTTGATAAGGTACTCTGAAATTGATCGATTTCGTAGCTGTCGAGTTCTTGTTTCTATAACTGCTTCCGGTTCCAATATAATTTTTCCTTCCTCGTCAAGTTCTGGCAATATTGTTTGAACTGGGAGCTTGTCGCCTATAACCTTCTTTAAGCATGAAACATGGAAAACTGGGTGCAATCGAGAAGCTGCAGGAAGCTCCAATTTGTATGCCATAGTACCAATCTTTTGCAACACCTTGTACGGACCATAATACTTTGGTGATAATTTATTATCCTTCTTAGCTTGCTTGAGGGACATTTGCTTATATGGTTGTAGTCGTAGGAATACCCAATCACCTACATCAAAACTTCTTTCACTGCGATGTTGATCTGCCTGTTGTTTCATTCTATTCTGTGCCAACACGAGGTTATCCTTTAAGAGTTGGAGGACTTGTTGTTGATGTTCGATGTGATGTTCCACTGCCTGAACCTTAGAATTTTCTCTTAAATATGATGTGATGGATGGTGGTTGATACCCATAAAGTGCCATAAATGGGGTCATTTTTGTTGCTGTGTGAAAGGAAGTGTTATACCACCATTCAGCCAGAGGCAACCATTTGACCCATTGTGTCTGTTTATCAGATACAAAGAAACGAAGATATCCTTCCAAACATTTGTTTACTATCTCAGTTTGCCCATCAGATTGAGGATGATAAGATGAGCTATGAGCTAACTGAGTACCAAGACAAGAAAATAATTGTGTCCAAAAATTTCCAGTGAAAATGGGATCTCTGTCACTTACAATAATCTTTGGGTTTCCATGTAGCTTTTGAACTGTTTCCATAAATGCAGTAGAAACTGTACTGGCTTTAAATGGATGTGATAATGCACAAAAGTGTGCATACTTGGTAAGTCTGTCAACTACCACCATGATGACACTCTTTCCCTCAGACTTGGGTAAACCTGTGATAAAATCCATTGATACCTCCTCCCAACGTTGGCTTGGAATGGATAAAGGTTGTAATAGACCCGGTGTCTTAATTGTTTCAACTTTATTTTGTTGGCAAACCAAACATTCTGCCACAAACTTTTGAATATCTGATTTAAGGCCATCCCAAAAAAATTCCTTCTTAACCCTGTGGTAAGTTTTTAAAAATCCTGAGTGCCCTCCTAAGGGAGAAGTGTGCAATTCCATAAGAATCTTTTGTTTTAGCTGGGAATTTTTACAGAGGTATAAGCGATCTTTGTACCATAACGAATCATTTTTCCAGCTAAATGTATCAGACGTACTGGAATCTTGTTGTAGCTTTCGAATAAGTGCCCACACTTCTTCGTCATTCTTCCATTCCTCCCTTGCTTCATTTATCCAATCTGGTTGGATGATAGAAATAGCGCACAACAATGCTTCCACATCCTCATCCTTCCTTGAGAGTGCATCTGCCACCACATTTTGCTTCCCTTTTTTGTAGATGATTTCAAAGTCATAACCCAACATCTTTGTGACCCACTTTTGTTGCTCTTCAGAGGATAATCTTTGTTCTAAAAAGTATTTAAGGCTATCATGATCTGTTTTTACCTTGAAGTGTCTTCCCATTAGGTAGGGTCGCCATTTCTTAAGTGCATGGAGTATTGCCAACATTTCCTTCTCATAAATAGCTTTGCTTAGAAACTTTCCCTTGATTGGACGACTTTCAAAAGCAATGGGTCTTTCATCTTGCATTAGAACAGCACCAATTCCATTTCCTGAAGCATCACATTCCACAATAAAGGTTTTTGTGAAGTCCGGTGTAGCTAAGACCGGTGCTTGGCACATTGCCTCTTTAAGATGTTTAAAGGCCTTTGTTGCTTCCGGAGTCCATGAAAATGCATCTTTCTTCAATAATGTCGTTAGAGGTGTTGCTATTCTCCCATAATTCTTAACAAATTTGCGATAATACCTTGTCAACCCAAGAAATCCACGCAAATGCTTTATGGATGTGGGGATTTTCCATTCCTTAATGGCTTTAATTTTGGTAGGGTCTACCTTAACTCCTTCATGAGATACAATATGACCCAAATATTCCACCTCCTGGACTCCAAAGAAACATTTGGATCTTTTGGCATATAATTGTTTCTCTTCCAATAGTTGTAGCACCCTGTCAACATGTTCAACATGATCCTTCCAAGACTTGCTGTAGATAAGTATATCATCAAAAAATACTAACACAAATTTTCTAAGGAATGGTTTAAAAATTGAATTCATCAAACCTTGAAATGTTGAAGGTGCATTGGTAAGGCCAAAAGGCATGACCAAAAATTCATAATGACCCTCATGAGTTCTAAATGCCGTTTTCGGAATGTCTTCAATCTTCATTCTGATTTGATGATATCCTGAACGAAGATCCAACTTGGTGAAGTAAATTGATCCATGCAATTCATCCAGTAATTCATCAATGACAGGAATGGGGAACTTATCTTTAATAGTGAGCTTGTTGAGCTCCCTATAATCCGGACACATGCGCCATGATCCATCCTTCTTGTGCACCAATACTACTGGAGCAGAGAAAGAACTTTGACTCGGTTGAATTATACCAGCCTCTAGCATTTCTGCAACCATACGTTCAATTTCACTTTTTTGGACATAGGGATATCTGTACGGCCTGATGTTTGGAGGAACACTTCCTGGAATCAGATGAATAGCATGATCATGATCACGCATAGGTGGGAGACCTTTGGGAGTCTCAAATACCTTGGAATGATTGTCCAGGACTTTTTGGAGATCTGGAGAAATAGATGATTCTAATGTGGAAACATCTAGCGAACATAATTGTGCAATTACACCCCTTTTCTCCTTTTTTAGAAGATTTGTCATACCATTAGAGCTGATTATCTTTCCTGGTTTCCCTGCAATACCCCTTAATTCAACTTCCTTTCCTTCCACAGAAAATTTGATGAAAAGTTCTTGAAAATTAAAAGCTATTGTACCCAAGGATTGTAGCCATTGAACTCCTAGTACAACATCAGCACCTCCCATTGGAATGGAAAGCATTGGGCTAGTCAATACATATTCTCCCATGGATAGCTTGATATTATGGCACTTTCCAAAGCAATTTATTGTTCCTCCATTTGCAATCATCACTTGACACTCTGGTGCTGGATATAGGAAGCAATTCAATTCTTTTGCTACCCTACAATGAATAAAATTGTGGGTGCTTCCTGAATCAATCAACACTATCACCTTTTTCTTCTTGATTTGTCCTTCTATCTTGATGGTTTGAGGAGTGGTAATTCCCGCCAATGCATTACAAGATATGGTTGGATTTATTTGTTCTTCATCTAGGCTTTGTTCCTGGAATATATCTTCTTCTTTTGACCTTTCTTGCTCCTTTTCTTCTTCCTCTTCACAATCTATGTAGAATAATTTCTTCTCCACACACTTATGACCTTTAGTGTATTTGCTATCACAACTATAACAAAGCCCTTTTGCTCTTTTTTCTTCCAATTGTTGTGGAGTCAACTTTATAGGTTGTGGAAGACTAGGGGCAACTGCCGTTCCGTCTTTATAGTTGTGAGTGGTATGCTTCCTGGTTGCCATAATTTTGCTTTCCATTTTTCTTGCTAACCTGAATGCCTTCTCTAATGAATCAGGTTCCCAAAGTCGAACATCATGTTGGATATTATCCTTTAAAGACCCTATGAACACATCAATCCTATGCTGCTCTGGAATATCTTTTACCCTTATGTTCAATTTTTGGAACTCCTCAATGTGCTCCATTATTGAACCCTTTTGTTTGAGACTTATCAATTGGCTAAAAAAAGTGTTGCTTTTTGTATCCTCATAATGTGCTATCAATTCTTCCGTAAAAATTGCCCAAGTGATAAATTGTTTACGAGAGCAAAGCCATTGATACCATACAAATTGATTTGGTTCCAAATATAAAGTTGCCATACATACCTTTTGTGTGTTTTGCACATTATTGAGATCGAAGAACTGCTCCATCTGTAATATCCATGTGGCGGGATCCTTGCCATCAAACTTCCTCATATCAATTTTTGGAATATGGTGGGTCTTCGATCCAACATTAGAATCTATGGAATCATGATTAACATTACTTTTGTTCACATCATGAGCTTCCTTTACAACCTTTTCACCATTAGTAAGTATCTCTTGTAGAAAATTTGTCAAATATGTCTTCAAATCTGCCATGTCTGTCTTCAAATCTGTCTTCAAATTTGCCATGTCTTTCTTCAAATCTGTCTTCAAATCTATCTTCAAATCGTCCATCTTAGCTTCCATGCCTTTTATCTTAGATTCCACGCCATTTATCTTAGCATCTGTTAGCTTTTGTGAGCGTGACATTTGTTGCACTTGTTCTTGTAATTTTGATATATCATGTAGCATTTCTTCCTCTTCTTCATGAGTCATGCTAGAGCTTTCAGGTTCCTTTATTTACTTTATAGAAGCCTGATATTGAATCTGATGTATCTCTGTAATTTCGATTCATCCAGTTCTGAAATTGTGACCTGTAGTAGCCTTCTGTGTCCTCTTTCCAATGCCACTAGTCTGAACCAAATTGGATTCTCCAAGAAAGAGTTATGCACAATCTCCCGCAGTGACCTTCTTACGAAATTTCAATCCGATGCTTAGAAAGAAAGTTATGACGATTTTCCCCAGGTCACCTGTTTTGATTGTAATTCAGGAGTCTGCAAAAAGACCAACTTCCTGAGATCATATCTCCGAAAATATCACACGAAAAGCTCTGAAATTCGGACCCAAGGTTCAGCGCGATTTCTTCTCAAATGGGTTTTTTTGCGACTTCTGAAACGTCACAGAAAAAAAGTTATAGCGAAAATTCCACGATGACCTGTTTGGAGCAGCGAAACCCTAGAATCCAAAGCTCTGATACCAAATGTTATGAAACCAGCCCACAAAAAGATAGAAAAGAGAGATCCACGCCTTAGAATTCAGCCTATTCGAGGGGGCAACCTCCTTTACATTACATAAATGAACAATTCTTGGATGATTCAAATGACAAAACCTCCTTTCTATATATAGGAGTCTATGGAGTCACAATATAATCCAGCCGACCTAACAATAATAATATAAAGCCACAAAAGTAACAATAGAGGGATTCTATGGGCACATTAATAACAATATGGGGGTAATGGGGGCACAACAATATAAATAAGGGGTATAACTACAATAGTAATGGGGTAATCACTAGTATTATAGGGACCCAACATACAACTTTCATATATGCACATATACGAAAGTTGCGCATACTTCATATATGCGTGACTTTCATATGTGCACAAATTCTACATATGTGCATCTACAGAAGTTGCACACATGTGAAAAATTTCATATATGCATAAAGTGGGTTAAGTGTAAAAGTGTTTAGGTCAGATTATATCATTCAAACTAAATTAATATATTGAATATATGCGAGTTTAAAATGTTAAAATATATTAGATAATATAAAATTAATATGAAAGAAAATCAACAATCATTACATTATTTAAAAACCAATTTGAATATTTAAAATTTAGTTATAATAATAAGATGAATTAGATAATATTTATTTTGATTTAAATAATCTAATATTGATTTACTAGTTTTTTTTTACTAGCTATATTTTTATAAGTTTTGATTCAAATTATTTAATGTTTTCTTATAAATGTTCAATCATAATTAGAACTGTTGTGCCACCTAATTGGAATTGTCCTATATAAATTGGTTTAGCTTAATTTGTTTTTTAAGTTATATTGTTTTGGAAAATTTAATATAAGTTTGTTTTTAAAACTATTATTTAATTCGTGTATATAATCTTTATCATGCACATGATTATTTTTTTCTTTCATATAAATATTTTGGAGTTAATATTGATCATAAGATTTAACTTGACTTATAATATTAGAAAAAAAAATGGAAGATAGAAAACATAGTTTGATCTGAAAAAACAACTTAGTTTTGACATAATTACTTGCCCAATAACTTATTCATGGTTGATGAAGGTTAAGATATAGAATCTTATGATCATCTTTTTATTATGATAATTTAATAAGGATGATTTGTTAGATATTTAAAGATGACATGTTCGACATCTAAGGATGTTGTGCTTGATCGTTGAGGATATTATGTTTGATATTACATGATATGGTTGTGTTAATTGTTACGTTAACAATTAACACAAAAGTAGTACATCCATAGATTTGAAATATACAATAACTTTTTAACAACGACAAACAAAAAGTATTTATAATAAAAATTTGTACCAATTCAATTTGATTTTACTTTAAGATAACTTATGTTATGAGTGACAAAAATTTCTAGAGAAATCTATTATTTCTTATCCCAAATACAACACTTCACATAATATTTATGCTCAAGTAAAGTAATCAACAGATAAGATAAAAAATAAAAATAAAAATAAATAAATAAATAAATATAAAGCTACTACACTTGTCATTCATGTTTTGTCTTTTTACTAGTGTACATTTTCTTTGGTGCACTCTAACTATGCATGCATATTTCTTCTATGTATTCTCACCATACATACTTTTTGTGCTCTTATTATTTTATTCTCACCATACATTCTTTTTGTGCTCTTATTATTTTATTCCCACCATAGATAAATAAAGGAATTGTTAATATATATATAAAACAAAAATAGAAGAAAAAATATCTTAAATAACACTGGAGCAACTTGCCAATGAATTTTTCATCTTTACATGTTAGCATTAAAGTGGTAAAAGCTCAAATCTTTACCTATTTTTGAAAATTTTATTGTAAGACATGTATAGTGTAATTTAAAACTTTTAGTATTCTTTTTCAATAAATTTAAAATTAAAATAAATCCAAATCTGTGTGTGTGTGTGTGCGCGCTCTCTCTTCATGTACATGATACATATATCATTAAGAAAAGTTCCATGGTAATGATATGTTCGCCCATACATGTAACATCAAGTAAGATATAAATATATAAGTAGCTTAACTTGCAAATTTGATAATTTGTAAATAAATAAAAAAATTCCATTCTAACTACATTTATCAAAAGTAATGTAACATTGATAGAATACAACATCAAATCCACATCATGAATTTAAAATTCAATGACGACATTGTCATATACACAAGTCCATATTCATATATTTGTATTCAAAATCAGTTCAGCTATACATTTTTCTTTTTAAAAAAATGGAACTTCATTCCCAACATAGATAATGGAAGTTCATGCCCATAGATGACATAATGGCAAATTGGCATCATGACTAATCTAGAAAATGGGTCTATAAGTCACCGTCACCACTCTTGGCACTCCCAAGTGCATTTCCAAATTGAAATCGCTGTGAAAATTACAATAATCAATTAGTTATAAAAACTAAAATGCATAGAAACAATTCTATTAATTCATGATAAGATTTTGATCAACTACTCATTCTCACCGTGAATATCCAAGGCAATGGAGAAGGTTTCCCTTCTTAGGTAGATGGTGGAGCATTTAGTGTTGGATATAGGTGTGGTTCAGGGGTGATGGATAATGGCATGGCATAAGTGAAATAGGAATAAGGTAGTTGGTGTGGGTGGTGATACGCCTCATCAGTGATACGACAATGGGAATCACTCTATGGGGAAATTGGAATGTTCAAGATGGATGATTGAAATAATGAGAAGGGTGAGATGACTAAAGGGTAAGGATGGACATTGAGAAGGTTTTGGGGAGGTGGTTATATTCATCAAAGAATTTATGAAAGAAAAAGGTGGTGGGTGTGGGGAATGATACGTCCCCATCAGTTGTACAATAGGGAGAAGCACCCTCAGAGAGGAAATTGGGATGCTAATGCCTGGAGCAATGTTCCCAATATTAGATTTTTTCAACAATATGCCCACCAAATAATCCAAGTCGACAAGTTGGAACATTGTGATATGAGGGTAACCACTGTAATAATAAAAAAGTTTATATATTTAAACAAATGCACTGAAAATGATAATATATCATATTTCACATAAAACAATGCATAATATCAAATTTACATACCAATTTTGTGTATAATAGAATGTCACATTAGCTCAGGCATGCGGTCCACATTTCTTTGTTTTTGAGAAGATATCTTCAATTGTTCATACATGCCTCTTTTTTTGCACAAACGTGTCGAATGCTTTCAAATTGTAGTTTATCTTTCCCTGATTTTGACTTGCAACTACATCACCTTTCTTTATTGAAGACCTGGAATAACATAATTTTTAAAGAGAATATACATTAACAATATTTTTTGTCTCTTATAAAAAGAATAAACACTTCACCTTAACGCTTCAATTTCAACAATAACATCATCTGTGATGGAGGCTTGAACAACTAATCTGGTCGCTCTTTATTTCCAATGGAAAATAAGGTAGATATCCATTTACAAATATCAACTATAGAATTGTGTTATGATATCACCCAAGCTACTGAATAAATTTCAAAAAGGTGAAATAAAAAATAGTATCATATTCACGAGTAGAAAGGTTAAATTTCTTCTCTATATGAAAAGTTAGAGGCAATTTTCTATTGAAAATTTCACTCAAACTAAGGGTTGATAGGGGGACAAAGCATTGGGATTGATCTTTCTTTCTCTTCTTGGGTGATTCTCATTCCATCACTTCAACAACTTATAAATGAACCCATCCACCTAGTTGAGTGAATGAATGAGATTGACCCCCAAATCAACCAACATATATCTACTTCTCAACCATCCAATTAACATTCTCAATTGCTTCATACAATGAATGGGAGGATAGAGATCTAGCCCAACCATTAATTTTTTAGGTCAAAGAAGTCTTATAGTGAAATGACAAAGGTCAAAGAAGGCACAACCAATAGGAGTTTTCGTTTGCATAGATGTGAGGGAACAACAGGCAAATCTAGTCAAGTCATCTTAAGAGGGATTAATGTCTCACGACTCTTGAGAGAGTGAGAAATTCCCAATGAGAAGACCTCATTTTTTCACCTATCCAACTAACCATATTAGTTAGGCTCTATTTGAGCAAAGAGTAAAAAATAATAAAAGACCCACACAATACCATCCCTTATTTTTCTATTTTATTAAAAGAGCAATACGTTGAAGCATCCTCCATTTAAAAACAATTTCATCAAAAGTGTAATAAGAGCTAAAAATATTCTAAAGAGAATGATTACCTCAATGCTAGTGTTGTTAATGAAGAGGGGAAAATATCAATGATGTGGTTGATCATGTGTGGCTTGCTAGTAATAATAGACCCCTTATTTACACTCAAATGTTCATTGTGTGTCATAGCTTTGAAACAAATCAATACAATGGATTAATGAGAATGGCGGCTTTCAATAATAAAGATGGCAAAGAAAAAGAAAAAAAGCACTAAATAAAGTTTGGATTTAAATAAACAAACAAAAAAGATATCAAATATGTTTTATATGACTTATTCATTTCGTAGGGAAATCCTATGCACCCACAAATACCTATATAGATACTAACAACTGAAAACACTACATTTTTACCATACAACATATATTTTCCTATATTTTTCTTTTTTAATTACTCATGAATACACATTCTAATATTTTAATATAAATTTCAAATACCCTCATTTTTCTTTCTATACAAGGACCAACAGAGTTTATAATCCAAATTAGGGCACAACAACGACCAACCAAGGTTACGGACGACCCAATAAAACTCAATACCATCTTTGAAAATGGTCGACTCGAAACGAAAAACCTTACCAAACTGAATTGGTCGTACCTTAGGACCAATCCAATAAGCTAGCTCTGTCTCACGTTAAGATTAAAAAAAATTATTGTTATTGGCCCTTTTTCCATTATTTTTATCTATTTCTTTTTAAATGCAACTTATTCCGTTAACAAAAGGGTTACTTCGTTCTGTTAATTCATATGCAATGTGATTCATTTGCCACAAAGGTTGAATAAATTGTGCGAAGGATATATTGCCTACAAAACTATGGATTGGTGCGGTGAAAACTGCAAGGGTTGAGTGAATCTCACTCATAAACCATTTTTGGAGATCAGGTTGTTTCCTCAAGTTGCTCTAATGGACGGAAGGCTAAAACCAATTCATGGGTCCTCCGCCTAGTAGCTTGGTTCACCAAATGAATTGAAAGGATTGAATTTTGGAGCAAAATAATCCTCCAACAGTTTGTTCATTGACATTATATTAGGGAAACAATTTACAAATCTTGACCACTCAAATAACAAAAATTTCAGCGCTTATTTCTCCGGATTCAGTAAGCTAATATTTCTTACATATTTGGATCTCTATTTCAATTGCTTGGACGTGGACAAGACAAATTCCATCTGATTTAGGTGATCTGAAAAAGAAAGAGGCACTTCAATTTTTGTTTGATATATAACCAACATATAGAGTTCACCCTAATTTTTGGTGTTGGAAAACGCAGTTGCCCCGTTGGTTGTTCACCAGGTTTTTTGGAAATCCACTTTGCCGATTTCCTTAGAATTGGCCGATGCCTTATACAGTCTTCATTACAATAAATCCAGTGAGCTAAATATAACTATACGCTATTGCGAAGGTTGCTAGGCATTTGACTGCTATCCGCTCACTCACATTTATGCAAATTCTAACTTTAATTTATAAGGAACCTTTGACCAAGAGCTGTTAACCGAAGCGAGTGACCCGCTAAAGCTATGGACATAAAATGAGAAACTAACTTTGCCTTTACTCCATTAATCGTTGGAACCATAGTTACCAAATACGGGCGTATCGGCGAAAAAGTCCGGAGATTCGCCGATTCACTTTGGTACGATAGGTAATTGGGCAAATCTGAATTTGATTTCGAAGACCAAAAATTATCTTTAAAAACAAAAACCGTTTCCATATTGAAAAAAAATTCTAAAATGTTCTTCTATCAACTGTGTGTTCCAAGTCCACGACAACATTATTATCCAGAGCCTAGTTTATGCCAAAGTAACCGAATCTGGAACTTTCTATTGACTATGTTAGTTTTCATCACTAAAGGCTTATACTTTCCAAAACACTCTACAGTATCATTATTAGCTGGCTTATTCTGGAACTACCCCTTTCTGGGAGCTTATGGTTAAAATGTACAACACAGAGTGACACTTAAAAACTATAACTTTTGTTTATATACTGTTGTTTGTATTTGTGAATGGAATAATATTAAAAATGGTAACAAATAAGTAAATTTATATGTTATTTTTATATTGAAAAATAGTTATAAAATACTAAACTGTTAGGGCAAATAAATAGTAAGTAAATTTATATGTTATTTCTATATTGAAAACAAATTAGAAAATAATGACCTGTAACTACATATGATAAAGATTTGTGAATGATTTTTTTCAGAGAGAAAAGCATCATGATATTATATTAAGAGAATATAATGGGCTGATACATATAAGGCCATATCATTCTGGCCGTCTCATCATGTAGATAATAACAGATAGGACTAACACTGACAAGATCTGAGCTGATACAAAAGGAATACCAAATGTCAAAACAGATATATCATGATAAATCCTTGAAAACCCATCCAAAAATGGGAGAAGATCTATATGTAGAAAAAGTTCCACATAAACCACAGAAAAACCGATGAGAGAAGAATAGAAAAACCCATGTGAAAAGGAAAACCAACAGGATCAAGCAGGATCAAGCAAAGCAGATATATAGACCAGAACAGAGGCAATTGGTGCCTTGGACTCCTGAAAGATGCAGGCATTCCTCCATTTCCACAGAAACCAGCACGTGATAATGAATAACGATCTCCATGTTGGGCGCTGATCACTCCACCATTTGAAGCCCTCCTGAACAGATGAGAAAACCTGGTAAGGAAAACCATGAGATGAGGAGAGATCATACCAGATTTGGGACGATGCCGGACACTGAAAGAACATGTGGACGTTTGATTCAGACGCCTGACAACACATGGAACATCTTCCCGGACCCATCCATCCCTTCCTTTGAAGAACCTCCCATGTAAGGTTCCTATTGGAAAAAATCAGCCATGAAAATAAAATTGTCTTAAGCGGACAGGATGCTTTCCAGAATTTGGATGGAAAGATGGGTGCGGGAAGCGGCGGAAGATTAGTTGAGGCAGCTTCATATAAATCCTTTACACGAACAGAGTGAGAGGAGTTCCGCATCGACCATGCCAATTCATCTTTTGAACCTGTTTGTTTAATGCCTTTACCTACAAAATTATTAACAGTAGTAACCCAAGTAGGCTGAAGAGAAAAAGGCAAACCAAGATCATCTCCATCCTTCCAGATTGGCGAAGATGACGACCAAGATTGAATCAATTTATTCCATGAGAAGTGACCCTTTGTGTGCAGGAATGATATCAGTTCGGGAGTGAGCATGGATTCCAGTCCATACACAGTTGAATCAATACCAATAAGGATGCTAGAGCCGGTAGATATACGCCATCTTAAGAAATCCATGAAGAGCGCCTGTACCTTTCTGAAGCTGAGCCAGATAGCTGATCCCCTTTTTGAACCCAGTGACTTCCTCCTATGCCAATATACCACAGACCTACCTTTCAGATATTTTTGTTTGATAATAGAGTTCCATTTGCCATCACCGAAAATGCCTCTGTGGAGAGATTTGCAGAGGAGGGCCTTGCCAAAAGACCTCATATGTAAAAGGCCCCAACCACCTACCCTCTTCGGTCTTGAGATGGAGTCCATCTTGACTAAGTGGATCTTAGAATGATGAGATCTTCCACCCCATAGAAAATTTGCAGATAAAGAGACCATTTTGCTAATAATAGAAGCGGGTAGAAAATAAAGATGAGCCCAATAAACCGCAAGGTGAGATAGGACAGTCTGAACCAGGATAAGTCTACCTCCCAGAGATAGGAATCGCATCTCCCATCTTGAAATTTTATTATAGAAACGATCAATCAGCCATAACCAGTCCTGTTTGCGGTTCCCTTTTGGTTTGAGGAGGAAGCCCAAATATTTAAAGCCCTCCTTTATTGATGCCAGATTAATACCAAATAACGCGGCAATCCATTGAGCTAACTCCTGATTAGAGTCATTGTGATACAACTTGGATTTGACCCTGTTTATGACCAAACCCGATGCTGATTGAAACTTTTGAAAAATCTCGTTGAGGCAGAGCCAGCTTGATTTGCAAAGCATGGCAAAGATAAGAATGTCATCGACGAACAGGTTATGAGAAAGAAATATATTCTTACAGATCTTGATCGGAGTGCATCGTTGATCAGCTACTGCTTTGTTGATCTGTGTGCTGAGAGAATTCATGACAAGGATAAAGAGGAGGGGGGAGAGAGGACAGCCCTGGCGCAGTCCTCTCTCCGCCTGAAAGAAAGATGAAGGGATACCATTGATGATAACTGAGTATTTAACATTTTCGACACATGCCATCACCCAGTTAATTCCCTGAGTCCTCAGTCCAATTTTTGCGAGGAGGATTCTAAGGAACCCCCAATCCACACAGTCATAAGCCTTTTCCAGATCTATCTTTAGAATAGCTGCATCAATGTTTTTTGATAAAACTGAAAATAAGCATTCCTGTGTCGAGGTGATCGCATCAAGAATATTCCTATCTTTCAAAAACGCATGCTGATCCCTGGAAATGAAGGAATTAAAGACATGTTTCATTCTCTCAGCAATAATTTTTCAAAATTTATATATAAATTTTAAAATTTTTAAAAATATATTAAATATCTGTAAGATGAGTATTCTCTAATTTTTGGGAGAGACAATTTTTTTTAAGTATCAAATCGAATTTGAATTCGGTAACTATAATTAGAACATAAACTAGATCTGGGACGGGAACAACAAAAAATGTTGAGAACACTGGATCTTTCGAACCAGTGGTGAATATGGCTACAGCCAATCGCGGCCTCCTTTTCCTTCTGAGGCAAGGCAACTGCTCACACAATGGGCGAGTTATATGCAATATCATTACATAGTTTGCAGAAATAATGGTTATTCATAGGTTTCACAAGACCATGTGGTCTCTACAAAAGGTTCAGTCAACCACTATTTTTCAAACTTCAAACTCAGCAACCACTAAAATTATAATGATCATTCATTGTCTTCTCACAAAATATTTACATGAAAATTAAACATGTGCAGAGCAGTATACACCCTGTGTTTCTTTCCCACCATTCAGTGACTTCTTTTCTTAATACAAATAAAAAAAAATGTAAACATGGGTAGATAAACACATACCGTTGTTTTTTCTCTTTTCAATTCTACCCATTCCATTCAAAGCTCTATAATGTACCGTTTCCAAAATTTTCTCCTCCACTAACTGTACAGCGATAATAAAAATGTATTGGACAAAATGCCAAGGGAACAGGTAATTGTGCTAAGAGAAAACACTTAAGGTGTCTTTACCTGAATCCCAGAAATCCCTGGTACAAACCACCATAGCCCCATGGATTTCAGAAATGGAACGCTGAAATTTTCTTACTATGTGAAACACTGATAACTCGACTCAAATGATAAAATAGGAATGAAATTAAAAGGCAGTTTTAGACATAGATATATAGAGGGTAGGGTGTCACCTGTCGTATCAGTCACATGGCGTACCATTCACGCAGGCCACTGTTGCGTCGCACAGTCGATGTCCTTCAAACCGACGATGTGATGGATATGGTCTTCTTTCGGTCTGATGGATGTCGGTCTCATGGCCTCCATCCATTATTCTGCCCAGGATATTCTGTGCACATAGATATTAGGGTAGGGTCCATAAACGTCAGGGTAGGGTTTCATCGATCTTATCGGTGACAAACCTAACACTACGAAAACTTGCAGGCGTGCCTTTCACGCCACTGCTGCGTCACACATTTGATGTCCTTCAAACCGACGACGTGATAGATATGGGCTGAAAATAACTATGGCTTGGTCTCATGACCTCCAACGATTTTTCTGCCCCATATTTTAATAATTCAAAGTTAAAAATAATGAGGTAAATGGACTTTTATCAAAATTTTAGTTTATATTTTCTTTTTAATTTTCATTTTTTTTCACAAATTGAACATTGATGAGCGGAGGAGAAAGATTAAAGGATTAGGCCCACGCTTGAAGCATATACTTCCTTAGCATATTATATTTTGTTTGATTTATTGAACAGTTTAAAAAGTCTTCCAGTTACACCAAGCGTAATTATTTCAGTATGAGGATGTCTCTTTAAGTATTAGTACAACCATGAGCAGGAACATATAATAAATTGATTTAAATAGAAGTCGAGTTATATTATGAATACAAATAATATTATCTTTTTGTACATAAAAATTAATGAAGACTATTTATTTATCATCAAAATTTTAATAATAAAGAATTATATTTGCATTCAATCCATTTTTATTTATAGTACTTATGGTCATGTTTTTATTTTATTTTTCAGCATGGAAAAAAGCTATATTACTATTCATTCATTATGAGAAATAAAAAAACAGTACAACATGTGACGTTTATGTTAACCATATATATGTGTCGAATAAGGCTATCTAAAACATAACAGAGAAAAGACAAAATCAGAGCCCATGACTACAAATCCTCATCTAAATGATCAGAATAAGATGGAGGCATTATAAGGATCATCAACAGAAAGCAAGATCAGAAAATATGAAGTACTAAGCAGAATAGGAAAAAGCACAGAATTGGGTACTTGGTACATACCAGATTGGAGGAGAGGAGTGAATGAGTTAGGTACCCGGCAGAATGAATTCCTGTATATGGTGCAATTTGTCCCCCACTGATATACTCATCTTCCAGAATTCGTTTTGAGAAGCAAGGCCTTTTTTTGATAGAGAATCAACAACTTTGTTTTTTTCTCTATCTATATGGTTGATAGAATAGTCCTTTCAATTTTTCCAGATTGAGTCTATTCTGCTCAACCATCCCAAAAGGTTGTGGATTTTTATGGAGTGAATAGACCTTACATGGTCGATTATAACCTTTGAATCACCAAATATTTGTAGATCCTAGATGTTAAGATAGTCACAGAAAATGAGGAGACCTGCTAGTGCCATTACCTCTGCTTTGCTATTTGTTCCTTTACCTCCGTGCCAAAATATGTCGATATGCTGACCCTCCATTAGGATAATATAGACTCCACATGCACAACAACCATTTTGGGCCACCCCATCAAAATAGGCTCGAGGGACACCTCAGGGATCCGGGGAGATTTCCTTCTTTCCGCCACATCTCAGAAGATTATTGATGATAAGACCAGCATTGTATTGAGAGAGAATGGATTCATATACAAAAACATAATTTTCCTTTCTGGAGTGAAAGAGAGCCCTATTCCTCCATTTCCATATAGCCCATAAGGTCAGTAGTGGAATAGGCCTCCAGTCTAATTTCATCTTACCCCACCATTCAAATGCTTCCATGATGGAGGGAAAAGAGATCCTGCTGAAACCAAAATGGACTGCCAAATTTTGCCATATCCCCTGAGATTGAGGACAGATTAGGAAGATATGTAAGTTGGTTTCTTCGTTTAATTTGCACAAAGGACATATGGCAGGCCCATTCCAGTTCCTTTTTTGGAGATTATCCCATGTTAGGGTCTTATTGTGGAAAACAAGCCATACAAAAATAATAATCTTGTGGGGGCAACCTGTTTTCCAGAAGGAAGTAGGGAAGATGCTATCCTGATGAATGGAGCTCATATGTTGGAGTTGAAGATAGATATCCTTTACATATATAGTCGATCTTCCCCCATACCCCTTCCAAATTAGTTTATCCTCCGCCTCTGTTCGGAAAATACCCCTGCTCCTCATGGACCAAGTGATCTGATTCCATTGTTGAGCTAGTTCATCATTGAGATCAAGCTCAAACGCCGATTTCCATATAGGGATAGATCCCGCCCATCTTACAATTTCCTTCTCCCAGAAAAAGATCCCTCCTTGTTGTAAGATCCTTATTGTCATGTTTTTATATTAATTAGACATATAAAAGACATGAATAATATTAGTAAATGCAAGTAAATAAAGAAATGGAATCTTCTTTTTAGATGATAGACTTAGTATTTATACTCTTTATTCCAAGATAGTTGCTCACTCCAGAGAATCTATTTATGAATTCCCTAACAAGAAGTCTAGAAGTCATCATTTTCTTGAGATTCCATAAAATGTTGTGATTAGATTTTTCTACCGGGCTACGAAAGAAAAAAAGTGTGGAGCAGGGGAATTGATAAAACTATGTGATTCTAGATTCCAGATCTTTTCAATATAAAATTGGTATTGGTAGTGGCATAATTCCAAAGGAGAGCTCATTGGTGCTTGGACCCTGATGACTGTTGCAAAGCTCAGAAACATTAAAAATCTCATGATCTTGGGGGATTCAAAATGTGTTATCCATTCGCTTTAAGGAGCAGCAAAGCTAGAGGTCTTGAATTTGGCTACGTGAAAATACATGGGCAGTTAAGGAAAGACATGGGCTGTCAATTCATGTTGGTCAGATTGCCAAATATTTGGCTACTCTGCCTAATTACCAAGTATTTAGACTTGATATGGGCTGTTAAGGACATGGGCAGTTAAGGAAAGACATGGGTGGTCAGTTTATGTTCGTCAATTTGCCAAATATTTGGCTACTTAGGGGTTGGGAACAAGGTAGCAATCTATATAATCTCAGGGGTTGGGAACAAGGTGGCATACTTGGGTGCCCATTACAAAAAGTTTGTCGCTCAAAGAGATTTGCTACAACAGTCCTTAACAAAAGAAACGAATAGTTGACACAACGGTATGGATGCCCTGAATTTTTAATGTAACTTCACAAAATGATGAAGTCCATCATGGAAAAGTATCCCTGGCATTCCCGAAGCCAAATTAGACAATAATGTTGTGTGAGAGGTTCTGAAAACGAATGGAGCATAGAAGCTTGCTTTGTCTAAACAACATAGCACCCTTGCAAAGGTGGAAAAAATTCGCAAAGGCTTGGAAGGTTGTACAATGGCAAAGAAGAAATGTTTGAAGCTTGCAAAAGATGAACCCAACGAATTCAAACAAAACAAAAAAACCCTTACAAGGTGATATTTTATTACGTTGGCTATGAAATCCAATGTTTTTCTTGACTTTTTTTGACAGATCTCTCCCGCCTAAGACGAAAACCCTTTGTGCAATAATTTACTTAAGTGTTGTGTATTTCTTCTTTGTCTATATATTACTATATATAGAATGTCAAACATGAAATCACAAACATTGAAAAATCATGCCCGTAGTAACCAGTTTTCGATACTTACCGAAAACAAAGGTTTAGAATCACTATGAATCATGTCCACGACTCCTCCCTTTCTAGTTTTTGTCAAAAGAGGCAAACTATCAAAAGAGGCAAACTCCTACCTAGTGAATCGAGATAACAATTGCAAGAATTTAAAGAGAAACTGTATGCAAATTTTCTAGAGGAAAAGGCTCTACACCTCAACCTTTCATTTGATGAGTTAAAGTCTACTGAATTTTTGCAATTTAATTTCAATGAACTCACTTCATAGGCTTCTATTGTTTCTTAGAAAGGAAAAGTAGTGGAAATTGAAAAATTAGAAGGTTTTGTTGTTACATATGAAAAAGTTGAATCCACATCAATGCAAAATCTGAAAGAGCAACATGTAAAAGAAAAAACTCGAGAAAAAAGAAGAAACAACTAAACCTGAGATTATTTTCATTAATTATCTTGAGAAAAACAGAGAAAAAGAAACTAGAAAGTACAGAAGTCAAAGAACTATAAATTAATTCATGAGTTGATTCATATTTTTTTTAACGTACAAATTACGGATTTTAGAAATATTGCAATTTCAGTTTCCTTAATTAAATATAATCTTCCATAAAAACACGAGTTAGAGATTAGGCCTCGGGATTTACTTTGTCGCGCCATGACCGATTATGTGGGCAGTAGAAGTCAGTTGATATTGGTGTACGTCAGCTCAAGCTCAAGGATAGAATTTCTAGTCCGTGTGTTGAGTGGGAACAGGGAATATACAATACCATGTTGCGGGTTTCGTGGGACAAGTTGACAATGATGTATTCGGTGTAGTTTAATTCAAACAAAACTTAAAGGTGCTAAGTGGTAAAATCATATGGGAGTGACTTCAAAATAAACCTATGTAAAACTAAATTAATATAAAAATTAATTAGAAATAAAGGTTACATCATTAGGAATTCACATCTTTATTTTATCATTGTATTATATGTCATTTTATTTTGCATTATTCATATTTCATTACATAATTAAGTTGGCGAGACATCTCATAATTAAGTAATTATTTATTTCTTTATTAAAAGATAGTAAAATAAATTTATATTAATTAAAAATTTTAATATTATAATTAACATAAACAATGTTTAATAATTTTGTCATCTCCATAATACATAATAAAAAGAAATGAACTTTTTTATGTTTTAAATTTATATGTTTATCGTTAGTAAATATGTTTACCATTTTAATTTATTTAATAGAGATAACATTTCATATTTGAAATATCATTTAATATTATTTCCTCATCCAAAACAAGCTTATAATTACAAGTAACTATTTATAAATAATATATTGTATATATATATATATATATATATATATATATTAATTATAATTTTGAAACTAATTAGTGCCCAAAAGATAAATTTTACAACTACATTTCCAAAGCATAGTAGCTAAAAGCAATAGTTATCAAATAGTTTCACTATTTTTTTCCTAAGTTGCAAGGACATAGTAATGAGATCATTATTTTTTTACATAGTAGCTTGTCCCGACACCTTAGTAAAAAAAAAATAGCTAGAATATCTGATCACAATTGCTATATATTAAAACAATTAGTTACTATGCTTTGTAAATATATCTAAATTAGATGTATTAAGCTATAGTTTAGTTTAAATATAGCTAAATTAGATGGAAACAATTGCACACATTAATAATAAATATTTAGATGTTCAAAGGTGGTTTATAAGAAAAATAAGCACGTTGTGAGGGCACATGGCCATCGATAATTAAGCTTTGGTTGAAGGTTGTCACAAGAAAAATATGCAAGTCAATATGTCCCAGCAAATATATGTCTAATAAGTTATCCATAAGAAAAATATGCTAGTTGTGGAGGATTAATAAAATGTCCACATTGACCTAAGAATGTCTATATATTGATATGCATACACCAATAATGAGTTTATAGTATAAGCTTGTGACTCATTGATACATTGCTCTTGTTCAATGTTTCTAGTATTCAGGTGTTGTTTTAAGCAATTGGTAGCAGTATTCTTACTGCAAATGAAACAATTATAAAAAACTTGTGCAACTATTTTTTTCATATTAGACATATCGAAACATAGTGTGGGTGTGAAAATAGACTCAAACAAACAGTCATCACAATCATTGATATTTTGTCCATAGATCTACAAACCTTGTTCAAGTAAGATTTTCTCAATTGACAATATGTCAAAGTGTACAAGTGAGAAATTGTATTCACATTTGCATGAACCAGTTGCTTCAGTTATTAAAGTTGGGATATCTATTGTGCTATGTAACAGAAGTGGGGCAAATTTTCCACATACAGAATTTTGATTATCTTGCAAAACATTATATTCATGGTCATCAATGGTTGGATTAAATTGTAGATCTTAGCTTAATTTTAGTTTTAGATAAACAATGGGACTTTGTTACAAGTGTTATGCAGCTATACGAAACAAAAAATAAATAAATGGAACTTTGATCGAGCACATATTGACTTGTTCCAAGAGGATTTTTGCCACTTGTGAATGATTGCTTTTATAAATTGAATGCAAGCATATTAATTGTTCCACTCATAATTGTCTCTTGATCCATTTTCATATTCACAATGCTTATAATATAATAGATTTGGGACTTCTGCGATCTGCATTTTGTGTGGTTATGTCTTCTGGATCCATCGCATATTACTATTTTATGTATCGACGTTTCGATCCATCCTCCGTGGTTCATCATCAGGATTAGATATGTGAAGAAGTCAGAGAATGATGTGTAATAAATAAATGATATGGTAGGGATGGTAGAATTTAATTTTACTAAAGTTTTTAAGGAGTGAAAGAGGAGGACCAAGAGGCAATGGGGTCGGGATTGTCTAGGAGATGGTAGAATCCCTTGTTAGCATGGGAATCCAATTATCACTTATTTTCCAACCATCATCACGGTTTAGGTTATTGGGGTGTTTCCCTATTTCGATAGCTTCTCTAAATTTTCTATGGTGGTACTGCTCAATTTTGGCCACAACACAGGAGTTTTCAATGCAAATGTGATGATTGGTTTTACTAGAGTGCTCAACCAAAGCTGAGGTTTTGGAGCGGTTATGTTTAATGTCTGCAGCATGTTCTTGAATCCTAGTTAATATAGAACGACCAGTTTCACCAATGTAGGCCTTGCCGCATGAACAAGGGACCAAATAAACCCCTTTGTGGTGTTTAGGATCAATAGGATCTTTTACCGATTTCAGACATCTGTTAATTGTTTTCATGGGTTTGAAAGTGGTTTTTATATTATTCTTTTTTAAGATGTGTGAAATCTTATCAGTGGTGCCTAGAATGTAGGGAAGGTGAACCTTACCAGCATAATCATCCATGTGTTGTTTGTTTCTGGGATTCTCAGCTTTCTTGAAAGCATTGATTCCTTGGTGTCTCTTGTATCCATTCTTATAATATAGCAGACTCATCTATTTCTTGTTAAAATGTTTATCACTATATATGGCACATTAAACTTACCATTCTTTTGAGCGTTGTTATAATTTTTCCTCAACAAGATACATTCCACTAGTTCTCGTTGCACTATTGTTTCTTATTATGTATCCGTGTCAATATGTCCACAAAAACCGCCATGCCTATAAGATGAAGCACAACATGACAGTGGATTCCATGTTGAACATTGGTTTCATACTGAGTAAGCCCAGAGTCCCAGGAGAAGAGTTATTATACACAAAGCTAGCACAAGGAGCTCAGCAAATACTTGCACATTTTGTCAAAAAAATCTCTATCAATTACTATGTTCTTTTATTCATTTGTGTCAACTATCTAGATATGAATACAACTGCAACTGTAGAAGCCAGAGTTATCAGATTGTTGTTCTAACAAATTAGGTATTTTCAGAACATATGCTATTTCTTCAGCTCGATCAATGTTCATGAAAATTGTTCTTCTAGTAGCCAAATACAAAGACAAACACAAAACAATGTGCATTCCTTGTCCACTTGGAATTTGTTGTATATTTAGCAATTTGTTTCCCAACTTTGTGAATAGATTCAAATTTTTTGTCTCGACAAGACATACGAATTTTTGCCGAATTTGTTTAAATGCAATAGTAATGGAGCATTCCATTTTTGTGATATAAGACCTGGAATATGTTACTGCACAATAGAGGTCTAAAATAGATTGAGAATCTATGTTTCCTTGCTACACTATGTTCTTGTATTCAATTGTCTAAGGTATTTTACTCTGAATACAATTGTAACTAGATATAAATGTATTACTAGATATAAATGCAAACACAAACAGACAGGGAACGTAGGCTTTGAGAACCAGTTACTCAAATTATAAAAATACTTTATAGTGTCATATACCATATAGACTTATGATATCAATAACTGAGCTAAGATTCAAGAAAAGAATTGCTAGTGTGCACACAGTAAACTCTTTTCATAGTATGTTAGATAGAGGCAAATTCAATTTTTCTATATTTCTTTGTTCTGTAATTATTTGGTATGAAACTTATAATCGAAATATTCACCAAATAATTTGCATTATTTTTGTCATGTTTACAACAAACCTTTTTTCCCTTTGTGTGTCACAAAATCAATAAACACAAAGCCTTAAATAATGTTTTTTTCTTTCTTCTTTTTTTTTTCTTCTAATGACTTAAGTCGCATGTCGCATTCAAGTTAATTTTGTAAAAAAAATTAAAGCTCTTGAATACCCGACCACATGACAGGAACTCAAACTAACCATAATTTTTTTTATAAATAATCAAGCCGACCTACTGACCTTGGCATTACCAGACTTCTAGACGACCTACCAACCTCGACATTTTCAGACTGTCCAACTACCATACCTAATGAGTTCAACCGACTATGGCCTACTCCAGGTCAGGATAGAATAAACGAATCATAAAACAAAAAATACGCCTGACTGTACATTCGACTCGCAAAAGTATTAAAAAAAATGTGATAATCACAACAATGATTTTGTACTTTTCATGCTTTCAGAGTCAGTTACTGAAAATCTAGTCCCCTTTATTTGTCTGTTCTGCAATTCTTTCTTTTGTTTGTTACAAAATGCATAAAAAACAAGAGCCTTAAACAATTTTTTATTTTTATTTTTAAATTTAAGTCGCAAGTCAAATCCAGAAACATTTTGTAAAAAAGAAATACGACCTTCCGACTAGGCGACCTAGCCGACCTTCTGACCACCCGACTACCAACACATAGTAGCTACAATTTTTTTTATAAATTATTGGCCTAACCTCTAACTTGAACGTTTCCGACTCTCAAACCATCAACCTCCCAACTTTAGCAATGCACGATTGTGAAACTATCGAACTAATGAAACCACTCAGCTATCAAATGACCCAAACTTCTGTCCACCCGATTTAGAAGATCGAGTGACTACGATTTTTATAAATAATCCAAGCAAACTCCCGACCTGAATATTGTCTGACTATGAAACTACCCAACTTCTAGACCTTAGTATTCACGAATATCAAACTAACGACTTTCTGACCTTAGCATTTTCTGACATAATGAAAATGTCCGACTATGGTATAGTTGGCTGATGATAGAATAATTGCAATAAAACAAAAAACACATGATTGTTTGACCTCTCAACTATACAATCAACCCAATATTAATTCGAACATCGAATCCAAAATATATATATATATATATATATATATAGACAAAAAGTGTAGCCTCCTGACCACACAACCACTAACTTGAAGTGACTACAAATGAATACGGGCCGACCTCCCAAGCTTGAAGTAAATGGATTTTGGCACTTTTTTTCTTATTCTATTATGCAACTATTATTTTGTCCTGCCAATCTCTGTTACCCACTATGTCTCTTGAACCCTGCAAATAATCCATGTATGATATCAATCGTACAATAGTAGAATTGTGCTGCCCTAATCACAAGTTTTTCCGCCCACGGTCCTAATTGCAACAAGATAAGCCTTATCCAATTCTCTCTATAAATTCAACATTTTGCCCCTTTTATCGACATTTAACATCGTTTCTTATTTTTCAAGAATGGTTGTGCCATGGCCCTTTGGCTATGCGCCACACATACTCTTTATTCGACATTTATGTATGGTCCTCACAGACCAGGTGTACTAATGCATCAACTACCTCCAGCTAATCCTCTCGATTACGAGATGCTCTCAAGAATTCGTTTCGTCTGTAGATCTAAATGAGCACCTCACCACTTTGTCGAAGTTATACTACTATGTTCCATGGTGTTACCCCTTTTGAGCTTGGATGATAGTTACATCAAGGAATTTCTATCCCGTGGTGTTTATTTTCCTTCGGGTAGAGAATTCCTCGTATGGTGGCACAGATGCTCTTGTAATCCTTATCTGAGAGAAGCTTGGAGCCACCTTACATCGAGCTTCCACCTCACCTGCCACATACCAACTATTTTACAATGCATAGGAACTCTCTCAATAACTCCTCAACGCTACTCCTTGTGGCAAGAATTGAAGTTCGTGCACAATAAAGGCTAAAGCCTATAAAAACACTACAACAAGACATAATCGGCCTGAGTACATTTCTTTTATGTTTCACATATTGTTTGTCTATCAAAATAGTATTTTTCAAACGGATATCTCAATGTACACATTGACCATCTCTATCAAACAAAGCGTCTCTGGCATATATTTGTACATTAATACAAACGCTCTTAGAACCCAATTGTTCTAACTGATCTTGTTTTACAATTTGAATATATCATTGAGATAGTTAACTTCATTTCTTGAAATTTTTATGATATCACTAAGCATTTAGAGAAAAATGTTATGGGAACCTTCTCGAGTCTGAACTTCAAACACTTTGTTATTACTATTGTTTACTATATTAACTTATTTATTTTTTCATGGAACCATAGGACAGATGTGCCCATGCATAATCATAACCATAATAAATATACAAATTAGGAAAATATTGGTTCACAGTTGCATAACAGATATATTCAAAACAACACATATTCCCCTTGTTATTTATCCATATCTATTACAATGACAATGAAACATAACCCATTAATTGGAAATTGTAATCATACAACATTTATCTTTTTTGTCTGCAGTAAAACTGAAGCTAGCACTCTATCCACATCACCTCTTCCAAGTGCCTCTTTTTCTTTTGGAGAAAGTCTCTCTTCCAAGTGCCTCTTTTTCTTTTGGAGAAAGTCTTTTGTCCCTCCCTTATTACAAAATCCTTATTTTTGCAATCGGTCTATAAATTTTGTTCCCTTATTCTCGTTGTATTATTTAAAAAAAGCATGGACCTGAATATTTTCCTAATGCCATTTAATTTCATGAACCATCGTCTTTACTTCATGGAGCACTAAGCATTTAATTCTTATCGTCAAGTTCATGTTTCTTATTTTCCCAATAATAGATATCATCCCTAATAGGAATTCTCTATTCTTAACTCTACAATCCATGTCGTTAGACTAAGTCACCTCTTTGTTCTGTTATTCCAAACATTACAACATATGCACATTATTTTTACAATGTAGCACATGAACCTTTGGCAAGTCTATGACCTAGACAATAAAACTTCTAAAAACTAATAACCAACAAATACCCTTTTGTACTCTTTACTCTTGTTGCAGATTTCATGCAAAGTGAAGAAAATGTCAAATTTCTCTAGCTGTTTACTTATTCGTTTTAGAAAATAGGTGATCTATCAAACTAATAACTATAAATATCTTGTAAATATCAGTACACAATTAAACAAAAAAGCAACACAAATGTCATTTTGCAAAAACATAGCTAAAAGTAATTCTTGCAAAACAACGTGTTTTCCCATTCTTTGTAAATAAATAGCAATAAAAATAGAGTTGGCTCACAAAAAAATTGATATTATCATAACCCCATTTTTTTTCTTCAATTAAAACAATTTATAAAATTACACTTGGAAATTTAGATTCAATACATTGAAATTGGAAACTAAAATAGAATAAGCTTGGTATTAGTTTCAAAGATATATATATATATATAAGCAATTGGTTAGGTCTAAACTTTCCTTGTATATATGAACTTGAGCTATAGGATCATTCTCTCTTTCATACATAACATCATAACTAATTGATCTAAAAATTACATGCATATGAATCATGTATACAAAGTGAGAACTTGTTGACATTGATTATAATCTTTGATCTCATAGGAATTGAGTGATGGGAAAGCACTTAAATGTTCAAATTAATAACATAACTTCTTGACTAGTGTAAAATGCATAGTCTAAATAGTCGTCCAGAAAAAAATTGGTTTTCCTGGCAAACTTTTGGTAAATCTGATTGGAATTAAAAAAAAAAAAAAAAACCAAGTTACAATTGCCAACTAGTGGATTTTAACCTACTCCAAGAGGTTTTTGATGACCTTGAATCTATTTATAGTGTTAAAATCATAATTGAAACACTAGAAATTTTGCAATCCAATAATTGTTGAATTCCAGGAAATACATTTTAAACCAAATTGTCAATAAACAACACCAATAAAAAGTAATATTAGCTTTACAATAATATAATGCCATTAAATTTAAATAAAATAATATTTACCTATAATATTGTTAAATTTTAATATATATTCAATAGTGTATCTCTCTACTTAACAATTAGCACATAAATAAGAAATACATCATATTTATCTTAACTCATAATATTTCCTTCAAAACCTAAACAATTTAAATTCCAATAAAATATAAAGAATACATTTTCCAAAAATTATAATTTAAATTCCAATAAAATATAAAGAATACATTTTCCAAAAATAAATACTATATAATTTTGAGAAATCATATTACAAAGTAACCTAAAATAATATATTGGATATTTTCTTTTAATTCATATGTAACCTTTTTAGAAATTAAATTAATAAAAAATATACTAAAAAAAATTATTAAATAATTAAACTAAACTTAAAACATTCCGCATTAATATCTTGAACATTATACAACACTACTTATATGTGTAACTAATTTAATTTTAAATTATTTTATATGGATAGATATCCTGTCACATTAATCTTTAATTATATTAATGTATCACTCAATTCGAATGAATTAAAAACTGGTAATTACTTTAAATTAATATAATTTGAAATATTAATTTTTTTTTTTAAATTTAGAAACCATTTAAAAATTGATTGAATCGTTTAATCATATTAATCTCAAGCAATTACAAATTTTTAATTGATATTGTCCGGCGTCGAGGTAAATTCGAAAGACTTCTACCAAACTAAAAACAAATTTTGTTAAAAGTATGATCAAAAATACAATTGGTCATTGCATGCTCAGAAAAGAAAGACCATGCCCCTTTAATGATCTCACTAGTAAGATACATAAACAAGGCATCGAAACATCTTGTTGCGTGCCACAAAAATGGAAAGGTTTTCACTGGTAAACTATAAAAAGGAGGACTGTGTCACACGCCAATTTCAACTGGTGAAAACAAAGCAACCATTTATCAGCATAGATCACATGGACCTGCATGTACCATATCGCGTGGCGTATTCCTGGAATTGCTAATTGTCGATCATGCAAACCTCGTTATATTTTGGTATTTTTTTTTTTTTAAGAATACGACAGCCATCACAAGAGGTAATATAATAAGATTTTATTTACTACAGGGTTATTAATCTATGAGGATGGGAAAATGAGAAATAACAGGTTCAATCTTATATTCAATTAAATTGAAAATAAATAAATTATAATATCATTAAAAAAATATATATATAAAATTAAATCATGAAAATTTTGCAACTTTTAAACTCAATGCAATTTTTTATCATATGCAACAAAAATAATAAAATATCAAACTCAATACTTTATCATATATGGCTTATTATTAGCAAATTTTGTATAACATATTCAGGTTAGCATTGCTTGAATATTGATTCAAACTATTTATAAAAAAACTCGAAACCTCAAAAATTTCGATCGCAGTTCGAATTACTTATACATTTTATGGTTGGACATGCAAATGGTTAGATTTTATTCTCTGACATGGATATTATTGCGAGAATGGCAACCTACTCGAAATTTGAAAAAGTTGTTAAATTCCCCCATGATCATATTAATTTGCAGTGGAATCTCATTGTGAGAATGGCAGCCTCCTCGAAAATTGAAAAAGTTGTTAAATTTCCCTATGATCATATTCAGTTTGCAGTGGAATCTTATTGTGAGGTCGGCTAGAGCGCTTTCCAAATTTGAAAACGATGTTGAATATAATACTATTAACTATTTGATAGTGTTTTTCAATGGATTTTGTTTAAATTTGTGAAGGAATTGTCAAAATTATAATTTTAAATTATAATTGATATAATTTGAATGTTTTTAAGGAATGAAAAAAATTATATATATTAAAATTATATTATAAATAATTAAAAAATATTTGAGTTTCAAGAGTTAGCTCAATTGATCAAATCAGTGCCTCGCCAATGGGGAGGTTACAAGGTCAATTCCCGAAAGCTCTTGGGGTCCGGTGAGTGAATAGGCCCAAGGGTGTGACCCCGTTCGGGTGGGGTCCACTCAGTGTTGAATCGTGGACGGGTCAATTCCCGAAAGTTCTTGAGGTCAGGTCAATAAATAGGCCGGGTGTGACCCCCTTCGGGTGGGGTCCACCCAGTGTTGAACCATGGACGGGTCAATTCCCGAAAGCTCTTGGGGTCAAGCCAATAAATAGGCCAAGGGGATGGACGGGTCAATTCCCGAAAGCTCTTAGGGTCAGGCCAGTAAATAGGCCGAGGGGAGGATGGGTCAATTCCCGAAAGCTCTTGGGGTCAAGTCAATAAATAGGCCCAGGGGTGTGACCACCTTCGAGTGGGGTCCACTCGGTGTTGAACCATGGATAGGTCAATTCCCGAAAGCTCTTGGGGTCAGGGCAGTAAATAGGCCGAGGGGTGTGACCCCCTTCGGGTGGGGTCCACTCAACCTTCGGGTGGGGAGGGGAGGTTGAGGGGTGTGACCCCGTTCGGGTGGGGTCAGGGTGTGACCCCCTTCGAGTGGGGTCCACTCAATGTTGAACCGTCAACGTAGCGGCTACCCAGTGACCATAGGTATTCTTGAATCACATAAAAATAAATAAATCAATCAATCAAAAAATCTATATCTCATTGAAACACAATGAGTTGAAACCCAAAATCATGTCAAATTGTAATGTAATTCTCAAAAAATAAAAAAATCGAATCAAATGGCTAAATTCGATGTATACACAAATCTAGATCTCATTAAAGCATAGCGATATAAGACACCAAGATCATGTAAGAATTAAAACAGAAGAAGCTCAGACTCAACGAGCTCAGAACCCAATATCATGTCAAATTGTAATGTAATTCTCAAATAAATAAATAAAAGTCGAATCAAATGGCTAAATTCGGTGTATACACAAATCTAGGTCTCATTAAAGCATAGCTATATAAGACACCAAGATCATGTAAGAATTAAAACATAGCAAGCTCAGACCCCGAGATCATGTGAGAATGCAATGTAATTAAGTTCATCTTGCTTAAAAACTCAAAAGAACAAATGCACGTAAATTTTCATAGCATTAGCGATATACGACGCACCAGAGAGTGACAGAGCGAGAAAACAGACGAGAGACCATACATGAAGGCAATTGTTAAGGGCCATGCACAAAATATTTATGGCAATATATTTCTATACATGCTCCCATGTATATATAAACGTAAAGATTCACAGATGTGCGCAGTAGGTTTGCAATGGGTAATCGAATTGATGTTGTCTACAATGATCAGATTTCCATTGACATGAAAGGGCATTGACTTGATTCGTTTAAAGAATGTTTTTAACAAACGTATCAAAGCCAATTTTACTAGTTGTAGGTGTGAGAAATGGAGTATGCAAAACAAAGCTTGACATGAGTTTATCATGTTTTTAACTAAGTGCAAGCATTACGAAAATTTTGTTGAGCCACATTTTCAAAGTGCAACTACCCAACATTTACATGCAGTTAATATAGGGGAGATTCCGAGTGAGATAGAAGTTTCAACTTACTGGAGTGTCAGATCTCATTGGTTTGGCTCCCTGTTTGACATGAAGGGATTGTGTTAAAACTCAGAAAACTCTTTTAGTGTAAATAAACTCCAGACTTATAGTAAATCTACATATTTATATGTTATGAATGTTAGATAGTTATTCATTCTCATTTTGTTACTAAATTTCAATAATAAAATGAATGATATCTATAATATTGAATAATAATATGATGATATCTATAATATAATAAGATGTAGTTCAATTGATTTGAGGGATATTTGTTTCATTTCATTTCTTTCTATGACATTTACATAATATTCTCATAATTATTTTTCATTGCATAAAGAAATTTCTCATATTTATCTTTGACTAAATAAATAGAATCTGATCAATGTAAATACTTTTGTATAAAAAATGATTTTGAACCTATTAATTTCAATCTGGTAAATAGATTCTTATTAACGGATTGATTGTATTTTTATAAAGATACAAGATGTTGTTTCTAAATTAATGATATATTGTTAAAAAGTGAGATACAATGAGTTGCATTTATCATGAGATGATTATTGTACATTGCTTATCATATACTTGTGTTTTATGTTTTTTTTTAAAGCCAATGTTTTTTTATTTAAAAGGAAATGATTATATATGTACAGGGAATTGAGAAAATGGAGGAAAATAAACATGAATGGAAGGTACCAAACAATTATTTTCTTGTTTAATTGGTGATTTAATTATTTTCTTGTTTAATTGGTGATTTTGTGGGTGTATTCACTCGATCGAAATTAAGTGGCCTCGATTACCATCGCATAATGATACAAAATCTCCTTCCAATTCCTCCACGTCTAAGAGGGAGATAGAGATAAAGAGACCAGTATGCTAGACGTGGGGTCAAGTGGCCAAGCAAGATTAGAAAATAGAATGAAAAGATTCAATATGATTTAGATGCAAATAAGCATATAAAATATTTGTTCATGAATGAATTATTTTTGTCGCATAATGATATAGAATCTCCTTCCAATTCCTCCACGTCTAAGAGGGAGATAGAGATAAAGAGACCAGAATGCTAGACGTGGGGTCAAGTGACCAAGCAAGATTAGAAAACGAAATGAAAAGATTCAATATGATTTAGATGCAAATAAGCATATAAAAGATTTGTTCATGAATAAATTATTTTTGTTGTAAGTATTTATTGGCATGGTTATGTGTGTCTTGTTATAATAATATGAATATGTGATTACATGTTAAATTCATTGAAAAAAATTTATGCAGTGAGTTTCTACAATCGATGAGCTTGACCATGCTTCAAAACTCAAAATCAATGAGAAAATGGATTGTTGGGACGAAAGTCTACCTGGTAGACATAAGGACACAACTAAGCACATAAAATCAATGAGAAAAAGGATTGTTGGGACCAAATTCTACCTCGTAGAGGTAAGGACACAACTAAGCACATAGAAACCACTTTGCAACAAAAATAAAGGGAAGGGATTTTTAATAATGTACCAAATGAGCATAGCCATATCTTAAAATATATAGATTTAACAAAGAGTACTCACATGAGTCCAATTTTTGCTTGCATTTATTTTCAAGACATTTTCACATTAAATGCTATGTTTATTTTTATTATGAATTGTATGCTACCCATTTTTATTGGTATTCTTAACTTAATGGACATAATTCCATAGATAGATCTCCACATTATTTGGTCATTGATTTTAGATCTAGTAACTCAGAAACCCAACATACATCAAGTTGTGAACCATTGTGAACAAGTTTTATAAGTAAGTTTTGCTTCCATTCAAACTATTTCACATCAACATTAGCATACATATTACTATATTTCACTAGGATGAGAAGGGATAAAACATATATATTATTTTTTATAGTTTTATTATTATTTATTATTGTATTTTACTAAGATGATAAGAGGGAAAATGGATGCAAATATTGTTTTTGGAACCATTACAATCAATTGAAACCCCAGAACATGGTCATGGTCTTGACCATATGCATATGGCCATATAGATAGCAAGAAAGTGATGCAACCAAGCCACATTATTCACAATCATTAAGATGTTCACTTGGTCTTCAAGGGAATTTAAGAGAAATAAGTTGTATACACTATACCATAGCTCAATAATTACGATGTTCACTTCATCTTCAAGGGAATTTAAGAGAAATAAGTTGTTTACCATATACCATAGCTCATAATACATTGACATATAATTTATTATACTTTATAATTACATAGCTTTTCAATGCATTGTGTTTTCTTCCATTTTGCATGGTCCCCATCTATTCATTATAACCATACCATTTCACATTTAGTTTTTCAATGCATTGTGTCTTCTTCCATTTTGCATGGTCCCCATCTATTCATTATAACCATACCATTTCACATTTTTATTGAACCATTTTTTTATTATGTTGATATTAATTTCCATATTTATTGATTATGTTCTAACTTTTGCAGAAGGCAAAAAGGGAAAATGATCTTGGGATGGTGAAAAGAACAAAAATTAAACAAAAAGACTTGAAAGCACGTGGGTTCAAGTCTAAAAAACAATACATAGAGCATATACGCACAATTAATATTGCTCTTAGCAAACCCACTATGCTTACCACCTTAAAAACTAAAACAAGTCACCATGTTTAGTGACATGAACAAGTTTACGGTTTTAATTAGTGTGTTGTGTAAAAAGAAGTTTCTCTTTTGTAATGAATATTGTGTTTTTGAATTATAGACTAAACTTTCTCTCAATATAGAATTATGTACGAGAGAAGTGTTTTTTGTATTTGAAATTGTATGTGCATTTTCTCTTATATGAATGATACACTTTAAAAGAGGTGGATATAAAATATATAATGACGTAAATGGCCATGAATCTTTCTTTGAGTACATGCTTGTTAGTAACTTGATGATGTCCTTTGTGCACTGTTCTCACAAGATAGTGAGGAGTCCTTAATAGACACACTTAAATTTTCCTTTATTGTTTAAAATTCTCAAGTTTTAAGGTTTTTTATGGCCACCACATAAAGAATTGTCATAAAAAAAGATTCAATTTTAGTTTACTCTTCATGCAATACTCTATTTTTATTATTTTTAATGCAACATTTTATATGTTTACACTATATAATATTGCGATAGATGCTTAGTTTAGTTATATAATCATTTTTTTCTTTGTTTTATTAAACAAAATAATAAATTAAACCCCTTGAAATTATTTAAAGAGTGTTGAATATATATATAAAAGTTGGCAATGACTTTTGAACAATGGAAATGTCTCTTGTTTTATTAGATTCTCTTGCATGAAATCTCAATTTGATACATAACCATAATCATTTAATTGATACACAGCCATAGTAGTCTATTACACTTACCTATGGAAAAGAGACTGAATCTAAAGCATGCAAAGGCAATCTAACTTTCAAGAACTATTCAATCACCTAAAAAGGAAAAGATAAATATATTTAAAAAAATTGTGAAAATCTGTAATTTTTATGATTAGATATTGGAACCATGTTTAGAAATGTTCTCAATATTGTTATATTTTGAACACCAATCAATACATAAATTACAATAAATCTTAATCAATAATAATTTATTAAGACAACACAAATTTTACATGGAAAAACCACAAGAATGGATCAACAATTCTTTTTATTAATAATAAAATGCACGTCAAACTTCACTTCCACTCCAATGTCATTTACCTTCCACTCTCTATTTATTTTGTAAGTCATCCAATATTTATATAGTCTATACAAAAAAATATATAGTCTATACAAAAAATACTAATGGCATAATACCATGTGCAACCAAAACCATGGTTCCAAAACCGTGTGCGAGCTATAAACCCAAATTATTATTTTTACACTCAAAACCTAGTTGTAGACATCTCACTTTATTATATTATATTATATTTGGTCTCATGCATAACAAATATAATATTTAATTATTATCAATATGAATTATTTCAAATATATAATTTTTTTACTTAAATTATTTATTTTAATGATATTTATAATGATAATTTGAAATAAATCTATTGTTACAAATGATAATATATTGAATTAAATTAAAGCTAAAGGAAACCTGAAGTGTGATAAGATTACTTTAATTAAAATTTCAAAAAAAATATTAACCTAATAATAGCTCATTTAGTTTAGCAAAAGTAAAAAAAAAAAAAAAAAAAACAAAAAAACAAACAAACTTAATGTGAAAATATTTCAAATAAATATTTAAAATTATGACAATCTATAAAATCTTAATGTGAAAATAGTTCAAATAAATATTTAAAATTAGGACAATTATAGATGTAAATTAATTTTGTTTTATATTTTAATTTTTAACATTTATATATATCACAATGTTAACATTACATTTTATAATAAAATTATATAATTATATATATATTATAAAAATTATATATATATATATATATATATATATATTTGTTATAATAAGATTTTGATTTTTTTAATAGAATATAAATTTTAAATGTAACCTCAAATTCTAATCATTCTTTAAGTAAAATACAATAAAAAAGTGTGAAAGTTTCATAGTTACATTTGTGGGCAACTTGTTTTTACAAGTCATAAAACATTTCTTGAAATTAAGTGTAGGAAATCCAACTATGTACTTGACCAAGGGTGTCATGTCATTTTTCAATGCATGACCTTTCTTTATTACTAGACCAACATGTATGCATTCATCATGACAATGCATTTGTAATGTGTATGGTAATCTTTTTCATTGGACATCATTTGTAATGTGATAGAATGTTTGCCACCATTTAATTTCACTTCATTCTTATATGTAGAGTGAACTAATCATTCCAATTAGTAATTGGATTACAACTTGATGGCCATGACCTAGGACCAAGTAAGTTTGTTTTGTTCCCCTGACAAACACGTATAAAATAAGGCTCTTAATTAATGTCATGATGTCCACTCTAAGTCCACGCGTTTAATATGTAGAATGTCCCATCTATATGTCTCACGTGGAAGGTTTCCCTTTAATGTAAAGAGCCACAAATGGAAATTTTGGATAGGCCTCTCTTATCATATGGTCCTAGAAATGCCTATAGCATTGAAAGTGAACAAACACATATAAAATAAGACTCTTAATAAATGTCATGATGTCAACTCTAGGTCGACGTGTTTAATATGTAGAATGTTCCATCTATATGTCTCACATGGAAGGTTTCCCTTTAATGTTAAGAGCCACAAATGGAAATTTTGGGTAGGCCTCTCTTACCATATGGTCCTAGTAATGCCTCTAACATTGAAAGTGACTCAATGCTCAAAGAGTATGGAAAGATATGTGATTCAACTAATTTCATACACACGATATGCAACTAATATTTCATATATGCACATATTTTTCGTATATGCGCAATTTCCGTGTATGTGTAATTTTTGTATATACACATATATGGAAGTTGCACATATAGAAAAGATATGTAGATATACAAAAGCTATGCATATATGAAATATATGTGTATATAAAAGTTGTGTGACTTCCATATATGCACATATTTCATATATACACATATTTTTCGTATATGCACAACATTCGTATATGTGCAGCGTTTGTATATGTGCAACTTTCGCATATGTGCATATACAAAAGTTGTGCATAAATGAAAAATATGCACATATATGGAAGATATGTGATACAAAACATGTGCATATATAGAAGTTGTGCAACTTATGTATATGCGCATATGTTCCGTATATGTGCATATCTTATGTATATGCACATATCTTCAATATATACACAATTTTTGTATATTTACATATCCTCCATATATTCGTATATGTATATATCTTCCATATATGCACAATTTTGTATATGCACATATATTCCGTATATGTGTATATCCTTCATATATGCGTAACTTTCATATATGCACATATTTTCCATATACTGAAGTTGCACATATACGACAACTGTGCATATGTGGAGACTGTCTCGAAAGTTACGCACAACCTCTGTATATGTGTAACTTCTATATATGTGTATGTATGAAAGTTGTATATGTGCATATGCAGAAGATATGTGTGTATACATAAGTTGCACATATACCAAAGATATGTGCATATACATAAGTTATGTATATACAGAAGATATGTACATACATAAATTATGCATATATGGAAGATGTGTGCATCTTCTATACATGTGCAACTTTTGTATATGTGCATCTACTGTATATGGGCAATTTCCATATATGCACATATACAAAAGTTGTGCACAACTTCAACCTTCATATGTAGTGGTGTTCGTATATGTGCAATTTCCGTATAAGCATAGCTTCTATATATGCATATCTTACATATATGTGAATCTATCATATATGCACAAATCCCTTATATGTACATATATGGAAGTGGTACATACTTCGTATATGTTTATATCTTTCGTATATGCTTAACTTTCTTATATTCATAACTTCAATATATATGCATATATGGAGTTTCAAACATGTGAAAGATCTCACATATGCATGAAGTGTTATGTGTAAAAATGTTTAAGTGAGAATGTGTCATTTTAATTAAAACATTTGAAACTAAATTAATAAATTGAATATATGCTAGTTATTAAAAATCTCAATTTAAAATATTAAATATTCATGAAGTGTGTTATGTGTAAAAATGTTGTAGCAAGAATGTGTTATTTTAACTAAAATATTTGAAGCTAAATTAATAAAATGATAGTTATTAAAAATCTCAATTTAAAATGTCAAAATACATTAAATAATATAATATTAATAAATTAATAGGAAAGAAACTCAACCATCATTGCATTATTCAAAAACCACTTTTAAGAATTGAAAATTAATTATAATAATAAAATAAATTAGATAATATTTATTTTAATTTAACTAATCTAATATTGTTTTAATAATTAAAAGTTAATTATAATAATAAAATAAATTAGATAATATATATTTTGATTTAACTAATCTAATATTGATTTAATAGCTATCTTTTTATAAGTTTTGAATTAAATTATTTAATTTTTTTTCATTTTTTTTTTTAAATTCAAACCTAATTAAAATTGTCTTCCCACCTAATTAAAATTATCCTATATAAATTGGTTTGGCTTAATTTTGTTTAAGGTTATATTGTTTTTGGAACTTTTAATATAAGTTTGTTTCCAAAACTATTATTTAATTGTGTATGTAATTGTATTTTTCTTTCCTATAAATATTTTGGAGTTATATTGATTACAAATTTAATTTGACTTGTAATATTGGAAAAATATTAATGGAAGATGGAAAACTTAGCTTGATCTCAGAAAACAATATAGTTTTAACATAATTACTTGTTAATAGCTTACTTATGGTTGATGAAGGTCAATAAAAGATCAAAATGTAGAATATTATGATTATCTTTTTATTACTGTAGTTTAATAAGGATGATTTGTTAGATATTTAAAGATGATATGTTTGATATATAAGGATGATGTGCTTGATACTTAAAGATATTATCTTTAGATGCACGATAACGTGTTTGATATTGCATGATATGGTTGTGTTAATTGTTAATTGTTTCCTTAACAATTAAGGCAAAAGAAGTACATCCATAGATTTGAAATATACAAAAAAAATTAATAATAATAAACAAAAAATATATATAATACAATTTGGACCAGTTGAATTGGATTTTACTTTAAGATAGTTTGTGTTATGAGTGAAAAAACTTTCTAGAGAAACCTATTGTTTCTTATCACAATTACAACACTTAACATTATATTTATGCTCAAGTTCTAAGAAAAAATCAAATAAAATCTAAAGATACCACCCTTGCCATGCATGTTTTGTCTTTTTACATGTGTACATTTTTTTTCAATGCACTCTCACTCTGCATGTATATTCACTTTTCATGTATATTTCTTCTTTGTATTCTCACCATATATATTTTTTGTGCTCTTATTCTCTTATTTTGACCGTAGATAAATAAAGGAATTGCTAAAATATATATAAAACAAAAAGAAAAGAAAAAAAACATTATCTTAAATAATATTGTAGCAACTTGCCAATAAAGTTTTCATCTTTAAATGTTAGTATTGAAGTG
Organism: Pinus tabuliformis; assembly: GCA_031772625.1. NCBI lineage: Eukaryota > Viridiplantae > Streptophyta > Pinopsida > Pinales > Pinaceae > Pinus > Pinus tabuliformis. The sequence continues at coordinate 1,456,567,293 of CM062817.1, read as the reverse complement.
GTAAAGGCTCAAATCTTTATCTATTTTTACAAATTTTACTATAAGACGTGTACTTTAAAACTTTAGTCATATTTTTCATAAATTCAAAATAAAAATAAATCTAAATCCATATATATATATATATATATAGACTCTCTTTATGTACATGATACATCCATGCATGCAACGAGTATGATATAAATATATAAGTAACTTAACTCGCAAATTTGATAATTTGTAAAAATAAATAAAAAAAAATCATTCTAACTATATTTATCAAAAGTAATGTAACATTGATAGAATATAACATCAAATCCACATCATGAATTTAAAAGTCAATGAAGGCTTTTTCATATATACAAAGTCCAAATTCATGTATTTGTATTCAAAATTAGTTCAGCTATATATTTTTATTTTTTGCAAAATAGAACTTCATTCCCAACATAGATAATGAAAGTGCATACACATAAATGACATAATGGCAAAATGGCATCATGCTTAATCTAGAAAATTGGTCTATAAGTCACCCTCTTGGCACTCCTAAGTGCATTTCCAAATTGAAATTACTGCAATCATTACATTATACCAAATATCATGGGTACCCTTATTTGGCTATGAGCTCAATAATAATTGTTACTCTTTTCATCAGGCACATAATCTTCATTTGGGATTTGATCTATAAAATGGTTCTATAGGTCACCCTTGCCACTCTTGGCACTCCCTTGTGCATTTCCAAATTGAAATTGCCGCAAAAATTAAAATATCATGGGTATCCTTATTTTGGCTATGGACCCAATAATCATTGCTACTCTTTTCATCAGACACACAATCTTCATTTGGGATTTGGTTAGCTCTACACTTGAATGAATTCAATTGTTCCTCGATTTTTCTTGGTCGTACAGAACCAACTTCTTTTAAATGCAGCATATGATTGTAATATAATGCAAATTTGTTAACAACACATAAATTAACCAATCAACTAATCTATGGCATGCATTGTTCTTCTCACATAGCTATCTTTCCTTGATATACCAATGGTAAGATTCAATTGCATTGTTTATATCTTGATTGGAGTGGAAAATTTATGTAAACTTTTGCTCACAATTTGTAGAAAGAAATTTATCAGTTATGCATTAACAACCATACATATGACAAGAAAAATAGAGTCATTAAAACCATCTACAAGAAACTTACATATTTTTTTGTTGCCTAACCAAGTGGTTTTAAAATATTCCAAACACTTTTTATCTTCATTGAATTCTTAAAAGAACTTTTCCACTATCTTTCTTACAAATTCATCATCTTGACATGTGTGTATGATTTATCCTAAAGCACAAAAAAAAGCTCATTTGGTTTTCCCTTACTTGGACTTTATTTCCAACATTCTCCAACCATGCACGACAGACATGCCACACACATAATAATATAATACACTTGATTGAAGACCTCAAATAACATAGAGAGAATATACATTAACAATATGTTGTCTCTTGCCCATAGGACTTTGGATTGATGATGAATGGGTGCACTGTTAAGGCACTCCTTGCGATAGGTCACTGGTTCAAATCCCCGTGGGTGCTTACCTTTCAAAAAAGAAAAAAACAATATTTTGTCTCTTATAAAAAGAATAAACACATCACCTTAACACTTCAATTTCTGCAATTGCATCATCTGTAATGAAGAATTGAATATGCCAATATGGTCGCTCTTTCTTTCCAATGGCAAATTTGATCGACACCCATTTAGAAATATTAATTATAGTATTGTGTGATGATATCACCCATGTTATTGAATAAAGCTGAAAAAGGGGAATAAAAAATAGTATCCTATTCATGAGTAGAAAGGTTAAATTTATTCTCTATATGATAAGTTAGAGGCAATTTTCTATTGACAATGTCACACAATCTAAGGGATGATTGGGGATAAAGAATTGGGATTGATCTTTCTTTCTATTTTTGGGCGATTGTCATGCCATCACTTCAACAACTTATAAATGATCCCCAACTCAACCAACATATATTTGCTTCTAAATCACCCAATTAACATTCAACTGCTTTATACAACGAATTGGAGTAATGAGATCAAACCCATCAACTAATTTTTTGAGGTAAAATAAGGCATAAATGTGAGGGAACAACAGGAAAATCTAGTCAAGTCATCTTAAGAGGGATTGAATGTGAGGGAACAATAGGAAAATCTAGTCAAGTCATCTTAAGAGGGATTGATCTCTCATAACTCTTGATTAAGTGAGAAATTCGCAATTGGGGGACTTTATTTTTAACCTATCCAACTAACCATATTAGTTAACCTCTATTGGAAAAAAGAGTAAAAATAAATTAAAAGACCCACAGAATACCATCCTTATTTGTCTATTTTATTAAAGCAACAATAGGTTGAAGCATCATGCATTTAAAAACAATTTCAATCAAGATAGTAATAAGAACTCAAAATATTTTAAAGAGAATAATTACCTCAATGCTAGGGTTGTCAATGAAGAGGGGAGAATCTCAATGATGTGGTTGGTCATTTATGGTTTTCTAGCAACAATGGACCACTTGTTCACACTCAATTGTTATCATTCTTGTGTTATAACTTCAAAACAAATCAATGCAATAGACCAATAAGAATAATAGGTTTTCAATAGTAAATATGGCAAAGGGAAAAGAAGAAAAAAGAGAAACACGCTAAATAAATTTTCAGCTTAAAAAAATTAAAATATTTTATATAGCTTATTTATTCCTTACCCATCCTATTTACCCAGACATGCCTATATAAATACCAACAACTGAAAACACTCTACATTTTTACCGTACAACATATATTTTCCTATATTTTTCTGAATAAATATACTAATACCATTCAAAATGTAAATTTCAAAAATCATTCTTTATTAGAACCATATAACCTATACCCTCATTTTTATTTCTATACAAGGACAAGCAGCGTTTATAATCCTCCTTAGAGAACCAACAACGACCAACCAAAGTTACCGACGACTCAATGAAACACAATACCATCTTACCAAAGTTACCGACGACTCAATGAAACACAATACCATCTTTGAAAATGGTTGACTCGAAACGAAAAACCTTACTTAACTGAATTTGTCCCAATCCTATAAGTTACCTCGGTCCGGCGCTCAGATTGAAAAAAATTATTGTTATGGCCCCTTTTTCCATTATTTTTATCTAAGATTTTTTTTAAACGCAACTTATTCTGTTAACGAAAGGATACTTACTTCGGTTAATTCATATGCAATGTGATTCATATTCCACAAAGGTTGAATACTACATTGTGTTGTGTTGTGAAAATTGTAATGGATGGAGTGAATCTCACTCCTTATAATCTATTTTTCTAGCAGTTTGCATTTGGGGATTGGGTAAGTTTCTCTAATGGACGGAAGGTTAAAATCAATTCATGGGTCTCTTTCTCGTAGCTTGGTTCACCAAATGAATTGAAAAGATTGAATATTGAAGCAAAACAATTTTCTAATATTTTGTTCGTTTATTTTAAGTACGAATTTAATATGAGCCATGAGGGATCATATTTATTCACTTGCAATTTTTTTAGAGCGAAAAATACAATGTATTATTTTTTATTATTTAATTTGTATTTTGAACGCTAAATAAACTATATATAAAACCAAGTAAAAATTTTAACCATAGAAAATTATTTTTTTATATAAATATATATGAAGTTGATATCTACATAAATTAGTTAAAATAGATCTTCAAATAGTTTATTTAAATTTTTTGTTAAAATATTTTTGAAAAGTTTAATATTTAAACCTCTCTTATTTACACATTTTTTTTCTTCTAACTAATTTAGAGCATATTTTTTTTTTTAAATTATAACCAGCATTATTTTTGTATTTAGAACATAATTTTTAATATTAATTTTAATTTTAAAGAGCATAGACAGACTAACAAACTTACACATCCCTTCATACCCAGCTACACATCTCCTTATACTAGGTTGTATAATGAGCCTCTCGACTCAATTATAGAAACAATTTACAAACCTCTACCAGTCAAATAACAAAATTTCAAGGCTTATTTCTATAAATCTAAGAAACTGCCAATAAACTACCAATTCGTATATATTTGGATCTCTATTTTAATTGCTTGGACATGGACAGGACAAATTCCATCTGATTTAGGTGATCTAATATCGAAAGAGGCACTTCAATTTTTCTTATGTTTGATATATAAAAAACATAAAGAGTTCACCCTAACCTTTGGAGTTCGAAAAGGCAGTTGCCCTTTTCATTGTTCACCCGGTTTATTGGAGATACACTGAGGCAATTTCCTTAGATTTGGTCGATGTTTTATACTTTCACGAGTAATTAAACTATACAATTACTTATAACTATGCGAAGGTCCTACGATGGCCAAGGCCACGTGATTTTTCTATCAGCTCACTCACATTTATGCAAATTCTAACTTTCATTTTATAAAGAATCTTCGACCACCGAAGCAAGTGACCCACTAAAGTTAGGCACATAAAATGAGAACTAATTTTGCCTTTACTTGATTAATTGCTGGAACTTAATCTAGATCTGATTGCTTAGCTTTTCATATGGAACATGGTAACTAAGCCCCCAATGCCCCTTTTCCTTCTCATGCAATGCAACTACTCACACAATGTCCCTTATTCACACTAAAATGTTGACATTCTTGTGTCATAGCTTTGAAGCAAATCAATGCATGGACCAATGAGTAAAGTGGGTAAAAGCTACACTAAGTAAAGTTTTGAATAATAATGAGTCTTTGAAGCAAATCAATGGATGGACCAATGAGTAAAGTGGGTAAAAGTTACACTAAATAAAGTTTTGAATAATAATGAGTGTTCCAACACAAATTGGGTGGAAAAAAAAATCACATCAAATAATATTACATGTTTTGTATTTTTTATTCATTTCCTACCGCCTTCAGCGCCCACAAATACCTATATAAATGCTAACAACTAAAAATATTACATTTTTAACATACCAAATATATTTTTCCTTTTAAATTACTCTTTTTTAAATTAACATGCATTTCAACACAAATGGGGAGCGGAGATGGAAGAAAAAAAACCATATTATTAATATTACAGGGGTATATCCATTATTCATTCCCTATCCACATTGTGCACCAACAAATACCTATACAAATGTTAATCACCAAAAACACTACATTTTTACCATACAACATATATTTTTTTATTAATCACCAAAAACACTACATTTTTACTACACAACATATATTTTTTTATTAATTCATTCTAATACCATTAAAAATGTAAAGTTCAAAAAGTATAATAAACATCAAAATTCTTTACTACAACCATAAAACTAATACCTACATTTTTCCCTCTATTGACGGAACAAGCCAGGGTTTTTAATCCTCCTTAGAGGACCAACTCATCTCTGGTTAGACGACGACCAACCAAGTTGCGAACCCCAATAACACACACAGAATACCATCTTTGAAAATAGTTGACTCGAAATGAAACACCCAACCAAACTGTTTTGGTATTCGCCTAGAACCAATCCAATAAGCTAGCTCAGAATTCATGGTCTCCCGTGAAGAATGGCTCAGAATTCATGGGCTCACGTTAATATGGAAAAGTGTCTTGTTAGTGTCCCCTTTTTCTTTTTTCCATTATTTTTATCTCAGAAATTATTTTTAAAAGGAACTATATTTTGTATAAAAAACAAATAAATATTTCCTTCCATTAATTTGGATGTAATGTACTCCATTAGCTACAAAGGTTGAATATATTGTACGAGGGATATATTGGATTGTTATGTGACTCTCACTCCCTGTAAACCGTTCTTCTACCTGCTTACTTTCCGAGATTGGTTTATTGCCTCAAGTTGCTTTAATGGACGGAAGGCTAAAATCGATTCATGGGTTCTCTGCCTCGTAGCTTGGTTCACTAAATGATTTGAAAAGATTGAATATTGGAGTAAAGCTATCCTCTAACAGCTTGTTCCATTGACCTAATTTACCAATTTCTCTCACTCCAACAATAAATTTTCAAGGCTTAATTCTACATATCTAGGAAGCTACCAATTCTTACATATTTGGATCTCTATTTCAAGTCCTTGGGAATATAAATTCCATCTGATTTGGGTGATCTATTGATTTACTACTAAAAACCAAAAAAGGCAGTGCCGTTTACCCGGTTTTTGGAGATCCACTGTGCCAATTTCCCTAGATTTGGACAACGCTTTATGCTTTTGCGAGTAATTAACCTGTAGAATATCCATAACAATGAATCATTTGAGTTGCTTATAAATATACGTTGTTGGGAAGGTCTTAGGATGGGCAATGCATGGGCTCTAAAGAGAATAGAATATTCTAGAAGCGCAGGCTCTGGTAGCATTAACTGGGGACTTCCGAGTATAGCCATTTTATATTCAAATGGCGATTTAGCACATATTTGTGTGACAATGGCCGTATGACTATTCTACAGTTTTAAAAGAATGGAAATACAATTTCACATGAAAGTGAGTGCTTAGATTTCAAATGGAACATAATAACTGGTGCCCCAATATGCCCATTTCTCCTTGTGAGGCAAGGCAACTACTCACACAATGGGTGACTTATATACACTAACACTACATAGTTTGCAGAAATAATGGTTCTTCCTAAGTTTCACAGGACCATGTTGGTCCGGCAAAAGATTCAGTCGACCACTATTTTTCAAACTCCCAAGTCGACAACGACAGAAATTAAGACGACCATTCATTGTCTTCTCACAAAATATTTACATGAAAACGTAAGCATGTGCAGAGCGGTGCACACCGTGTATTTCTTTCCCATTCTACCATGTATCTCTAGATAAAAAAATGTAAACATGGATAGATAAACACATACCGTTGTGTTTTTTCTTTTCAATTCTACCCATTCCATTTACAGCAATGTACTGTACCGTTTCCATATTTTGGCCTCCATCAATAAATATTTATTAAAGAAAAGGCCAATAAAACAGCGAATTGTTCTATGAGAAAGCACTCGAGGTTTCTTTACCTGAATCCCAAAAGTCCCTGGTACAAACCACCATGGCGCCATGGATTTCAGAAATGTAACGGCAAAAAGTTCTTACTTTGAAATGCTGCAGATGCCGATTCAAATGATAAAATAGGAGTGAAATGAAAAGGCAATGTTAGACAGAAAGCTATAGAGGGTAGGGTGTCACCCGTCTTATCAGTCACACACCCAACACTGTGAAAACTTACAGGCGTGCCTTTCCCGCCCTGCCACTGCTGTGTCGCACAGTACATGTCCTTCAAACTGGCGACATGATGGATATGGCTTGGCTTCATGACCTCCATCGATTATTCTACGCCAGGATATTCTGCCAGATAATATCCATGGATATGGTTGGGCTTCGTGACCTCCATTGATTATTCTGCGCCAAGATATTCTGCCAAATAATGGATATGGCTTGGCTTCGTGACCTCCAGGCTCCATCAATTACTCTGCCCGAGGCTATTTTGCCAAATAGAAGTCGGCAAGAGATGGTTAATAATCTCATATCTCTGAATCCAAAATTTGGATCCTTCATTCCTTCAACAACTTGGACTTCTTGATTACTGCTGTATGGAGCAGTATCCCATGGCTGGTCATTATCTTCTTCTTCTTTTGCCATCTGTTTACCTTTCTTAAGTTCTGCAATCTGAGCTTTCATTGCAGAAATTTCTGCCTTGAGATTGTGAATTTCTCAGCTTACTTCTCCTAGAGTAAGTGATCTTACTCTTTCAGGTTTTTGTTGATGCCTTTGATATGATTTTGTGTTTCTTTCATATGAAGCATCAATAAATAAAGGCTTCTTACCTGAACTGTTTGAAGCTTTTGATTTGAGCTTATCCATAAAGGCTTCAGTCAGGCGATTTTTCATTTCTCCATCCTCCATGGCTCATATTTGAGATAGGATCTTCAACTCGTCTTCTTCAGTCGCGGCCATGAGTACTTTTTCCTTCTAGGGCTTAGAATTTTCTTTTTCTTCACTGGAGTCACTATAAACTTTTGAGTCAAAATCATATTGAACTTGACATGCACATTCTTCAGATTCAGAACATAAGCATTCTGAAGAATCAGAATCTGAATACTGTTGTATATGTGCATGGAGTTCTTCTGCAGAAGAAGAACTGAAAGAATCATAGGAAGATTCTTCTATCTGATGTTGCTGAGCTATATCTCTGATTACAACATTTGGGCAGTGTTCTGTTTTGTGTGTATGAGAACCACATTTCATGCATATCATTGGTCCTCTTCCTTCTTGCTTAACTTGTTTGCCTTTTTTAATAAAGGCCTTAGATTTCTTTCCTTTGTTTCGTTTCGATTCTTCGCCTTCTGGACATCTAGATGAAGTATGTCCATTTTGTCCACATAGCCAACAAGTAAGCTTGTTCCATTTTTCTTGTTTTGTAGAATGCAGATGTATATCTGAAGGATTATAGTAATGTGTTCTTAGAATATATTTATAATATCCCTTTTTCTTGCTAGAGGTTTGGCCTCGGTTTTGCTTGGGATATTTCCTTTTGTCCTTTGGATAATTTTTCTGGTTCTTGTAGAAAGTTTCCTTAAACTCCCTTTTTGCTCTTTTCTTGGATTTTCTTCTTTTCACCAAAGGACCATCTGTTGTTAGTCCATACTTGCTGCAGACGGACTTCTTGTCTGTCAATCTAGAAATTTTTTCAAGAGATTTATTTACCTTTGAGCTTGTACAAAGACTCACTAGTGTCTTTGTTATGTGAGCATATATTTCTCCCCATGTATATGACTCAAAAGGTAACTGGAAGACTTCTTGCAATCTGATGTAATCTACAAATCTAGATGGAAAGGCTGCAAGATATACCTGTTTCCATAACAGGTTCTTCAAATCTTTGACTTCATAGATCCTTTGCATCCAGTCTCTATGGAAGTCTTCAAATTGGGACATCTTGTAGCACTTCAAATTCATCCAGATAACTTCATTTTTGTCAGCAATTTCTGTTTCACTACCACACCACTATTCTAGAATCATTGATGTCAATGCTCCTATCATATTACTGGTGATGGTGCCATCATGATTGTGTATCACATCTCCTTTTTCATCTTTAAGAACTTATGCTTCCATTGTTTCAATGAGCTTTGGGGAAGATTCTGACTCCCACAACCTGAGGAGTGTTCCTGTAAAACACTGAATAATGGTCCTGCAAGCATCAATTTCACTTTTCCTCTAAGACACATGAGTTTATATTCTGTATAAATCATGTCAATCATTTGCCTGATCCAACACTCATGTTATCTATGTTCCATTCTCTGTGGGAATCTGGGAAAAAGGTATGTGCTTCAGGAAGCTTTCCTTTTCCTTCAATATCAGGTGTTGGATACTTGGTGAACCTATGCTCAAGAGGTTCATATATGGGAAAGATCTGTGTATCATGATCTTTTTGTTCTTTCCCTTTTTCTTCTTCTTCATCCTTGAATAAGGATGCAATAGTTACTTTTGCTGTAGCCTCAGATTCTGAAGATGTGGCTACTTCTTTGGGAAATAAAGCTGGAAACCTGTTGATAGTTTTAACAGGATCCTGAATCTTTATACTTCTTTTAACAAGAAAGGAGTTAGGAACTGGTTTTTCTACCTTTGACAGATTCATCTTTTCAACTTTATCTGTTAAACCAGTTATAAGATTCTTAGTTGCATCCAAATGATCAACTAATTTTTCTTCTACTCCTTCTATCTTGGATAAAGAATCTCTTGCATAAGAACGAATAAGACTGGAATCAAATTGTACATTATTCAGACATTTATTTACATCATTAATTGATACTTGAACAGTATCAATTTGTTCCTTGACTTCTACTGATTTTGCCACATTTATTTCTAGACCTTTTAATGCAGTATTTGTTCAATTTAGCTATTCACTGGCTTTCTGTATTCTTCCATCAATGCCTAAGGCATTGTCATCCTTTTGTGCTAGTGGGATGGATTTGGCTGCATTTTGATTTTCTCCTATAACAATTCCTTTGTAGGGAGGAAATGTTGAAAGAGTTTCAACCTTTGTTCCATCTAATGCAGTCCAGGCATGTTTATTAACTGAAGCGGATGATATTGAACCAGTTAAAACATTTATGGGAGCAATATTATCCTTCCAAGAATAAAAGGATATCCATGTATTATTTACTTCCATATATCTTTTCTAATCTTCAACTAATTTCTATTTCTCTTGAGGAGAATAAGTTCGATTTAATTCTTCTGCTTGGGGATTAGTGAATAGATCCCAATTAAGCATTGCTTTCATCCATTTAGCACTAATTTCATACTTAAAACATCCATCCATTAAAGAAAAGAACTTATGCATTTCCATAACAACAGGCTTCTTACAATCATCAGGTACTGGACCAAATCTGCATGGTGGTATAAGGCCTTTGGCTTGCTCGAGATATCCTAGACCATATCTAGGCTTAGCTGGCCTCATGGGACTCATCATCTCAATGAATCTTGGATCTTCATCTTCCAGAGTAGTGATCTCATGCATCATGAGCACATGGTCAGACTCTTGTTCATGGGGAAACGGGATGTCTGAGCATTTAGGATTTGGGCATGGATTCACAGATGTCGAAGGAGGAGCTGTGCCAGATCTGGGATTATGATTGGCATGGATAGCAGTTTCAGCAAGCGTAAGCAGATTGATGCTATCTTGGCACTCTGGACATTTGACTTCTAAAGAGGAAAAATTTACAAGTTGTGCTAACTCATACAAAGAATTATGTCTACAAGAAGATAAACTGGAAGAAGCAGTATCTACAGTGGAAGGGTCTCTGTAATATTTGGATTGTTTACAGGCCATATCAATACCTCGGCGGTCAATTGTGGATCTTCTGGGAAAAGAGATAATTGCAGAAGATAAATTTTCTGTAATATCAGCTGAGGTGATTTTCTTTGGCAAGAGAGGCTTAGGATTATTTATCACCCAATGTTCTGGAAATGTCAAATCTTCCCAGTGGATTGTCTGATGCTCAATTTTTTGATTTTTCGCATCAGTCAGGACAACCACACTTGACTTTGAGTCGTGGCTGGGTGTATGGCGGATGGCTGGCCACAATGTATTGGTGTGACGAAAACAGCCTTTAGTTTGAATGGCTATATTATTTCTCTTTTTGTTCATGTCGAAACCAGTGGTTTGGACCTGGAGCTGTAAAATCTGGTCTATGGTTTCATCAAATGTATAGATAGAGAAATTTGGATAACAGTCAAAATAGACTGGGCCATTAGATAGAGGAGCAACAATTCCGCCTATTAAGGAATCAGTGTACTTATTGTGCGTCAAGTCTCGGACAGTGGCTAACACAAAAGTATGTAATCCTTTATGAATCAAAGGATTGATTCCTACTCTTATGCATCCTAAATGCAGATAATTTGTTTTCAGTCTTTTGGCCTCTGCCTGTAACTTCTTTGGATTTAACAGAGAAATAGTCTGGATATTATCTGAGTTTTCTTGGATTTGACTCACAGACTCTTTAATACTAATCCTAGTAGCGGCTTTTAAATGGAAAACAGAAAGATCACTATATACTTCTGAGGGAGCTATGGCAGGTAGTTCCCAACGGGCAGAAGGCTGGGGTTCTTCATATTCAAGTTCAGCAGAATTCAAGACACGACTGGAACTTGATGCAAACATATCCCTTAAAGGATTTTCTTCAGCCTTAGAATCTCTCTCTTCTAATTCACGGAAAGAAACTGATTTCCAGAATGAATCCATTCTTTATGAGTATAAGATTTAGAATACCGACCTTCTGAACCAGACGTTACTGGCTCTGATACCAATTTTAAGCAGGGGCTTCTGTCACAAGCTTGCTACTTGTTGCGTCTCTTCGATTATCCTTGATAGTCAAATCCTGGTGAACCAATGGTGAACCTACTCAGAACTTTCACGCTCTCGTGGCCTCAACAACGACTTCCTCGCCTAACAACGGCTTTGGCGTCCCTTCGTTCATTTGGCGAACTTCCTGTGAACTTCTTGTGAACTTCGGATGAAAGCTAAAAGATAACTACTACCACAGCAGACAATATAAGTGCACAAGGTATTCAGATGCGAAATGGTGTACTCATTTTATTTCAGAATGGATAAAGCTTTTTACAGAAAGATTCTTTACAGAGATTGACTATCTTCGCAGGGGCTTCTGTCACAAGCTTGCTACTTGTTGTGTCTCTTCGATTATCCTTGATAGCAAACTCCTAGTGAACCAGTGGTGAACCTACTCAGAACGTTCACGCCCTTGTGGCCTCAACAACGGCTTCCTCGCCTAACAACAGCCTTGGTGTCCCTTCGTTCCTTTGGCGAACTTCCTGTGAACTTAAGATGAAAGCTCAAAGATAACTACTACCACAGCAGACAATATAAGTGCGCAAGGTATTCAGATGCGGAATGGTGTACTCATTTTATTTCAGAATGGATAAAGCTTTTTACAGAAAGATTCTTTACAGAGATTGACTATCTTTGCATTTATCGGGCTTTATGTTGTCCGCAAGGAACAAGCAATACCGAAGGCTACCTGGCGAAAGATAGGCTCTGCCTCAGAATGTGACTTTGACTCATATACAGACTAGATGACTCTCTAAAATGATTCGGCCACTTTAGGTTCTCACCAGTGCTGAGCACACTGATGCGCAGGCTCCCAAATCACCTAAGGACTTGAGTTCTTCTCGTGATGCAAGCAGATTAGACTGAACGTCCGCAGATGCAGAGCAGGAGAGGCACTCGACACAAAGACTCACTTAGACTCAAACTGACTCTGAATGCCTCAACAATGAGCCTTACCCTCATTATATAGGAATGAGAGGGGACAAACATTACTGTAGGCTGTCAGTGGACTGACCGAAAGGTGGATAGAATCATTTTTTTTCGGATAATGCTAGGGCAACGTCCGCACAAAGATTCCAGTCTGGAAAGGTGGATGGAATTATTGCTTTCGAGTAATGCCAAAGCGATATCTGTACAAAGATTCTTGTCTGAAAAGTAAATTTTATGGAAAGTAATTTCGACAGAACAAAGTGGATACTTTTTATCAAAGCCCACGAGAAAATATTTAAAACAAAGTGGATGCTTTTCATAAAATCCCACGGGAAAATATAGTGCATAAACTATTTACATAGTGGAGGCTTTAGTACAGCAAAGCCCACAAGAAATCTAGTCACAATTAAGCCCTTTTGACTGGTACTCATTATTACAATATGAATGCTTTTCTCGGAAAGCCCATGTGAACCGTTAGAACACTGTCAGTCCCGGGAATCTGTCTCTTCTATACAACATTTCGTCCCAGGCTTTAGTGTATATCCTGCGGACAATCATTGGTTTCCATAGAACAATTTGATATTGTACTTTGGTTAATACAAGCCACTCCAAATGTTCTCTCATGTATTCTTCAAGTGAATTGTTATAAGGAGATGACTTATAAGTTGACCATTCACCTTTTGTCATATATTTAACAGTTCTGTAGATAGGGTGAATGCATTCTTCAAGGTGTTGTTCAATACATAGATTACAATGATTTCTGCAATATTGTTCATGCCATACTGGGTCCATGGCAGTTCTGCTAACACCGTAATCAGTCCACCAATCTCTGAACCATTTGCATTGTTGATACCCCTGATAATGGCCAATGGTGCTGAACTTTAATTTTGTGTAGTGAGTTCCTACCTTGTCATCGACGTTGAGGAAGTCCCACCAAAGTTGTTTATATTCTGCAAAATTGTACACCGTATCAGGAAAAATGATCTTTGGGTCATTTCTTGGCCATATAGCAGCAGGTTGGGTCCGACCATGTCCTGGCTTGTTATAGATGCAGACATATCTTTCATGTATGCCCGTACTGGGTCCACCATGATACCAAATAGTGGCAATATCATGAAAATTTTGTTCTAAAGCTCTCTGTGCAATGTCAGCATCTCTCCTTGCTTTATCATATATCATGTCATGAATCCACTTGCCTCCTTTAGGGTACACTTTTCTTTCCGGGACAAAGTGTTGGATGTCAGTGTGAGGTTGCAAGTTGGCATCCAATACTTTCGTATTTCTTAACTGCCAAGTGGGTCTCCAATTTCTCTTGTATTCCTCCCAGTCTTGGTCATCTGGGATGGTCCTTAGTACTTCTTGTTTCTGGTGCTGGTCCCACTCAGTGATGATCATCATGACATGATCTCTTGCTTCAATATATTCCCTGCTAAGAAAATCAGGGAGACTGTTTTCTTCACCTTTAATGTGTTCCACCTGAAAGTCAAAGTTTGCAAAAAGAGCTTGCCATCTGGCAAACTTGGCTTCTCCGGCCTTCTTGATGTCCTTTGTTAATACCTTCTGCAAAGCAGATGCATCAGTTCTAAGCAGAAAAGATTTGTTAATGAGATAAACTTCAAACTTACTGATGCAGTTCCATGCTGCCTTGACTTCTTTTTCTATTGTGGAGTAGTTCAGCTCGGCTGGGTTCCATACTCCAGATGCAAATTGAACTACTTGTTCATCCTTTCCAACCTTTTGCTTTAAAACTCCACCCCATCCAATATTACTTGCATCTGATTCTACAATTTTATATGCAAGATCATCAGCAACATATAAAATAGGCAAAGATTTTACCTTGGCCTTAATATTCTGGACTGCTTTTGTATGGACCTCTGTCCATTCTGGAGGATTCTTCTTCAGTCTTTTATTCAATATCCTTCTGTCACTGGCACAGTCCTGATAGAAGTTGCTGACATAGTTGAGGCAGCCTAAGAACCTTTGCAGTTGGTTCTTGTCTGTTATGACATCTGGAAATTTGTCTGCAAACTCTAATGCATGTTTCTGCAGAGAAATCTGCCCATTGCAGATTGTATGTCCCAAAAATTTGATAGTGGTTTGGAAAACCTCTATCTTCTTTTTACTAAGCACCAAACCATTGTGCTTAACTAAGTTCTTAAATATATTTACATGCTTAAAATGCTCCTGAATATTTTTGGAAAATATCAATACATCATCTATATATACAATAAGCCAGTCAAAATATGGCTTAAAAATATTGTCCATTACCTTTTGGAATTTTGATGGCGCATTCTTGAGACCAAAAGGCATGACATTCCATTCATAATGTCCTGCTGGTATGCTGAAGGCAGTTTTGAATTTATCTTTTTCAGAAATGGCTACTTGCCAAAATCCTGCTTTCAGATCAAACTTAGAGAAGATCTTGGCTCCCCTATCCTTCTGATTAAATCTCCTTTATGGGGTATTGGATAGGTATCATCAGCTAAGACTGAGTTTAGAGGCTTATAATTGATGACTAACCTTGGAATGCCTCTGATCTGTTCAGCTCTCTTGTTTACGTAGAACCCATAATAGTTCCAAGGACTGTTTGATTCTCTAATCAATCTTCTGCTAAGGAGCTGTTGAATTTCTTGCTCGCAAAGATCTCTATATTCTTTGCTCATGGGTATTGCTCGGCTCTTACAAGGCTTACCAACATATCCTTCCTTGTAAGGGAGCTCAACTGTGTGCTGCTTCCTATGCCAAAATGCATTAGGTTCTTCCGAGCAGCATTCTTCTTCGATCTGTCTCTTCAAATCTCCAATCTTGCTCTTTATTTGGGGTAGTTTAAGCTGTTCTTCTATTCTAAGAGTAGATTTTAGATCTTTTAGATCTGATAATCTAGCTTCAGCTTTGTCCAAATTCTGCACAGTTTGGACCATTGTGGAGATTCTTGGATTAGAAATATACGGAAGCTCAATTTTCTTCCTGGTCCCTTTAGATGTGGGGACTAATATAAAATATCCAGCTTTTCCTCCTTTGAGTCTGAGCGACCCATGAGGTTCTACTGCTGCCAGAAAGACATTGCCAAGTATGCAGTCTACTGGAATGTCAGCTACTGCAAATTTCAAATAGACACAGTGAGTATCAAAACAGAGAGAGGCTTTGGGTACCTCATATTGGAGCTTTTTGTTACCCAAACCTACTACCTTTCTTTCTGCAGCAACCCAATATTTTGCTGGAATGTTTTTCATATTGAGGATATTTATGTCTGCTCCAGAATCTAGAAGAGCAACCATTTCAAACATTTTCCCTCTTATGCAGACATTTACTTTGACATGATGTTGCTGATAGGAGATGGTTAATAATCTCATATCTCTGAATCCAAAATTTGGATCCTTCATTCCTTCAGCAACTTGGACTTCTTGATTACTGCTGTATGGAGCAGTATCCCATGGCTGGTCATTATCTTCTTCTTCTTTTTCCATCTGTTTACCTTTCTTCAGTTCTGCAATCTGAGCTTTCATTGCAGAAATTTCTGCCTTGAGATTGTGAATTTCTCGGCTTACTTCACCTAGAGTAAGTGATCTTACTCTTTCAGGTTTCTGTTGATGCCTTTGATATGATTTTTTGTTTCTTTCATATGAAGCATCAATAAATAAAGGCTTCTTACCTGAACTGTTTGAGGCTTTTGATTTGAGCTGATCCATAAAGGCTTCAGTTAGGCAATTTTTCATTTCCCCATCCTCCATGGCTCGTATTTGAGATAGGATCTTCAACTCGTCTTCTTCAGTCGCAGCCATGAGTACTTTTTCCTTTTGGGGCTTAGAATTTTCTTTTTCTTCACTGGAGTCACTATAAAATTATGAGTCAGAATCATAGTGAACTTGACATGCACATTCTTCAAATTCAGAACATAAGCATTCTGAAGAATCAGAATCTGAATACTGCTGTATATCTGTATGGAGTTCTTCGGCAGAAGAAGAACTGAAAGAATCATAGGAAGATTCTTCTATCTGATGTTGCTGAGCTATATCTCTGATTACAACATTTGGGCAACGTTCTGTTTTGTGTGTATGAGAACCACATTTCATGCATATCGTTGGTCCTCTTCCTTCTTGCTTAACTTGTTTTCCTTTTTTAATAAAGGCCTCAGATTTCTTTCCTCTGTTTCGTTTTGATTCTTCGCCTTCTGGACATCTGGATGAAGTATGTCCATTTTGTCCACATAGCCAACAAGTAAGATTGTTCCATTTTTCTTGTTTTGCAGAATGCAGATGTATATCTGAAGGATTATAATAATGTGTTCTTGGAATATATTTATAATATCCCTTTTTCTTTCTAGAGGTTTGGCCTCGGTTTTGCTTGGGATATTTCCTTCTGTCCTTTGGATAATTTTTCTGGTTCTTGTAGAAAGTTTCCTTAAACTCCCTTTTTGCTCTTTTCTTGGCTTTTCTACTTTTCACTAAAGGATCCTCTGTTGTTATTCCATACTTGCTGCAGATGGAATTCTTGTCTGGCAATCTAGAAAGTTTTTCAAGAGATTTATTTACCTTTGAGCTTGTACAAAGACTCACTAGTGTCTTTTTTATGTGAGAATATATTTCTCCCCATGTATATGACTCAAAAGGTAACTGGAAGACTTCTTGCAATCTGATGTAATCTACAAATCTAGATGGCAGGGCTGCAAGATATACCTATTTCCATAACAGGTTCTTCGAATCTTTGACTTCATAGATCCTTTGCATCCAGTCTCTATGGAAGTCTTCAAATTGGGACATCTTGTAGCACTTCAGATTCATCAAGATAACTTCATTTTTGTCAGCAATTTCTGTTTCGCTACCACACCAATGTTCTAGAATCATTGATGTCAATGCTCCTATCATATTGTTGGTGACGGTGCCATCATGATTGTGTATCACATCTCCTTTTTCATCTTTAAGAACTTCTGCTTCCATTGTTTCAATGAGCTTTGGGGAAGATTCTGTCTCCCACCACCTGAGGAGTGTTCCTGTAAAACACTGAATAATGGTCCTGCAAGCATCAATTTCACTTTTTCCTCTAAGACACATGAGTTTATATTCTGTATACATCATATCAATCATTTGCCTGATTTGGCCAACACTCATGTTATCTATGTTCCATTCTCTGTGGGAATCTGGGAAAAAGGTATGTGCTTCAGGAAGCTTTCCTTTTCCTTCAATATCAAGTGCTGGATACCTGGTGAACCTATGCTCAAGAGGTTCATATATGGGAAAGATCTGTGTATCATGATCTTTTTGTTCTTTCCCTTTTTCTTCTTCTTCATCCTTGAATAAGGATGCAATAGTTACTTTTGCTGTAGCCTCAGATTCTGAAGATGTGGCTACTTCTTTGGGAAATAAAGCTGGATGATAGTTTTAACAAGATCCTTAATCTTTATACTTCTTTTAACAAGAAAGGAATTAGGAACTGGTTTTTCTGCCTTTGACAGATTCATCTTTTCAACTTTATCTGTTAAACCAGTTATAAGATTCTTAGTTGCATCCAAATGATCAACTAATTTTTCTTCTACTCCTTCTATCTTGGATAAAGAATCTCTTACATAAGAACGAATAAGACTGGAATCAAACTGTACATTATTCAGACATTTATTTACATCATTAATTGATACTTGAACAGTATCAATTTGTTCCTTGACTTCTGCTGATTTTGCTACATTTATTTCTAGACCTTTTAATGCAGTATTTGTCCAGTTTAGTTGTTCACTGGCTTTCTGTATTCTTCCATCAATGCCTAAGGCATTGTCATCCTTTTGTACCAGTGGGATGGCTTTGGCTGCATTTTGATTTTCTCCTATAACAATTCCTTTGTAGGGAGGAAATGTTGAAGGAGTTTCAACCTTTGTTCCATCTAATGCAGTCCAAGCATGTTTATTAGCTGAAGGGGATGATGTTGAACCAGTTAAAACATTTATGGGAGCAATATTATCCTTCCAAGAATAAAAGGATATCCATGTATTATTTACTTCCATATATCTTTTCCAATCTTCAGCTAATTTCTGTTTCTCTTGAGGAGAATAAGTCTGATCAAATTCTTCTGCTTGGGGATTAGTGAATAAATCCCAATTAAGCATTGCTTTCATCCATTTAGCACTAATTTCATACTTAAAACATCCATCCATTAAAGAAAAGAACTTATGCATTTCCATAACAGCAGGCTTCTTACAATCATCAGGTACTGGACCAAATCTGCATGGTGGTATAAGGCCTTTGGCTTGCTCAAGATATCCTAGTCCATATCTAGGCTTGGCTGACCTCATGGGACTCATCATCTCAATGAATCTTGGATCTTCATCTTCAAGAGTAGTGATCTCATGCATCATGAGCACATGGTTAGACTCTTGTTCATGGGGAAACGGGATGTCTGAGCATTTAGGATTTGGGCATGGATTTAATATACCAATAATTGTTTCTGGCATTTGACAATTCCCTCGATGAGCGCATCCATCTTGACGTCCTTTCTGCTTTGCAACGAAATATATCTCTCGTCCTTTCCACTGTCTTGCGAAGTATATCTCCGTTTCTAGTCCATCCAAAACATATGCATCATGTTGCTATCTTCCATATGACCATCACAGAGTCATTCATAAAACGCATACCGGCAAATTTGATATTTATAATTTATAATTCAGGGTAGGACTTTGCCTCCTTCCGGATTCATTGAACAAAAGGATGCAGCAGGTAGATCATATTTCACAACAGGCGTAGGTCATATTTACTATATAATTTTAATTATATTATAATTTCACTGTATATTATATTATATTTTTTATATTGAAGTGTGAGGCCAATGTATTTTTATGTTGTTTTTATTAGTTTGAATTTTTTTCCAATATAATATTTAGATTATATATATATATATATATATATATATATATATATATATATATATATATATATATATTTTGTTTTGATAGAGTTATTTTTAAAGTTAAAATAAAATTATAATATTTAAAATTATGAATTTAATATAATTAAATAAATATCAGAATTTGTATTTATAATTTATTAATATTTATAAAAAGATAAATTATTATTCACTTATGTTTTATATTAAAAAGTCAAAATTTCAATTAACAAAAAATGTTTTATAATTACATATTTACATATTTTTCAAGTAAATGGAAAGATGTTAAAGTAATTTGGTAAAAAAGGGATATTTTAATATTTTAATTAAAAATATAAAGATAGTGTAATTGAAATTATATTATTTGAAATTGCTTGAAAAAATTATTTTGGATTAATATAAAATATATATTTTATAATAATTCAAAAAATATTAAATATATTTTATTTGAAATTTAACATCAAAATATAAGGAATTATCAAGTTTTTTCAAATGGTATATGTTTCTTATTATCAATATATCAATATACATGCAATGTCTTCCAAAATCAAAATATAAAATGAAAGTATATATAAAGTTTTTAAATGTAAGAGGATTTGTACTCTTTTTTCAAAATTATAATATTTTTAATTTTATCAACTTGAGAATTATTATATGAAGTCAACGCGATAATAGTAAATGAATTTCAAATAAAATTATAATAATTGCAATATTTTTAATTTCAACTAAGAAGATTAATAGAAAATTATGTCTACCAGTAAGCAAGATTGAGGATCAGGCATATATATATATATATATATATATATATATCTTAGCCATGCACTGAGGATCAAATTTCTTGATAGAAAACCTCTTTTAGAGAGTAACACTTGAAAAAGGTTTACACGTCAAGATATTTGATCCCTCTTGATGCTTGATATATCCATGGTTATAATGGATCTATATTCATTCTCTCTCTACACACAATTGCATTTTTAAATGCATAAATGTATTCAATGATTTGGAAATCCTTTAGGCACTTCAATTTTGTAAACTAGACAGTTTAAATTTTCAATTTCAACAAATCTCCGTTTGATTTTAAATAAAATCCTTTGAAAGAATATTGTAAAATAGTGAAACCACTTAAAATAGATGACATTATTTACATTAAAATATTGTTTTGTAATCAATATATTTTTAAATACATATAAAAGTTATTGAATTATTTTACTTTCAACAAATTCAATTACTTTATTTCTTTGGGTATTGGATTATTTTGTTATGGTTAATAATTTTTTTTCATGTTATATTTCTATGTAAAATTAATACTAAAATAAATTAACTAATTTGAATATTCAAATAGTTTATTCAAATTTTATATTGAAAGATCACATACATATACTAAAATTGATATTAAAATAGTTTATTTATGCACCCGCTTAAAGACAATACGCATGTTTTTTTTTTGTCTCAAGTTAAGATAATTTACCCAAAAATTGTCTTAAAACCCTCCTTTATGTAGTAGTGATATATGATGGTTTCTAAGAAACTTTATATGAATAGGATTGCCCATATTTAGCATGGTGTGAGCACCTCCATTTGTGAGTGGATCATCCTACTCACAAAGGACATAACTTAGGGTAGATGACAATCCTATACAATATCTAACACAATAATAAAATTATATGTCTAAATTAGCTCAACCTAAATAATGCACTATGTACAAGGAGGGAGGGTTGTTGGAGACAAATAGCTTGCATTTTTACCACAAATCATTGAAGGAGATGATCACAAGAAGGAGATGTGTCTTAGTGTTAGAGCATGGAATGAGAAAAATATGCACTTCTATAGTAGAATCATCAATGCTTCCCCTCACAAAAGGGATACACTTTGGGCCATATTTTTGTGTTAGTTGTGTTTTGTATTCATAGTGTATTATTATTTATACATGGGAAACAATGTACATAGATAAAGTCCCTCTATTTAAACTTGGATTGAGAGAAGTTTCCGCATGAGACGTAGCTAAATATATAGATATAGATGTAGCACAAGCAATTCCAGATCCAAATCTTGTGGTGGTAGAGATTTAGGACCCGACCCAGCCAATTCAATTGTTCGTGTGGTATATCTGTGTCCTAATCATTTGAGCTTAGACATAGTATTGAAGTGAGTTTTAAAAGGGTATCCACTTAACAATGTCTTAAGAGAAGGTATTGGACTTCCATTCCTAGCTTGAGGGAGGATATAAGAAATCTTATATTTCCCTTGTACTTATCTGTGATGCCTTGCATATAGAGAGGAATAACCTCATCTAAGCTCATTATTTTATCATGATAATAGAACCTTAGTTGATAACATATAGTGGAGAAGGATTTACCAATATACCCATTGGTCTCTTATAACCATTTGGAGATGCTCTTTTTTATTTATTTATGTGTTTAACACCCAAGATGATGGAATCCCTTGAGTGTTAAGGATTCCAAACTTCTGAAGGCGGTAACCTTTGGATTTTGCACTAGACTCTTTTATATATAGAACCAATGGCCAAGATATCCATCCAATTTATGGTAGATCGATACATATTGAAATGATGCATGCTTTTCTTCTCATACATTCATGGTGAACTTCACATGATTTGACTAAGAGTTGTGAGGTTCATCGAATTTATTTATGTTTGACTTTCCATGTGGCAAATTATGTTATGTCATGCATGTAACTAAATAATGGTTTATGCTTCATAGGGTAACCCTAATGACCCTATGTAAACACCACTTTCCCCTATTATAGATAAATTGATACAAACTAAGGAATATATGTTTTACGAAATATTTAAAACATGAACTAAAGTATGAGACCACTAAGCACTAAGGTGCACACAAATATATTTTTAGCATAATTTTAAGACTGTATACTCCTCTGGATGAAAACCAAAGCATAACCAAGGGGCCCAAAACTTTTAATATGATATTAAAATGTAGACTCAAATCATCTTGAGTACTTTGAGAATGAAAATATATTTTAACACTTCACTCCATGATTTATGGTTCTGATAATTCAAAGGAGAATCATCAATATTTTCTAGATTTATAATGGGATGGTGCAACTACTAATCATGTGATGATTGTGATGGTGATTTTTCTTATATATGCATTACAGAAGTTTTGAGATCTAAAATGGGCCACAAAACAAAAATGTACAACCAAAATCAACTTTATAAGAACCAATAGGATTCAAGATGATGATGTCAACCATGTGGGATGATTCACCATTTTTGGAGTAAAAAAGTAAAAATATTTAAAATATATAAAAAAAAATACTTTACAACTCTTATTTTCAACTAATCTCCCTATGGTTTTACTCAAATTTCAAGCGGGAGCACAAGTTAGATGCAAAATTTAATTCCTCATCCAAGGAGTACCCAATCATGTTTTTTCATGTATTTCTCATTTTTCGTGTAGCAGAGTCCATCCAAAGTATGTAACATGGGTACTTCTTGGATGAGGAATTAAATTCTACATCCAACGAATGATCCCACTCGAAATTTGAGTAAAACCGTAGGGAGATAAGTTGAAAATATGAATTGAAAAAATAGTTTTTTCTTTTTCCCTCTAAAAATTGATGATGTAATCTATTATTATTTTATTATTTTCCATTCGAGAAAATTTCAACCTGAAAGTGGCCTCCTAAGGAAAAATAATATAATAATAATTAAAATAATAAAATAAGAGTTGTGAATTTTTGAGGGAAAAGAAGAAAACTATTTTTTTAATTATATTTTTTTGGCTGATCTCCTTATAGGTTTACCCAAATTTCAAGAGTAGACATTCCTTGGATATGGAATCAAATTCCACATCTAGTGAGCACCTATTACACATAATTTTGAGAAGACTCACATTGATAGAAATTGAAGATACATTAAAAATTGTGTTGAAGGACTTTTTAATGTATCTTGAATTTTTATCAATGTGGGTCTTCTCAAAAGTATGTGCCATAGGTACTCGTTGGATGTGGAATTTGATTTTGCATCCAGTGAGTGTCTACACATGAAATTTGAGTAAACCTGTAAGGAGATAAACCAAAAATACAATTAAGAAAAGTAGTTTTTCTTCTTTTCCCTCCAAAATATTTACATGTACCTCTTTTTAAATTTAAAGGATTTTGATTGGTTTACATATTATGACATGGAAATTACATGAAAATTTCATGTGCACTTTTAGGCTGAAAATTCCTCTAATAACTATTATTTTATAATATTCCTTAGGACGCTCATTTTAGACCTCAAAATTTCTCCAATGCATGTGTATTTTAGATTATCTTGATTTTTTTTGTAAATGCATTGACTTATAATTAAAACTAAATTTTAACCTAACTCTTAATTATTGGGACAACATAATGAATTCTCTTGTAAATTTGTTGAGATTCAAACAAGAAAATAAACCTCACAGAGTGTGTTTCCATTTTATTAATAACTTGGAGTACCAAGTAGTCTCTCCTTATGGTGTCACAGAGAAACTGTTGGTTTAGGTGGTAGTGTACATAATCACAATGGAAACATGTAATGGTGAGTTCATAAACATTGAATTGAGCATGAAGTTGTCGTCAAGGAATACAATTTAATCCTATAAAGGTAGCACGGGTCATGTTTACAAATGGAATTGTAGAGAAAAATATGAGGCTCATGAAGAATTCAATGAGATTCAAAAGATCCTATAACCTATTTGAAAATATACATCGATTCAAAAGAGGGAAGACATGTGGAATTTAATATCGGTGTGTGTTGAAACCCCAATTAGATGGACAAAGAAACTATGAGATGAGAGGCATGACCTCTAGCCACACCAACCCCCATCTCCCAAACTACAAATAAGGGTGTATATTTCATGCAATTTTCAAGGAGAAATGTGGTACAAGAGGCTGGAAACATTGGAAAAGAGGAGTGAATTCGGGGGAGGGGGAATATAAATATTAGATCCATGTTAGCGAAGGTTAGCTACCAAATGCCTTTTTTCTAGTGGCATCTCTTAAGAAAAGAAAATTAAAAATGTAAGAAGTACATCAAAAGAGTGTACCAACCCCTAAAAGGAATACATTTAGTTGCACATTATACAAAAATATTGAGCTAATAACATATCCTAAATTCTAGTAATTAAAATTCATTTTGAAGAAAAAAGTTTATATTGTTCATCAATGCACTAATATTAATTTAAATTTTGTGCCAACAAATCCTACTAGCCAAGAAGAATACCTATGGGCAATTCCCATTATATAGGTTCTTGGAATTTAGAAACATATATAATTAGATGGGAACCCTAAACCTATAGAGGGAGAGACGTATCTAGAAGATGGGATGCTAGAGACAATGATTCACACCTCCACAAAAAAAATCATGGATCATGTTTAAAAAGAAAAAAAAAGAAGATAAGAGAGAGAAGTAATAGGTTCATGAATATTACAATGGGATTCCAATAATCCTATAGCCTAAATAAAAAGTTCTTAAGCCCTAATGAATGGAGGTGCATGGAAGTTATGAAGGAGGTGGGTTGGATCCCAACTATATAGATAAATAAATGTTCAAGTGAGAGGCAAGGCCTAGAACCACACCATCCCCTATCTCCAAAACTATGGATATTGTTACATAACAATGACTAAAATTGGTGTAAGTTTTAGTCAACTTGTAAGGAGAAAACTTTCACATGAGACTGTAAAACATTAAAAAATAATTGTGTATGCACAATTTTCGTATATGCACAATTTTCGCATATGCACAACTTCCGTATATATGCATATCTTTCGTATATGTGCATATATTCTATATATGTGCATCTTTCGTATGTGTATGTATCTTCCGTATACACACAACTTTTAGATATGCACATATACAAACGTTGTTCATATACAGAAGTTGTGTGCAACTTCTGTAATATGCATATATGACAGTCTCTTGATATGCATAGCTTTCATATATATGCATATCTTCTGTATATGGGCAACTTCTGTATTTGTGCATATCTGTCATATATGCACGACTTTGGCATATGCGCATATCCTCTGTATATGTGTAACTTTCGTATACGTGCATATATTTTGTATATGCACATCTACAATATATGCACATTTACTGTATATGTGCAACTTCCAGAGATACGCATATATGGAATATATGCACATATACAGAATAAGCGCATATATGGAAGGTATGCACATATATGGAAGTTGTGAATATAAAAAAAATGCACATATACGGAAGTAGATGCATACATACGGAAGTTGTGCATATATGGGAGATGCGCATATACATAATTTATGTGTAAATTTAGTTAGTGTATATGTGCAACCTTCGTATATGCACAATTATTGTATTATGCACAACTTTTGTATATGTGCATATCCATTTGCGCATACACATAAGATATGCAAATATATGAAAATTGCGCCTATATAGAGGCTGAAGTTCTACATAGCTTTCGTATATGCACAACTTCCATATATGCACATATATTCTATATATGTTCAACTTTTGTATATGTGTATATCTTACATACATGTGCAATTTCCATATATGCACATATACGAAAGCTACGCATATACAAAAGTAGTGCACAACTTTCTTAATATGCATATATGATAACCTCCATATATGCATAAACTCTGTATATGTTCATATCTTCTATATATGTGTAGCTTTTATACATGTGCATATATGGACGATATGCACATATACAAAATATATGTGCATATACGAAAGTCACACAACTTCTATATATGCACATATTTTGTATTACATATCTTTCATATATGCGCAACTTTCATATGTGTATATATAGAAGTTGTGCACATACAGAAGATATGGAAACATACAGAGGTTGAAGTTATACACAAGTATGTGCATATACAAAAGATATTTACACATAGGGAAAATATGTTCACATATAGAAGTTGTGCATATACAAAAGATATGTGCATATCCAGAAGATATGTTCGTATACATAAGTTGTGTATATACAGAAGATATGCACATATACAAAATTTGTCCATATACGAAAGATCTGAACATATATGAAAGATGTGCATATACGGAAGTCACGGAACTTTTATATATGTGCATTTTCTGTGTTGCATATTTTCCATATTTGCACAACTTCTCTATATGTGCAACTTTCATATATGTGCATATACAGAAGTTGTGTATATGAAAGATACACATACACAGAAATTGCGCATATATGAAATATATGTTAATATACGAAAGATATGTAGATATACAGAAATTGTGAATATACAAAATATTTACTTGCAAATAGTGTATGAAATTATTTGAATCGCATATCCTTCTATACTCTTTGAGAACTGTGCCACGTTCACTGCTATGGGGATTACTAAGAACATACAGTAAGAGAGGCATATCCAAACTTTCGCTTTGTGGCTCTTAACATAGAAGGAATGTTTTCCATGTGAGACATATAGATGAAACATCGTACATATTAAACATGTGGACCTAGAGTTGAAATCATGACATTGATTAAGAGTCTTATTTTATACGTGATTGTTATTCCAAACTAGGGTGATTAGTTCACTTTACATATAAGAATGAAGTGAAATGGCCATAATCATTATCTCTTTCCAAGGACACATCATCAATATCAATTAATATGCATATGAATACAAAAGAATTTCATGAAGATTACAAATGGTGTCCAATGAACAAGATTACCGTGCATATTACAAATGCACCACCATGAACGTGTACATGTTGGTCTAGTAATAAAGAAAGGTCATGAATTAAAGAATGATATGACACTCTTGGTTAAGTAAATAGTTGGTTTGCTGACACTTAATTTCAAGAAAGGTTGTATGACTAATAAAAGCAAGTTGCGCACATCTTGATGGTAAAAAAAAATTAGGTCCTTATAATTCAAAACAATTAAATAACATTTAAAATAAAATATTTAACATTACAATTTACTACTTGTATTACAATATCCACCTAGTTTGTGGAAAATGGCATTAACCCAAGAAATCAATTTCAACTTTGTGTTATAATATATTTCAATTTTTAAAATGCAATTTATTTATATTTTATTGATAGTGTAAAGTTCAAATGTGAGATCCAAAAAATATATGTTGATTTGTACTGATGCATTTTGAAACCATTCTAATTGGTATTCAATCTTCAATTAATAACTATAATATAAATTCAATATAAATAAACAAATGTAAAAATGAAGCTTTCACAAATTTTTAACGTAATTTGCTTAAACAATGACTAAAATTTGAGGTCACATTTTAACTTTGTATTCAAAAAATAAAAAATAAAA
This sequence comes from Pinus tabuliformis, assembly GCA_031772625.1. NCBI lineage: Eukaryota > Viridiplantae > Streptophyta > Pinopsida > Pinales > Pinaceae > Pinus > Pinus tabuliformis. Next base: position 1,456,539,381 of record CM062817.1, on the reverse strand, counting down.
AATAAAATGAGGTTATTTATAATGTTTTACCTAGTGATGTTTTATTGAAGAGAATTTATGTTTAAATGGGCATGATATTCTTTTTTTCTCTTTATGTTTAATGGTATTTTATTTTTAAATAATTTTTCTATTTTAATTTTATGTTCATTGTTTTATATATGACCACCCTAAATCCATCTTAATCTCATATTTATTAAGTTTCGAGAGTGATCAAATCTCTCGAAGTGTAAACCTCTCTTTTGAGTGAAAAAATTGAGGAAAGGTTTGCACCTTAATATATTTGATACCTCTTAGTGCTTGATAGATCTAGAGTTAAGATGGATCTAGGCTTGCTTCATTCGTGCACGATCACACAAAATTTGTTGAACATCTAATTAGTTGATCATTTTAAATGTGATGAATATTTCTAAGATTAATTTGGTCATTTTAATTTTAAATTTTCTCAATTACCTCAGTATGTTGAGATGATAGACTATTAATAACTTAAATGATGAATAAAAATTTTAAAATGCAAAGTGACAATGTAAGAGTGTTGAATGATAGAAAATGTAAATAATAAGAATGTAAGCAATTACAAATAGCATTCATTGTGATCAATCTCAACTATTTTCTCCTATTGTTCCTATTTTTATGCCTGTCAGTTTTGCCATCTTATCATATAAATCATATGAAAAGGGTGGTTGAAATTGTAGACCAATCAAATATTTAACTCGAACTATTATAGTATATGTCATACCTTGTCTCTCTTGCTCTTCTATATTAATAGTAGCTTTTTCAAAAGTCAATCATTGTGACTTATGGAGTGTTAAACCCCAAGTAAGTTTCAATGGTAGTTGTTTTATATTACCTCGTTTGAACGCAAAGTGACTAACAATAAAAATGAGAATAATAAGAATGTAGTCAATTACAAATAGTTTACAGTTTCAAGAAGAAAACATTTAAAGTAAGTGAACATTTTATTTAAGATGAAAATTATAGTATTTTATTTATGGTTGAATCATTTTAAGACAGAAATTAATGCACACTATTAATCAAATTACTTTGAAATTAATGTACATCATACATCTAGTTACATCAAATTAGAAATCAACATTTACACTAAAATTAATGCATCTAGTGCAAATAATCAAATAAGATTACAAATCAACATCTACACTGAAATTATTGCATTTTGTGTTTCAAATGCTAAAGATATTAGCATTGTTTTCTTTTAAGAACTTCATAAGCACTTTATATAAATTTTCTATAGTGAATTTTATCGAGACATGACTTTATTTCCTTGTTTGTTACATTGTTCTACATATATACTATTAGAAGTTATTATGTTTTTTCTTAGTCGAAAAATGCTAAAAATATCTATGCAACAAGCATAGAATGACTATGACTCTATCCCTCAAGTCACTTAATTATTGTAGGCACAATAATAATAATAATAACTATTTCTTCATTATGTTTCAGTATTTGTGAAGACATGAAATTTTTATGTTATGCTTTGAAAATGTTTCTAGTGAGCGACAATTTTGATCTTTTACATATTTTTTTAAAACTTTTACATTAAAAATATATTTCAAAGATTGAAATACATATAGACTTAAAATATATGGTATTAAATTTTTCTTTGTAACATTTGTATATATTAAATTTTCCTTTTAAATATCGAAATTAAATATTTGTTATTTATAATCATGATGTTATTAAAGAATAATTGATATATAGATTTTTAATGACCTTATAATATCTAATCATGTATAAGATAATTAGTTTAGATAACAAAATTAGTTTAGACACTGAATAGTGAATGATAGAGAAGTGAAAAAGTTGAGGGAACTGGGGAGCTCTGCTGCGATGGAGAGTGTGGGATTCGAAGTCGGGACCATCCACAGTAATCGAGAGAGGGACTCGAGCTCCAAGAGTTTACAGCTCTTTGTTTGAGGTGCTCACGGTTAGAGTACTCACTCTGCATGGGTTTTTTTCCACAGTTTACGTGATGAGCGACATTGGCTACACTTGAAGGGTGAAGGTTACAAACAACTGTGTTGTTACCTCCTCCCTTCCCACTCTAACTATAGTTTCACATTGCAACCAAGGGTGGACTTCTGTGGTCAAGCGTTTTTCTGCTGGAAGCTTACGGGACTGTGGGTCAGTCTCGCAGGAGCATTAAAATAAACCCTTGTCTTTTTTGTGTCAAAACAAAAAAAAAAATGTAAGAGGGTTTGAAGCAAATTACAAAGGCGTTTGTCAAGAAACGGCGGTGTTGGATGAGTGTAAACCCAACAGGAAGGCACGGTGGTAAGATTCTTTTTACGGGTTACTTCGGAACGAAGACATCGTTATTTGCCTCCCTGCCTTAGGTCAACAGTCACCTTATTACTATTCTAGGAACAACGCCCTGTTTTCTTGGGCAGCTGGCTCCTAGATGGATGAATAGCTACTTGACTATACTTATGACTCCCTTGTTGCTGAGGATATTTGGGTCAATTTCATTCGACCGGTTCCAGCTTTGACTACGCCGGTGATAGCCAGTTTACTGGTCACAGGGGTTGAGGCAGTTATAACTCAAATGGAAGATATGGAGGTCTCTCCACAAACCTAGAATCAAATCCACTCCCGACAGTTATGAAAGGAATATTTATCTCGGAAGAAGGCCCAGAGTTACCTTTCCTACCCATCCCTTGCCCATCGGACCTGAACTCATGGTCTTAGGCCTTCTCGGAAGAAACAACTACCCAAGGTGGTGTGGGTGCTTCTGGAGAAGGACCGAGTAATTTGGCACAAACAGCACAAGGATTGCAAACTGAACAAGTCATAATCCTTGGGACTTCCCCCTTTTATACAACATTCAAACCAGTTGGCTCAGCCCCTCCTTCAAGCTGCTTCATAGGCATTCCCGGACAGGACCAAGCTTCGAAAGGAAATCGTTCTGATTCAGAAGACATTGGCCTCGAGGAAGGAGAGCAAGCAGCCAAGGCGCGGCCAAAGCAACCAAAAAAATCAAGGAATTCAAAAATCAGAGAAAGGGACAGGCGGTTAATCTTCGGAGAAGGAATATATATGGCACAAGTGGCCCTCACAAAGAGCACGGTGTTAGTTGGAAGGGTGAGAGGTCAAAATTACTCTCCGATGTGCCTTCAAAAGTGGACAACGGAAATTTGGGGGAATCTCCTCATTCATCTTCCAAGTATCCTCTCACTTTCCAGGGGTTGGTTTATTTTTATTTTCACACATCCAGACCAAGCAGACTGGGTCCTCATGCGGTATTGGCACATTGAGATGACACCAGTGTTATTGAAACGATGGTCGCCAATGTTTGACCTAGAAAAGGAAAATCATGGAGCGGGGCCAATCTGGGTCTGATTGCCCACTCTCCCATTACAATTTTGGGGGGAAGAGATCTTCAAGGTAATAGGAGATGATTTGGGTGTCTATCTGGATCATGATAGAACCTACTTTGACACAGGCTGCCTAGCATTGGCACGTATACTAGTGCATCTAGATACTAGAGAAGGTCTGGTAGAGAGCTACCTACTTCAGATGGGCGACATTACTCGGAGGCAAATATTAGATTACGAAGGCATTCCCTTCCGCTGCCGCAAATGTCACGAAGTGGGGCATTTATATAAAGACTGTCCAAGAATTTCAGGGCAGAATCAGATCCCAGCCAAAGCATTGGTCTCAGCCTCCACTCAAACTCTGGATTCAAACTTTGGTTCTCCAGTGGACCTCCAAGAAAGTACTCTGCCCTCTATTCAGACTCCGCAGCAAGCAGTAGATCACCAATCTGCAAGGGAATCAAATTGCCGCCCTGAAAAATCCAAAACCCAAGACACGGCTTTCGCAGGTACTCCCTACTCCACTCTTCCTCATTTTTCTCATTCTATTGAAGGTTCAGTAAATTTATCTTCTTCATTGAACTATGTAGTTTCTCAAGCTGAAGTTAATAAGTTATGCTCCTCGATATGTCCTATTCCCGCTGCCCCTCCCTCACTGTCTTCCCCCATTCCCCAACCCTCTGTGGATAGGACCACATGCCCGCTCGATGATCGCCCGCTATCAAGTGGGCCACACAGATATTTCCTCAAATCCCTTCCTGTTGCACCCTCTTCGGTCCTAGGCCTGGACCTAGACCCCTCTCCTTCAATTACTCTCAAACCCCCGCGTGGTCGTCAATAAAAAATTTCTAAGGCTATTAAAAGGGCTAGTGCTGAAGTAGCCTCCGGGGTCCAATCCCTAATCGACTGGGTTCTTAAAGCAAATTGCAACCCTCACTCCTCACCCCCATGATCTGTCTTGCCTTCAATTGTAGGGGTCTAGCCAACCTAGACAAAAAGCTAGCTCTCAAGAGGCTATGTCTGTCTGAAAAGGTGGATGTTATTTTCCTTCAAGAAACTCTTGGGGAAGGTCATCAGATAAATAAGCTTCTCTTAATTTTTCTCCCAACTTGGGAATTTCATTTTCTGGATGTGAAGCGTCGCTCTGGTATTTGCGCCTTGGGGTTTAACACTCGTTCTACAAAAATCCTCAATGTTTAGGGAGGAGAAGGTTTTCTTGGTGCAAATATCTTGTCTATGGAGCTCAACAGACCATTTAGGCTTATCAACATCTATGGCCCTTGCCAGAACAGAGAATTCTTCTGGAATAGAACCATGGAGGCTGATTTTATGAATCAAGATAATATAATTATTAGTGGAGATTTAAATTTCCCCCTCGTTTCAACGGAATCTTGGGGTTTCAGGGCCAAAGTGATCATCTCATAGCCTTTTTTGAAAAGTTGTTGGATGCTCACAATTTTCTAAATATTGACCCTGTTAAACTCAATCCAACTTGGAGGAATCGCAGATTGGGGGTAGATGCCCTTGCTAGAAGATTGGACCGATTCTTGATCAAAGCCCCTCTTATGGCAAGTTTAAATCTCTTTCGTCAATGGGTGGGGAGTGGTGGGATCTCTGATCACTCTATTATTTTTCTGGAGCTCAAGAGTAAACTTTCTAAACCCTCTTCACCTTTTAAATTTAACTCCTCTTGGTTGTTGGAACCGCGTTTTACGAACTTGGTCTCGGTATCTTGGATCCATTGCTCTCAGAATGAAACTTCCTCTCCAGGGGAGCTCTTTGCAAAAAATCTAGCAATTCTAAAAGGCAAAACAATAACCTGGGCCAGATTAAAACAAAGAAAAGAAGATGAAGATCTACAAAGGATTGAAAAGGCTCTATTAGCCTTCGAAGAATCAATTCCCACTGGATCGAACTCGACTGAACAAAAGTTGCAGCTGATTCAGCTGGAAATAGACAGAATTAAACTTCTTTGCTTAAAAGAAGAAACCTGGAGGCTTAAGAGTAGAGCAATCTGGCTCAAAGTAGGTGATGAAAATTCAAATTTCTCTCAACAATATGTAAGGGATCGGAAATCCATTAACACAATCTGGGAATTACAAGACTCGGAAGGAAGGAAAGCAGGCAATTTTGAGCAACTGGCTAACATGGGGATTAGACATTTCTCTAATATTTACAAAGCCCCCATTGGAATAACCCTTCCAAGCATCATTCGCACTGCCGAAGCTCTGCCTAGATTTATCGAGCCAAAGGAAATTGAAGATCTAAACTCCCAGGTTACTAGAGAAGAGCTTGAAGTTGTGCTGAAGTGCTTTCATAAGGATAAGAGCCTGGGTCTTGATGGGTGGCCTGTTGAATTCTTCAGTTCCTTTTTTGATTTAATTGGAGATGATCTCATCTACACCATTGAAGAAAGCCGAAAGTCTGGCAGAATTTTGGAGGCCTTCAACTCGACTTTCCTGGCCCTTATCCCCAAATTTGATAACCCTTCCTCCTTTGATGATTACAAACCCATATCCCTCTGCAATAGCATTTACAAAATCATATCCAAAACAATAGCCCTCTGTATTAATCCCTTTCTCTCTCGAATGATATCCAAGGAAGAATTTGCCTTTCTCAGCAATCGCCAGATCCATGAAGCAATTGGCAGTGCTTAGGAAGCTCTCCACTCGATTAAGAAGCTCCATAAAAAGTCAGTCATCCTAAAAATTGATCTTTCCAAAACCTTTGATCGTACCTGTTGGTCCTACAGGATCTCGGATATGTCCTCTATAACCCACCTCTTATTTGTAGATGATGTTCTGATTTTTTTAAATGGATATTTTCAAGATTCATATGCTTTCAAGGCTATTCTAGATCTCTTTTGTAAAGCTACAGGCATGCAACCAAATATTGCAAAATCAACTATTATCATAGTTTCATGCCAATTGAATGAAGCAAGATTAGCTAGCCAACTTTTTGAATATGAGCATCAAGATTTGGATGATGGTCTTAAATATTTTGGTTTCAGATTGAAACCAAATGGTTATCGCATAGCAGATTGGACTTGGCTTATAGCCAAGATTGAAAGAAGAATCAATATTTGGCAACAGAGATGGCTTTCTAGAGCAGGTAGGCTCACCCTCCTCAGGTTGGTCCTACAAGCTATTCTGGTTTATTGGATGTCGCTGGCATGGATCCCCAAAGGCATTCTAAAAAGAATTCAAAAATTATGTTGTCACTTCCTTTGGCACGGACAAAATCCAGGGAGAACCTTTGCTTGGGTCCATTGGGACAACATTGATAAACCCAAAAACCTGGGGGGATGGGGCATAAAAAATTTGCATTTATTCGTTGAGGCTTTGGCTACAAAACTGGGCTAGCAACTTATAAAATCCAGAAGTCTTTGGCAGGAAATCACTTTTTATAAGTACATATATCCGCTCTCAGTTCTAGAATGGATCCATAGACCTTCAGTTCCTACGTCTGGCTCCTCCATAATTTGGAAAGAAATATCTTTGTCTATCTCTCTGATCAAGCAAGGTCTGGCTTGGAAAGTTAGCAATGGAGTTCAAGTGAGGATTGATTTGGATGCGTGGAGTGGATGTGGGAATGACCATATTCTTCCCCGACGTCTTTGCAATTTCCTTCAAGTCTCAGGCATCACCCACTTATCACATATAGTAATTGCTATTCAGGATAGTTGGCAAAACCAAACCTGGAAGGACCACAGAATGCTCAACATTCCGAATGTTTGGGTCGAATATTGGCAGAGATTCATAGGTTCATTAAAGGAGGCCAATGTGCGTATAAGTGACAATCAAGATGTCCTTATCTGGGCATTGGATCCCCATGGCAGATACTCCCCCAAAACAGGTTATGCTTATGCAATGGCAGCCAGACACACTGGTGATTTCTCTTGGTGGTGGAGTCATATCTGGAAATTAAAGGCCCCTCCTAAATCTAGGCTTTTCATGTGGTGCATTTTAATAGACAAGGTTCCCACTGATCTAATGCTAAGGTGTCGTGCAAACTGCGGGCCTTCTAGTTGTTGTCTGTGTAGGATGCATGAGGAAGATACTTTTCATCTCTTCCTTACCTGTCCTGTCTCGAAAGCCTTCTGCTTAAGGATCCTCCCTTCACTAAAACTACATATTGATTGGACTAGACAAGATATCGAAGAGGCTTGGCAAAGATGGTGGATAAAAGCCAACTCACAGAAAACTAGATGCCTTCCACTGCTAATTTGCTGGGGAATTTGGATTAACAGGAACAAATCCATTTTCATGAATGCCAAAATAGATTGGGATTCCTCCAGTATTTCATTGTTGGCCATATACAATTTTCTCCTAGAGGACCAGGACATCCGACCACCTCGGATCATTACCCAGGAATCCATAGACATAAACTCCCCCTGGGGTTATTTTGATGGCTTGGCACAAGTTGAAGGTTGTGGTGCTTCATATGGATAATATAGTGTCTTATAGAATCAAGGTCGGCCTGGGCAGAGGCACAAATAACTATGCAGAATTGAGTAGTCTAAAATACCTTCTCCTTTTTGCAAAAGAACAAAATTGCCAACAACTTCAGATATTCGGAGACTCGCAACTCATAATTAACTGGACAAATGAAGTTAATCATTGTCACTTGCACACACTTAGAGATATTCTGACTGATATCCTTTCTCTAAAGTCTCAATTTGATTCATTTGCATGCTCACACATATACAGGGAAAGGAATGAGATCGTTGATCATTTATCGAAAGAGGCAGCGCAGCTGAATAGAGGCCAATGGAAGATACAGGAATATAGGGGTGGAATTTTCTATAGTTAATATCATCGTCCTTTTATGTACATGATTGGTTCTTTTCTAAATGATCGCTAGATCATTCAGCAATATTTATTTTACTTTCTCCTTCTATGTATATAATTTGTCTAGTTTTCAGTTTATTTTTGGACAAAACACATATTTTAGAAACTTACTGGACTTCTCTGAAGTTTATTATCAGTAAGCATCATAATAGTTTTTGTAAAGCTTATAATAGCTCTAAACAATACTCCCTTATTGCTGACAGTAGTTCATATATGCAGTGTCATACAACATGTAATTTTCTTATCTTTTTAATGAAAATTACGCTTTTTCCAAGGAAAAAAACATAATTAATTTAGATAGTTAATTGTTTTTATGTTAATACTAGATGTCAATACCTTCTCTTCTAACTATTTGTATTGATACCAAATAACATTTCTATATAAAATATTCCTTTTAAACAATGAAATCAAATATTTTTTATTTATTTACATATTGTTATTATAATAGATTTTTCAACTTGTCGTGACGATGAACCACACTGGTTGGTTCGAAACGCGTAGACAAAAGATTGATTATGTGATTTTGCCAAAGATTATCTAAACAATGTTATGGATCACAGAAGTCTAAATTCCTTAATAGATTTTTCGTCGCCCTATATTATCTAATCATGCATAAGATAGTTAGTTTAGATAAGATAATTGGTTTAGAGCGCCAATTGCTTTTGTGTTAATAGTGGATTTCATTACTTTTTCTTCTAATTATTTATATTATCAACAACAACAAAAAATATGTTGATATCATTATTAATAAAAAAATATGTCCATGTTAAAACTTCTTACAAGTGAAATCAAATGAAAACTATATTGTAAAAATAACTAATACACCCCTATTGTAGCGGCTACAACCACCCTCCAAAATTTTGGCCTGCACCCAATTTCGGAGCCTCCCTTGAGAGTTTCACTTGATGACTACACACACTCGGGTTCACTCCCTAAGCCCGTGTGAGTCTTTGCATCTGCCTTGCTTGTTCATTTCATCCAAGTTTTTGCATGTTCGTATCGAAGTCATGCTTGCGATTATGTTCTGGTCATGCTGAAGGTCTTCTCTTCGTGTGTACATGTTGTGTTTGCTATAAAAGCATTTGTCGCACTCACACACGGAGTCACACTCACTGTCACACAAGCATCGTCACAGTCGATCAAAAATCAATCACAATTGTCGCGCTTGTTGCTCACACCGTCAATCAGTCATCTTGAGCATCTGTGTCTGGATGGTTTGGGTTGTGTCAAGTCATGTTGGTGTGTGTTTGCAATATCACATGTGCATCTTTCACTCATTCACACACTTAGTCATTTTTTTGAAGTTTCAACAAGCAGACTCCCCTCTGCCAGCCAGACCATCACCCTGCCATCAACTCGATCGACTGTCATCGAGAATAGCGTAGAAGCACCAAGCAAGTCTTTTCAACCTACGCTGCCTGCAAGAAATTCAATCAACCTTCATGTTTCCCATCTAGAGAGTTGGACCTGGAAGCCACCCAGGGACTGACTCCCCTAAAAAATTGTGCAGAGACTGCTAACCTTACCCGCTCTGCTAACTGAGGAAATTGCACAAACAGGCTAGACAGACACCAGTGCCTGCCCCTGTCTCCCTCATAAAATTGTGCAGTTTCCCAGTTAGTCCTCCCAACAGTCGACCGATTTCTCATCTAGAAAATTGTGCAGTTCTCATGAGCAGGCCTTCTGCTGCCCAACAATCTACTCAGCTCAGAAATTGCACAGAGATGATTAGCAAGCCGACCTCTCGACCTCAGTGTAGTTTCTCTTTCCAGCAACTCCCAGCAGTAGATCGATATTTCCCTCTAGGAATTGCACAGTTTCTGCTGCCAAGCTCTCGGCATCTGACTGCCCATCCCCCTTGGGAATTGTGCAGTTTCAGCTGCTAGTGACCCAGTAGCTAGCTGTCAATTCCCTCCAGGAATTGCATAGTTTTGGCTGCCAGGCTCCCAGCGAGTTCCTCCAAAAAACTACTCAATTTCTGCCTATTGATCCTCCATGCAACTCGGCCTGTTCCTCCAAAAAATTGCGCAAATTTTGTTGTCAAGCCCTTGCTTCTCACTCGTTTCAGAAAATGCACAAATTCTGTCTGCCTTGCCTTCCTCCAGCCCAGACTGTCCCTCCCAAAATTTGCACATTTTTTCCTTCCAGTTGAGCCAGACCTCGCGGACGGTCACTATCGACTTGGATTTCCCATCTTCATCGCCAAGTGACTCTTGTGCAGTTTTCATCAGTAGTGCCCAAAGCCATCATCCCTCCTCACAACCTTGCTGCCTCTCCCAGTCACCGACATCTGAAATGATCATGTGTCATGGTAGACTAGGAGGTTTTTGTATTTCATGTCGTCTCATCATGAGTGACTGCAGGTACAAGTACACCAACAAACATGGCGCGATGACAAATGGGATGAACGAAGGGAGCACATGCAGAAGGACATGTTCACCAGTGGACGAACGAACGATGAATGCGAAGAGATGTTCTCGCGAACGGATGATCATGCAAATATGTGTTCGCGGACGGATGGACGAGCAAACATGCAAGATGTGCTCAAAGGCGAACATGCACCTTTCGCGAATAGATGAGCCTGTCAAGCCTTCCAACATACAAGTTGTTGACACCTAATCCTTGTGATTGGGTGAATTTATATAAATAAATAAATTAGAAATATGAACAGTCATTGGAACATGAATTGAACAATCTCTCCCTCATGTATATAATAAAGACCTACCTAATGGAATAACAAAGTCGAATCATTTTTTGCTTTATGGAGTTACTGCCTGGCGTGACATGGTATTGGAGCCAGCGCCTTTTTTAGCTCTTATGTCCCTTGTAACTCCCTAGTCTGCTCTCCATATAGCTGAGCTGCTCCTCCATATAATTAGCTGCTCTTGACATGGTAGCTGCCCCCTCCATACTATCCAGCGTTGTCCATGTTGTCCTGAATGTCCATAAACGTTTCATAAAAGAAGCACTGTCCTGACATGGTTTCATAAAAGAAGCGTTGTCCATGTTGTCCTGACTGTCCATAAACGTTTCATAAAAGAAGCATTGTCCTGACATGGTTTCATAAAAGAAGCGTTGTCCTGACATGGTAATTTTAGTGTTGTCCATCCACAGTTTTTTTCTCAGAAAGCGTCCTATCCACAGTTATTCTCGCTACGGTTTTCCTGTAGGCAAAAACTCAATCCTGCAAAATCCCAAGAATATCATCCTCTCAATACGAGTGATACTCTTTTTCAGCAAGTTTTACTTCTGTGCCACCATATTCAGGAAGAAGAACATGGTCACCCTCCTTGACACTAACAGAAAAAAGTGTTTCCATCCTTGCTACGAGAACCAGGCCCAACTGATATGACCTTTTCTGAGTTCAACTTGCCAGTGCTCTCCGGAAGCAAAATGCCACCAGCGGTCTTGCTCGAAGCAACAACTTTCTCTATCAAAACCTTGTTAAGTAAGGGGATAAGATCCTTCGCCATTGGTTTGATAATGTAAGGGAAGAAACCCTCATAGCTAGAGGCCTTTTATATAGAGACCTTGCAATTGCAAAACCCTTCTGCCTCCACCATCACACAGTTAGCGTACACCGAAACAAGCACTCCTCGAGTGCTTCGAACCGACGATTTCGCAAACTCGAAGTTCGCTGCAGCGCACAACATTCGGTGTCTGTGGAGACTTGAGTTTGAATACCATTGTTGTTTGTTGACACCTAATCCTTGTGATTGGGTAAATATATGTAAATAAATAAATGAGAAATGTGAACAGTCGTCGGGAGATGAACTGAACAGTCTCTCCCTCATGTATATAACAGGCCTACCTGATTGAATGAAGAAAACGATTCAGTTTTCTGCCAAATGGAGTTACTTCCTGGCCTGACATGGTATCAGAGCCAGCTCCTCTTTTAGCTCTTGTCCCTCGTAACTCCCTAGTCTGCTCTCATATACCTGCGCTGCTCCTCCTTACAATTAGCTACACCCTGTCTGCCATATTCTTTTTATACCTGCACCTGACACTGCCAGCGCTATCCAAGCTTCAGAAGCGCTGAGCGTTCACCTGAATGAATCGCTGCTCCAGATTGAAACGTTCATCTGCCTGTTCTTCAAACGGTTGTGGTTTCAATCAGCTTCGTGCGAGGCGCTTGTGCAGAGGTTCAATTTTCTTTGGAGTACTAGAAAGGACGAAGAAAATTCTACTGGACAGAAGGCATATGAATAAATCATCAGAGATTTCAAAAACTCAATGATTATTGTATTCAATCAGACAAAATGAATCTTATTTTGACATTAATGATATTCTTTTGGCCTTTAATCCTCGAGGAATAAAACATCTCTTTGCCGGCATCAGCGATATTTGTTGGAGTTTATGAACCGGTGAAAAAAAAAATGTTAGAGCTTTTTCGGATAATTATAAAGTTGTTGCTCATTTGTTAGCAGGTGCTGTTGGAGGTGTAACAGCTTCTCTTGTTCGAGTGCCAACAGAGGTTGTCAAGCAAAGGATGCAAACAGGCCAGTTTGCCAATGCTCCTGATGTTGTGCGCCATATGAGTAGTCGCTGTTACATATAGTCACATGAATGTTTGGTGGAGGCAAAACGTCCGAGATTCTTCGAACAGAGGCGGTGGTGAGCCCTGCATTCCGCTTTCTTGCTGGGTCCTCATTACTCTTCGTGTGATGTGCGTTGTTTAAGAAAGGACCTTGCTATTGAAGCCGCCTGTAGTTAGATGCCCAATTGGAGGACCTAATGGTCGAAAGAGTCTTTTGATTTTTCTAGGGAGGACTGAATGGTCAAAGGAGCCATTTCATTTTTCTTGGGACGTTTTCTTCATGGCACGTTCTTTAAACCAAGGTGAAGTTCTTTATTGTTTCTGCGCACACAAGCTTGGAAGAATGTCGGTTTGTACTAACTAATAAGGTGACAGAGCTGGTCTTTGCGTTTTTTAAGAAAGGCTCTGTTGATGAACATGGTATATGCGTGTTAGCCTTTTTTCACATTGCCTTTTATATGATGGACATGGCATATAATGCATTAAAATGTTATATGTGGTGAAGCTTTTTAGGGCAGCGAGGTATAATGTTTTTATTATTTGATAATACATACATATGTATTATACCTTAGTGTTGTTTGGACTACCATATTGTTGTTTTCATAAAGCTGTTTTCAAAGTGACTAACATAGTTAACGCTCCTGCGTTTGACTGTGTTTAATATATTGTTTGAGGTCAGAATACATTTTGATATCAGAATCAATTCTCTTTTAGCAGCAGAAGTATTTTTACAGCTCTTGGATTTTACAATGCATTCAATCATATCTATGGTGGGAATAGTTCTCACTAGCAAGGAGAACTATCCTGAATGGTCTCGGATGATAAAACACACCCTCATTTTCAATGAGTTGTGGAAAGGAGTGTGTGTCGGAGAAGGAGACAATGACCCAATACAGCCCACCTCAAACAAAGAGCTCGTCATTTGGAAAAACAAGAACAACAAAGCTTATGCATTAATTGCAGCATCTGTAAATGAAGAGGTGAGTCGCCATATTTCATCATATTCCACTGCATTTGAAGCCTTACAAAAGCTGAAAGAACTCTATGACTCACATTCTGCACTTGAAGTTGTTCAACTCATGATTAAACTCTTCACTTTTGAACTGCAAAATAATGATCCTCTTGCTCTTGCATCTGAAGTAAAGTCTATAATGCATGATATCAAATCTACTAAGGTTGAATCGGATATTCCTCTTATCGCTTTTCTCAAGGAACTTTATCCTATTTACTCCAATTATCTTGAGTCATTGCAAGCAAATGGAAATCTCAAAGATATAACCTTTGACTCTCTTGTGAAAAATTTTGTTGAAAGAGAGAAAGCTTTTGGAAAGAAGACAGCCCCTGAATCTTCTGAAGAGACTGTGTGCCTTGCTCAAAAAGAAAAGCATCCTACTCAAGATTCTACAAGAGGAAGAGGTGGACGAAGAGGAAGAGGAAGATAATTTAGAGGCAGGGGGGGCAGACATTCTAAAGGAGAAAAGGCATATTCGCACTGCATTCGCTGCAAAAGAAATGGATCAAATGATGCCTCTACATGCAAGCTACCATGGGACAAAATTGAGTAGAAAAGAAACCAACAGAAAGGTAAAACTGATGATACAGACAAAGGTAAAGCACCTGAATCCACTCACTATGCTGAGGCACAATGTAACATTGGAGTAAATGAAGATTTGTTTAATGCTTCACTTGCTTCATGGAAAAATGATTGGTTTCTTGATTCAGGAGCAACCTGCCACATGACTCATAGAAAATATTTTTTTGAATATTTCACTGACAATGTTGATGGAGCAGTATACTTTGCAGATCAATCAAAAATCAAGCCATCAGCGCTTGGCACAATTAGGCTTAAACTGCCTGGTCTTCCAGACTTTATTCTGCATCATGTTCTATATCTCCCACAGCTCAAGAGAAACTTGCTGTCCTTGGTCCACATCTGCCAGCAAGGTCACTCCATTCATATGTTTGATGGAAATCTTGAGGTAAGAAAAGCATCTGACCACTCACTTGTCATGAGGGGAATAGAAGAAGAAAGGCTTCTCAAACTGCAAGGAACATCTGCTCATGCACAACATTTCTCATACAATTCTCATCATGAAGAAGGTACACTTCCATCAAGTCTATTATGGCATGCTAGATTTGGACATTTGAACTATGACAGTCTCCGCTTATTGAAGAAAAATGGTGTCGCTGGTTTGCCTACAATTCCTAGAAAACTTAAGCAATGTGATGCTTGCATTCTAGGAAAGCATAGCAAACAGTCTTTTCATGATTCACATTCAAGAGCACATAGGAAACTTGAACTTATTCATTCAGATTTATGTGGTCCAATGCATGTTCCTTCTGCAAATGGAAATAAATATATCATGACGTTTATTGATGACTACACCAGAATGTGCTGGGTTTATTTATTGAAGAACAAATCTGATGCTTTTCAAACATTCAAGAATTTTCATAAATGGATTGAAAATGATGCACAATCTCATATTGGGTCTATTCGCACTGATAATGGAAAAGAATACACATCAAATGAGTTTGAAAACTATCTTCGCCAACATGTGATCAAACATCAAACAACCGTGCATTATAATCCCCAACAGAATGGTGTCGCTGAAAGAATGAATAGAACAATCTTGAATATGGTACGATCCATGCTTTTCTTCAAAAATGTAAAGATAATGTTTTGGGCTGATGCTGTTCTATGTGCTGCATATATAAAGAATAGATGTCCATCTAATGCTATAAGAAACAAGACTCCTTATGAAATGTGGTATGGACAAGTTCCTTCGATAAAACATCTCAGGGTCTTTGGTTCCACCTGTTATGCTTTGATACCAAAGGTACATAGAAACAAACTTGGTGCTAGAAGTCGTAAGTGTATCTTCCTGGGGTACTCAAACACCTCCAAAGCATACTGCCTCTATGATGAAGTAAATAAAAAGTTTTTTTTATCTAGAGATGTAATTTTTCTTGAATCATCCAAAACTGACAATGTTGTTGAGCGGCAACTTGATCGCTTGGATAGATTCACAAAAGCAAAATCATTTCAAGAATTTGATAATCAAATTCCACATCTTGAAGGGGGGATTCCTATACTAGATCAACATGTGGAATCTTCTTCTGAAGAACACTCTCCCCCGCATGAAACTCCAACAACAGATGATGCTTTAAGTGATGTAATTGATAGAATTGGGAGACTCAATATTGATTCAGTCCCAACTCAATCAACAAAGCAGCCTGGACCATCTCAGATAGGTCCCCCAAAGTGGCTGACAAAGACACTTGAAAGTGTTCATCCTGATGAAGTTGGAAAGACAGGAACTAAAAATTCAAACCGGCAAAATGGAGGTGATGTAGATGACTCTAATTCACCTGTTGATATGGATGTTTCTTATGATTGTGAATTGAACTTGTCTACAGATTTTGAACCAACTTCCTTCAAATAAGTTGCTTCTCATGATGAATGGAAAGAAGCAATGCAAAAGGAGTATGATGCCCTCATAAAGAACGACACTTGGAAGTTGGATGATCCTCCATTAGGAACCAAACCAATTGGCTGCAAGTGGGTCTACAAAAATAAGTATAAAGTTGATGGGTCACTTGACAAGCACAAAACTAGGCTTGTGGCAAAAGGTTTTGCACAGAAGGAAGGGGTCGATTATGAGGAGACTTTTTCCCCCACCGCAAAATGGGATACCATCCGCACACTCTTTGCACTAGCAGCTCAGAACGGTTGGAAATTCCATCAAATGGATGTAAAAACTGCTTTCTTGAATGGAGATCTAAAAGAGAATGTTTTTATGTCCCAGCCTGAAGGATTTGCTGTGAAAGGACATGAACATAAAGCATGCAAACTTGTGAAGTCCTTGTATGGCCTCAAACAAGCACCGCGAGCCTGGTATGAAAAACTAACTGAGCATCTTATGAAACTCAATTTCAATCATTTTGATCTTGATGATGCAACTTTATTTGTCAAGAAAGTTTGCAAAACAGTTGTATATCTTGTGGCATATGTAATGATCTTTTAATGACAGGGAACAATGAAAGCTACATTGCATCCATAAACAAGGAATTGGGGAAAAGTTTTGAAATGACTGATTTGGGCTATGTTCATTACTATCTTGGCATTGAAGTAACCCAACATCCAAAGTCCATATTTCTTTCTCAAAAGAAATACATTGGAGATTTTTTGAACAGGTTTGGCATGACAGAGTGCAATCCTCTCACTACTCCAATGGAACAAAACTTAAAGATCACATCTATTGAAGGAAAGGAATTTGAGGATGCAACAAAGTATAGACAGCTTGTAGGAAGTCTCAACTACCTAACTACTACCAGACCAGACATTTCATTTGTTGTTGGAATCCTCTCCAGGTTTACGCAAAAGCCTTGTGAGGGACATTGGTCTGCTGCAAAAAGAGTTCTAAAGTACTTGAAGGGAACTCAAGACTTTGGAATCAAGTACACACAGGTGGATGACTTCAGCTTGATTGGATACTCTGATTCAGACTTCGATGGAGACAAAGAAACTGGGGTATCTACTTCAGGATATGCTATGAGTCTTGGATCAGGCGCTGTCTCCTGGAGATCACGCAAACAATCAGTTCCAGCAGATTCCACAACAAAAGCAGAATATGTGGCAGCAGTTGAAGCAACAAAAGAAATTGTGTGGCTCAGGAAAATTCTTGAAGATTTGCAGGTAAAACAAGTACAATCAACTCCACTCATGATTGACAACACCTTTGCAATAAATTTTTCCAAGAACCCAAAGTTCCATGATCGAACAAAGCACATCAATACCAAATATCATCTGATTCGACATCATGTTGAGGCCAAAACAATCCATCTCCATCATTGTTCCACAAATGAGCAAATTGCAGACATCTTCACCAAAGCGCTTGGAAGAGAAAAGCTTGAACGATTCAGAACGATGCTTGGACTCACCAACATCCCTTCAGATTAAGGGGGGGAATGTTGACACCTAATCCTTGTTATTGGGTAAATATATGTACATAAATAAATGAGAAATGTGAACAGTCATTAGGATATGAACTGAAAAGTCTCTCCCTCATGTATATAACAGACCTACCTAATTGAATGAAGAACACGAATCAGTTTTCTGCCAAATGGAGTTATTGCTTGGCCTGACATTGTTCATTGTCATTTGTATGCATCTTGACTGGTGTCGGGCTGCTTGTTTATTAATTCCCCTCCAATTTTTTTTATCTTTTTTGTTCATTATCTCCTGTGGGAAATCATCATCTTTGCTATGACAGTTCGAATACAAAAGTGCCAGCTTCAATACAAAGCGTCCTCTCTGTTATTTCTTCAGTTACACCATCGGATATGTGTAGGATATTGTTCTTACGGTTTGGTCAAATGCTGCCATCATTAATATCATCCAATTGAATTATATAATATGTTAGGACTACGTTCTTCGCCCTTTTAGTGGACGCAGTGCTTTATGCTGTTGAGGGTTTTTTTTTGGACTAAGTATACTGCGATATTCTATACTTTAAAATTGTGCAGATGAATGCAAATTGATATTTGAGTTTGTTGTCCAGTCACATCAAAACTATAATTTTTTTCCATTAAGAGTAAAAGTTTTGCAGCAGAAGTTTTTGCTACAGTATGCATTCAATCATATCCATGGTAGGAATAGTTCTCACTGGCAAGGGGAACTATCTTGAATGGTCCCGGATGATAAAACACACCCTCATTTTCAATGAGTTGTGGAAAGGAGTGCGTGTCGGAGACGGAGACAATGAACCAGTCCAGCCTACCTCAGACAAAGAACTCGTCATTTGGGAAAACAAGAACAACAAAGCTTATGCATTAATCGCAGCATCTATAAATGAAGAGGTGAGTCGCATATTTCGTCATATTCAACTGCCTTTGAAGCCCTACAAAAGCTGAAAGAACTCTATGACTCACATTCTGCACTTGAAGTTGTTCAACTCATGATTAAACTCTTCACTCTTGAACTGCAAAATAATGATCCTCTTGCTCTTGCATCTGAAGTAAAGTCTATAATGCATGATATCAAATCCACTAAGGTTGAATTGGATATTCCTCTTATTGATTTTCTCAAGGCACTTTATCTTACTTACTCCAATTATCTTGAGTCACTGCAAGCAAATGGAAATCTCAAAGATATAACCTTTGACTCTCTTGTGAAAAAGTTTTTTGAAAGAGAGAAAGCTTTTGGAAAGAAGATAGCCCCTGAATCTTCTGAAGAGGCTGTGTGCCTTGCTCATAAAGAAAAGCATCCTGCTCAAGATTCTACAAGAGGAATAAGTGGTTGAAGAGGAAGAGGAAGATATTTCAGAGGCAGGGGGGGCAGACATTCTCAAGGAGAAAAGGTAGATTTGCACTGCATTCGCTGCAAAAGAAATGGATCACATGATGCCTCTACATGCAAGCTACCATGGGACAAAATTGAGAAAAAAAGAAACCAACAAAAAGGTAAAACTGATGATACAAACAAAGGTAAAGCACCTGAATCCGCTCACTATGTTGTGGCACAATGTAACATTGGAATAAATGAAGATTTATTTAATGCTTCACTTGCTTCTTGGAAAAATGATTGGTTGCTTGATTCAGGAGCAACCTGCCACATGATTCATAGAAAATATTTTTTTTGAAGATTTCACTGACAATGTTGATGGAGCAGTATACTTTGCAGACCAATCAAAAATCAAGCCATCGGGGCTTGGCACAATCAGGCTTAAACTGCCTTGTCTTCCAGACTTTCTTCTGCATCATGTTCTGTATCTCCCCTAGCTCAAGAGAAACTTGCTGTCCTTGGTCCACATCCGACAGCAAGGTCACTCCATTCATATGTTTGATGGCAAGCTTGAGGTAAGAAAAGCATCTAACCACTCACTTGTCATGAGGGGAATAGAAGATGAAAGGCTTCTCAAACTGCAAGGAACATCTGCTCATGCACAACATTTCTCATACAATTCTCATCATGAAGAAGGTACCCTTCCATTAAGTTTATTATGGCATGCTAGATTTGGACATTTGAACTATGGCAGTCTCCGCTTGTTGAAGAAAAATGGTGTTGCTGGTTTGCCTACAATTCCTAGGAAACTTAAGCAATGTGATGCTTGCATTCTAGGAAAGCATAGCAAACAGTCTTTTCATGATTCACATTCAAGAGCACATAGGAAACTTGAACTCATTCATTCATATTTATGTGGTCCAATGCTTGTTCCTTCTGCAAATGGAAATAAATATATCATGACATTTATTGATGACTACACCAGAATGTGTTGGGTTTATTTATTGAAGAACAAATCTGATGCTTTTCAAACATTCAAGAATTTTCATAAATGGATTGAAAATGATGCAAAATCTCATATTGGGTCTATTCGCACTGATAATGGAAAAGAATACACATCAAATGAATTTGAAAACTATCTTCGCCAACATGGGATCAAACATCAAACAACTGTGCCTTATAATCCCCAACAGAATGATGTAGCTGAAAGAATGAATAGGACAATCTTAAATATGGTACAATCCATGCTCTTCTTGAAGAATGTAAAGATAATGTTTTGGGTTGATGCTATTCTATGTGTTGCATATATAAAGAATAGATGTCCATCTAATGCTATTAGAAACAAGACTCCTTATGAAATGTGGTACGCACATGTTCCTTCGGTAAAGCATCTCAGGGTCTTTGGTTCCACCTGTTATGCCTTGATACCAAAGGTACATAGAAACAAACTTGGTTCTAGAAGTTGTAAGTGTATCTTTCTGGGATATTCAAACACCTCCAAAGCATACCGCCTCTATGATGAAGTAAAAAAGAAATTTGTTTTATCTAGAGATGCAATTTTTCTTGAATCGTCCAAAACTAACAATGTTGTTGAGCGGCAACTTGATCGCTTGGATAAATTCACAAAAGCAAAATCATTTCAAGAATTTGATAATCAGATTCCACACCTTGAAGGGGGGATTCCTATACTAGATCAACATGTGGAATCTTCTTCTGAAGAACACTCTCCCCCGCATGAAACTCCAACAACGGATGATGCTTTAAGTGATGTAATTGATAGAATTGGGAGACTCAATCTTGATTCAGTCCCAACTCAATCAATGGAGTAGCCTGGACCATCTAAAAAAGGTCCCCCAAAATGGGTGACAAAGACACTTGAAAGTGTTCATCCTGATGAAGTTGGAAAGACAGGAACCATAAATTCAAACCAGCAAAATGGAGGTGATGTAGATGACTCTAATTCACCTGTTGATATGGATGTTTCTTATGATTGTGAATTGAACTGGTATACAGATTTTGAACCAACTTCCTTCAAAGAAGTTTCTTCTCATGATGAATGGAAAGAAGCGACGCAAAAGGAGTATGATGCCCTCATAAAGAACGGCACTTGGAAGCTGGTTGATCCTCCATTAGGAACCAAACCAATTGGCTGCAAGTGGGTCTACAAGAACAAGTATAAAGCTAATGGCTCACTAAACAAGCACAAAGCTAGGCTTGTGGCAAAAGTTTTTGCACAGAAGGAAGGGTTCAATTATGAGGATACTTTTGCCCCCATAGCAAAATGGGCTACCATCTGGACACTCTTTGCACTAACAGCTCAGAATTGTTGGAAAGTCCATCAAATGGATGTAAAAACTGCTTTCTTGAATGGAGATCTAAAAGAGAATGTTTTTATGTCTCAGCCTGAAGGATTTGCTTTGAAAGGACATGAACATAAAGTATGCAAACTTGTGAAGTCCTTGTATGGCCTCAAACAAGCACCACAAGCCTGGTATGAAAAACTAACTGAGCATCTTCTGAAACTCAATTTTAAACATTTTGATCTTGATGATGCAACTTTATTTGTCAAGAAAGTTGGCAAAACAGTTGTATATCTTGTGGTATATGTAGATGATCTTTTGATGACAGAGAACAATGAAAGCTACATTGCATCCATAAAGAAGGAATTGGGGAAAAGTTATGAAATCACTGATTTGGGCTATGTTCATTACTATCTTGGCATTGAAGTAACCCAACATCCAAATTCCATATTTCTTTCTCAAGAGAAATACATTGGAGATCTGTTGAACAGGTTTGGCATGACAAAGTGCAATCCTCTTATTACTCCAATGGAACAAAACTTAAAGCTCACATCTATTGAAGGAAAAGAATTTGAGGATGCAACAAAGTATAGACAGCTTGTAGGAAGTCTCAACTACCTAACTACTACCAAACCAGACATTTCGTTTGCTGTTGGAATCCTCTCCAGGTTTATGCAAATGACTTGTGAAGGACATTGGTCTGCTGCAAAAAGAGTTCTAAGATACTTGAAGGGAACTCAAGACTTTGGAATCAAGTATGCACAGGTGGACGACTTCAGTTTGATTGGATACTCTGATTCAGACTTTGATGGAGACAAAGCAACCGGGGTATCAACTTCAGGATATGCTATGAGTCTTTGATCAGGAGCTGTCTCCTAGAGATCACGCAAACAATCAGTTCCAGCAGATTCCACTACAGAAGCAGAATACGTGGCAACAGCTGAAGCAAAAAAAGAAATTGTGTGGCTCAGGAAAATTCTTGAAGATTTGCAGGTAAAACAAGTACAATCAACTCCACTCATGATTGACAATACCTCTGCAATAAAGTTGGCCAAGAACCCAAAGTTCCATGATCGAACGAAGCACATCAATACTAAATATCATCTGATTTGACATCATGTTGAGGCCAAAACAATCCATCTCCATCATTGTTCCACAAATGAGCAAATTGCAGACATCTTCACCAAAGCACTTGGAAGAGAAAAGCTTGAATGATTCAGAATGATGCTTGGACTCACCAACATCCCTTCAGATTAAGGGGGGGAAAGTTGACACCTAATCCTTGTGATTGGTTGAATTTATGTAAATAAATAAATTAGAAATATGAACAGTCATCGGGGGATGAACTGAACAGTCTCTCAAATGTATATAATAAAGACCTACCTAATGGAATAACACAGTCGAATCATTTTTTTCTTTATGGAGTTACTGTCTGGCCTGACACAAGCAAGGAGAAATGTTCCAAAGAAACATCAAGCGAACCAACGACCATCGAAGACTCCATGCATTTTGCCATGTGGAGGTGAAGCTTTGACACACCATGAAGACATCCATCACCCAGCAGCACTACAGCGCGACATGCAGTCCAACAACAACAAACAAATGTACCAGCACTGTCATGTCGAGTCGTGTCATGAGTCATGTTGTCCACATATCCATTGTGGGCCATGTTGTCAAATCAATGTAATGTGATGTGGAAGTGCAAGAGACCCACTTGTTGTACAAAGAGTCATGTAAAGTCGAAAAGTCATGGAAGTCAAACATTCATGAAGGTAGTCAAACAGCCACAAGGGTCAGTTTTACCCTTGGCTATAAATAGCCCCTCATTTGTACATGCAAAGGACGTTTTCACCTCAGTTCCTCCCACATAGCCAAGAGAGTCTGTAATCTTTCCTTTGAGGAGTAAGTAATGGTTCCAACGCCCCTCACACGGGGTTAGTGATGTACAGTGTAACGATGTGTCATGGAACTTTCGCTTAAATTAGAAGCCTGCTAACATGCCATCATGTTTTCACACATGTATTGTAATTGTTGTAAGACTAATCTTTAACACTTGTGATGCATGTTGCTTTAACCTGTGTTCTACATTTGAACTAATTCAGTTGTTGTAATACACATATGTTAATGGAAATGTGTTATATATGTTGTTAACATTGTCTCGCCCATGTAGACTACTCTCCCGGACATCAGATAGACATTTCACGTAAAACATGCTATAACAACCATTGCACTCATGAGAACTAATCCGTTGAGTGTTATACGTGTTATCTTCCCTTGTGTGTTGTGACTGTCGCATCTGTGTGGACTGTTCCACTGGGATTTGTGCATTCCTATTGTGTTGTGTGTTCCTAGCAGAGCTGGGACTTCTCCCAACCGAATTGGGGCTCACTCGCACCCTCTCTCCCTCTACAGTGAAAGAACCATTGATACAAGTAACACTTACACTCACCAGGCACACGAACCTCACTTCTCGAAGACAAAGCAGACCACTTTCCTGTGATGACAAGTAAGAGTTGAGGAAAATCCTTAAGATAATGGAAATCGAGCCGTCATACCATACCAGATCGGACTCCCACACCAAAAGATGTGAGGTCTAGTTGGGACTTCATACCGGAGTGATCCCCTAAATGTTGACGGATCCAGTGCCATCAAAATTTTTGGCGCTAGAAGGAGGGCCAAATGACAATCTATGTCCTCTCATCCTGTTTTGAACCTTTGCATATCTATCATGGAGTCTTGCATTCTTCTCCCTCCATGATGTTTTTCGAATCCCAAAGATGTCACCATCACGAGGGAGTTTTTCAATCACTTGTCCACTTACACGTATGATGGTGAAGGCGAAGTGGTCTGGCCAGAGTTCTTACATGACTTTCTATCCATGCTTCATGAGGAAGATGGATGTTCTGATGAACAAGCCAATTTGCTACTTGCATATACACTTCACGAATATACACATTGGTGGTTGTGCAACCTCCGGTTGACAACGTGCACTCCCTTGAGCACTTATGTGATCTCATTGAAGACACTTTCTATCATTTTGATCCAAAACATCTTGACCAATAACTAATACAACAAAAGAAGGCTCCGCATGAATTTCCTATGGATTTTTGGTAGCACTTTAGTGATTTGCAGTTTCAAGCTCTGAAGAACCAGATGAAATTTTTCTATTTTTGGGACTGATTCAAGTATTGTCTTAAGAAATCTGCTCGTCCCAAGAAGAATTTCAAGCTAAAACCACGCTCATCATTCTTCAGTGATGGAGTTACGCAATCACAGACGGACACGGTCGTTGTCACAAGTGATTTTCTGTCGTCCCCTCATCAAACAGATCCACCACTATAGAGTGATGCCGGAGAGCATGAACACACATTTTTTGAACTGTCACAACCTCCCGACATCTCTCCTTCTGATTTTTGTGCAGAGTTGGTTGTGAGTCCCATGCCTCGTCACATGTATTTTGTACCTCAACCTCCGTCTTCGTATTCTGATCATCCTCCGGATGACACTGTCTTGTGTTCTTCCATTCCGAACTCTACACTTATTTTGAACGAGGATCGATCTATTGATGGAGTTGGTGTTGCACAACCAACATGCATAGGCATTCATGAAGAGCATGACGGGGAGCTTGAACATCCACCGGTAGCAGGGGACCATCCCTGTTTGTCCGTACCTCCTCCATTTTTTCTTAGCATCCTTGTTGATCCTGCCATCCCTAATTTTTCATGTGTATCTCCATCCATGGATGCACCCATTGTTGATATTTCGTAGGACACACCGTATGTCATCCCATCATCCAATGACGGAGAGGACTAATCATTCATTGAAAATCCACTTGATTTTTCATCTGCTCTTTTCGGAAACACAGAGGGTGAACATCCTTCCTTCTCATCTACCCCTCTGTGTGATTCATCAAACCATGAGGATGTTGATCAACATCTTGAATTTTCTGATCTTGGTTATTGTGATCTCTTCACCTCATCATCAATCATGATGTTGATTCACTCGTTGTTAATCTATTTAAGCCACTAGTTTATGAAGATCCATCTATCGACGAAGTCGAAACCCCACAGGCTGTCGAGGCACTTCAGCCCGAGCTGATGATTATGTCAGGCCCTCGCTGTCGTGAGGTTGGTTTCACTTATGATCAGGAAATTTTTAAAATACTCAAGGCAGTCAAGATCAATCTAACACTTAGATTTTACTTCCTCCACTCAAATTACATGATCGCATCACTCATGCATTGGAGGAATCTTACACAGCAAGCACACTTGTGCAACGTCAAGGGAATGCATGTACTCAACATCTCCATGTAGTGTAGCACAACACCATGGAAATTCCATAGAGTGCATGTCATGCACTTTCACTCATTTTTGTTCTATGGACGCTTGTACGCTTGGAGTGTGTCTGTTTTCATTATTGTATCTTTCACATTTGCCGATTCGCACAACCGGGTTGCTCGCTGACCAAACCTTCACCAACATGGGTCAACCAATGCGCCGGTGGCTGCATTGGAAATATCACTTCACGTGATCAGGCCCATGCACCGTTAGCTTAGGAGTAGGAGTAGTGTTTGATTTTAGTTTGCTTGCTTGCATGATTGTTTTCTTTCTTACTTTGCATGTTTCTTTTTTTGCTTGCTTGTGTGTTTTCTTACTCACTTTGCTTTCACTTTTACTTCTTGTTATGCTTCACTTTGTGTGTTTTGTTTGATATTTTTATTTACGTTTGTTTTGTTTGCTTGATATATTACTATTTTTTTTTTCCGGAAATAAGTGTTGCCAACTACTATGTTATGGCTTTTGAAGTATGTGGCTGAAATTTGAAGAGACTTGTGACATTGCAGCACTTGGTTAGTCTTACTTCCATCTTCTCTATGTTTGGTTATAGCCTTTAGCCGATGAAGTCTTGATGGAAAATACGAATTGTCTGCAAGGGAATTTTTGGTCCAACCATGAACCCGTGTCCACACTCGGAAGCCCCATGCATGTACTAAACCTTCTGCTATGTGTGTTCAAGCTCATCTAACTAGTAGAAACAGAGAAGGGGAAAATCTAAACGAGTAAACCTATGTCAGAGGTCTTACATGCTTCTTTGAAGGAAAAACCTCTTCTTCTCTCAATAAATTGGGATCCCTCTTCCGCCCCAAAAACAAATAAGTGCCTATGCATAGTCCTCTTGAAAAATACAAAGACGAAGGAAGAGAAAGGCTTCTTGCGCAAAGAGGTGAAGCATGTAACTCCACCGTGGTACTGACTAGGCTCACTAGAAGTGGAGCAATGTGTGTGTTCCTGCGTGACTCTGTCGGGGTACTATCCAGGCCCGCTGGCAACGGAGCAACACCAGAGATGAAAACTTATACTCTTGAAATTTTCAACTCGCGAGCTAAACTACCCTTCTCGGATTCGAAACACTGTGATAAGCTGAACTTTTGATTGTGTTTGACTGAGTTGGAAAAATATGAACCATGTATGTCCATGGGGTAACTGGGGAAGCCAAAGTAAACCACAAAATGATTCAATACTCCCCAAGAGACCGAGGTCCTGCGCTATCAATGAACCAAAATAGAGAAGTTTGAGTTCTACCAATGTGTCGCCAACTATTGTAGTGGCTACAACCACCCTCCAAAATTTTGGCCTGAACCCAATTTCAGAGCCTCCCTTGAGAGTTTCACTTGATGACTGCGCACACTCGGGTTCACTCCCTAAGCCCGTGTTAGTCTTTGCATCTGTCTTGCTTGTTCATTTCATTCAAGTTTTTGCATGTTGGTATCGAAGTCATGCTTGCGACCATGTTCTGGTCATGCTCAAGGTCTTCGCTTTGTGTGTGCATGTTGTGTTCACTATAAAAGAATTTGTCTCACTCACACACTGAGTCACACTCATTGTTGCACAAGTGTCGTCACGGTTGATCAACCATCAATCAAAAGTGTCACACTTATCACTCACAACATCGGTCAATCATGTTGAGCATGTGTGTCTCGATGGTTTGGGTCATCTCGTCGTCAAGTCATGTTGGTGTGTGTTTGAAAGATCATATGTGCATCTTTCACTCATTCACACACTTAGTCATTTTAAAGAAGTTTCGACAACTGGACTCCCCTCTGCCAATCGGACCATCACCCACCATTGACTCGATCGACTGTCACCCAGAACAATGCAGAAGCACTAAGAAATTCTTTTCAACCTGTGCTACCAGTGAGAAATTCAATCAACCTTCATGCTGGCCACCAGGAGAGTTAGACCCGGCAGTTACCCTGGGAATGACTCCCCTCAAAATTGTGCAAAGGTTGTTGCCCTTGCCCGCTCTGCTGACTGAGGAAATTACACAGGCAGACACTAGTGCCTATCCCTGTCTCCCTCAGAAAATTGTGCTTTTTTCTTAGTCAGTCCTCCCGACAACTGAGAGACTGCTCATCTAGAAAATAGCACAATTCTCATGAGCAGGCCTTCTACTTCCCAACAGTCTGCTTAGCTTAGAAATTGCGCAAAGATGATCAGCAGGCCGACCTCCCGGCCTCAGTGCAATTGCTCTTGCCAACAGCTCCCAGAATCAGATTGACAGTTCCCTCCAGGAATTGTGTAGTTTCTGTTGCCAAGCTCCTGACAGCTGACTGCCAGTTCCCCTTGGGAATTGTGCAATTTCAGCTGCCAATTACCTAGCATCCAACTGCCAGTTCCCTTAAGGAATTACACAGTTTTGGCCGCCAGGCTCCCAGCCAATTCCTCCAAAAAACTACGCAAATTCTGCCTGTTGATCCTCCATGCAGTCAGACCTGTTCCTCCAAAAAATTACACAAATTTTGTTGTCAAGCCCTTGCTGCTCGCTCGTTCTGGAAAATGTGCAGATTTTGTCTGCCTTGCCTTCTTACAGCTCGGACTGTCCCTCCCAAAATTTCACAGTTTTTCCTTCTAGTCGAGCTAGACCTCGCGGACAGTCACTGTCAACTTGGATTGTCCATCTTCATCACCCAGTGACTCTTGCGCAATTTTCATCAGCGGTGCCCAGAGATATCATCCTGCCTCGCAACCTTGTTGCCTCTCCCGATCACATGCATCCGAAATGATCATGTGTCATGGTAAACTAGGAGGATTTTGGATTTGATGTAGTCTCGTCATGCGTGATTACAGGTACATGTACACCAACAAACATGGTGCGACAACAAATCGGATGATCGAAGGGAGCACATGTAGAAGGACATGTTCACCAACAGATGAACGAATGATGCATGCGAAGAGATGTGCTCGCAAACGGATGATCATGCAAAGATGTGTTCGCGGACGGACGGATGAGAAAACATGCAAGATGTGCTCACGAATGGACGAACAAATGAACATGCACCTTTCGTGAACAAATGAGTCTGTCAAGACTTCCAACATACAAACAATGAGAAATGTGCTAAAGCAACATCAAGCGAACCAACAACCATCGAAGACTCCGCGCACTTTGCCATGCGGAGGTGAAGCCATGACACACCATGAAGACATTGATCACCTAGCAGCACTGCAACTTGACATGCACTCCAATAGTAGCAAGAATGTACCAACATTGTTTTGTCGAGTTGTGTCATGAGTCATGTTGTCCACATATCCTCTGTGGGCCATGTTGTCAAATCAATGTAATGTAACGTGGAAGTCCAAGAGACCCACTTGTTGTGCAAAGAGTCATGTAAAGTCAAAAAGTCATGCAAGTCAAACAATCATGAGGGTAGTCGAACAGCCACTGTTAGAAAATTATATATTACAGAGCAATGGAACACATAAAATATTGCAGAAATATAAACATAGAAAATGCATAAAACAAGAGAGACACATATATACGTCGTTCACCCAATTTGGGTTGCGTCCACGAAGAAACAGTCATTCCTTCCTTTTATATTATCTAGCAAACTGAAGAGATACAACCTACAATAGATCCATTGTAATTGCCTCTTCACACTCACACAATCTCCTCTCTCTTTCTCACTCAGAATACGGATCTACATAGACGCAATAGAATTCCCTCATATATAGCGAGGGGTTGCCTTCTAGGGAAAAAAACCCTAAATTAAACATAACTTCTACCGTTAGATCTCTGCCTAATTAATGGCCTAATTTGACTACGAAATTACAACATTTTACAAGGCAATTTTACATCTATTTATAGCTTTGGGGGGGCTCCCAAAGGTCGCAGTCGCCCCCCCAGAACCCCCCTACAACGTATATTTGACGGGCGGTGTTACCGCCACATTACGAACTGGGGTCCAATGTGGCGATACTTCTAAATAAATAATATAATCAGGCTCCACACCCAACAATCTCCCACTTGGAGACTGATTATATCAACTCGACCACTGCTTCATTTGTTGGACAATGACTCCACTTTGGACCTAGTTATTTCTCATCTTCTTCATCATACTTGAAGACCAATTAAAACTGAGTAGATTCTCAGTTTCTACCTAGTTACAACTTTTGTTAACATATCTGCAGGATTCTAGCTAGTGTGTATCTTTTCTAGCTTCAACTGTCCATCTTCCAATGCTGACCGTATGAAATGGTACTTGAGTTGTATATGTTTAGTCTTGGAATGAAATGCAGAGTTCTTTGTAAGATGTATGGCACTCTTGCTGTCACTGTATAAACTGCCTAACTCCTGCTTCTTACCCAATTCATCCAGAAACCTTTGTAACCAAATCATTTCTTTACTAGCCTCTGTAGCAGCAACATAATCTGCTTTCATTGTTGAGAGTGCAACAATACTTTGCAGTTTTGAGACCCAACTGTCAGTTATTCCACCTATAGTAAACACATACCCTGTTGTGCTCCTCCTGTTATCTCTATAACCCATCGTATCTGCATCAACATATCCTTGTAGAGCAATGTTTGAACCACTGAAGCATAATGCTTGATTTGAGGTACCTCTCAAATACCTGAGAATCCACTTCACTCCCATCCAATGTTCCTTTACTGGATTGTTCATGTACCTGTGTACAACTCCCACTGCATGTGTAATATCAGGCCTTGTGCAAACCATTGCATGCATTAAGCTTCCAACTTCTGATGCATATCGAACTTTAGACATATGAGTCATTTCTTCTTGAGCCTTGGGACTCTCCTCCTTACTTAATTTGAAATGGCTAGCCAAAGGTATACTAACTGGTTTTGCATTTCACATATTAAACTTTTTCAACAAATTTTCTATGTACTCACTTTGAGACAATGTTAATTTGTGATCCTTCCTGTCTCTAGTTATTCTCATATCAAGAATTTGTTTTGCAGCACCCAAATCCTTCATTGAAAATGAGTTCGACAATTTTCTTTTGAGCACATTTATTTCCTGTATGTTAGAACCTACACCAAGCATGTCATCTACATACAATAACAATATAATATAGCTGCCATCATTTTTCCTTTTGAGATAAACACAATGATCAGAGTGACATCTAGTATAACTTTGTTCAGTCATAAACCTGTCAAATTTTAGATACCACTGCCTTGGAGCCTGTTTTAAGCCATACAATCTCTTCTTCAACTTGCACACTAGTTTATCCTTCCTTTTTACCTCATATCCTTGTGTATGCTGCATATATATCTCTTCTTCCAAATCCCCATGGAGAAAGGTTGTCTTTACATCTAATTGCTCAAGATGCAAATCTTCAGCTGCTACTGGACTTAAAATAGTTCTGTTTGAAGTCATTTTAACAACAAGAAAAAATATCTCATCAAATTTTATACCCTTTTTCTGTGCAAACCCTTTCACCATAAGTCTAGCTTTATACTTTTTTCTACCTCCATCTTCTTCCTTCAACTTGTAAACCCATTTATTCTGCAATGATGTTTTACCTACAGGCAACCCGACTAAGTCCCAAGTCTGGATATGTGCTAAGGAGTCCATCTCTTCTTTCATGGCTTGCTCCCACTTCTTCCTGGTTTCTACCTGCACTGCTTATTCATAACGTTCCGGTTCACCAGAATCAGTCAACAATACATAATATAATGAAGGAGAGTATCGTTCAGGGGATCTACTTATCTGGGTAGATATTTTAACACCACTTTCAGGTGTTTGAGGTGCTTGTTGTTGTTGTGGTTATTGTTGTGGCCATTGATCATTATGATTTTCAGGCACCATCACTTTTATGTGATCTCATCAAGCACTGTATATTCTCTGTTTTCTTTTTCATGTTTCTTTTCCTGCAGCTGATCCTTATACAAAACATTTTCATTGAATATGACATCTCTGCTCCTAATGATTTTGTGTTTTTCATAATCATAAAAGCGATAACCAAAATCATTAACAATGTTGGTACCATTCCATGACCATCTTTTTCTTCTTGAAACACATCATTTGTCTACCTTTTTCCTCCATAGATCCCTTATATTCCTTGAAATTGATTAGTTAACAGTATTATAGTTGTTAATTTGCATTAAAGTTAATTTATGAGTTTTTATGTTAGAAATTAGGAATTTTTAATAAGAAGGTTACAGGAAGTCACAACATCTTGTAAATGGTTCATCATCTAACACGTGGCATGACAGGTAAGCTAAAGCAAGGGATAGGAATGAAAACTAGAATGTACAAGCATGGAGAAACATCGATCCTACAGCAAATCAAACACTCCTGGTTATGCGGTCAACGCTGGTCAAAGCACCAAACTTTTGGTGACAAAGGCCGCAATAGCCATAAGTTTCCCAAACCGGTTTCGTTTTGTTTCTTTTTGGAAATTGGTTTAGAATGGAAATGACCCAGAAATCATTCCATAGTAAAAGCGGAAACAGCTGCATAGTGAATGTACATTCAATCCAAATGAAAGCCGTGTATTAGTTGTTTTTAAAACACGGATATAGTTACAGTTACATGGTTGTTGATCTCTGTATATCGTTTTGAAAACAGAGTTTTTGTATGATCTTCAGAACTTAATACCAGAACTCGATTACAGTCACAGTTTCATTATAACATTGTTCATGCGTTAATAACTTAGTTGCTTGAGCGTATTCCAGTATACCATTGAAACGCGGACGGGCCCTGCTTGGACGGGTATACTTTCATTTTCATTTCATTAGCAGCGTTTGAATATTGAATAGCATGCATAGTGATTAGAGTTATGCTTATAATTTTGTTGATTTAATTAGCAATCTTTACGAATGAAGTTTATGGTGATAGCTTAAAGGATTTATCGTTAAGATCATTGAACCAAATCTTGTAAGAGATCTGATCCATCGTTATAATTTTTAAAGCATCCTCATAAACTCTGTTTACATGTATTTAAATTTGTAGTATGCCTTTGATCTTTCATGAATGCTGAGTGT
The DNA here is from genome assembly GCA_031772625.1 of Pinus tabuliformis. NCBI lineage: Eukaryota > Viridiplantae > Streptophyta > Pinopsida > Pinales > Pinaceae > Pinus > Pinus tabuliformis. Next base: position 1,456,506,800 of record CM062817.1, on the reverse strand, counting down.
TAACTAGACAAAGCTTTTGTACATAGCATCCTTGTAAGGGGATTAAAATCTCGGTCTAACAATACACAGTGTCTTTAGGACAGTTAGATGAGTTGAGTGACCTGAGTGTCAAGGTGATAGGGAACATATCTTAACCTTCCGTAAAGAAGTACTGTAACCTACCACAATGAACACTTAGTTAGGAATCCTTTATGTCTATATATTTTAGACGCATGCCTCAAAGTTTACTTACCCTGGTCGATAATAAATTTAGCCTAATCTAGCACTCTAGGTTGGTCACTACATTTTGGCGCCGTTGCTGGGGAGGTGTGGTTAGAGGATTTCGAAAAAAAAAAAAAACAACATAGATTTAGAAGTCATGTTTACTTATGCCTAGATCTAGAGATAATAAAGGTAGATTCATAAAAAACCCCCATCCAAAAACTAACCTACGATCAGGAGCAGACCCTTTAGGAATCATTGAACACACAACATCAGCTGAGGAAGTCACCAGGGCAAAGACTCACACTCATCGAGAGGCAAATTCTATTAACACACAAATCACAGAAGAAACACTTCCCTGGATCCTCTATACAAGGAGAAAGTAGCACAGTGACTCAACAATCTTTCTTTAATCTTCTCTTTGAAACAAGTGACACTGAACAAGAAACAGAGGAACCTATCAAAATGGCTGAGGAAGGAGATGGATCAGTACCAGATCAATGTCTAAGAGACGAGGAAGAGTCAACCTGTAAATTTCCTATTCAAGAACCACAAGAAGATGATGAAATAAAAATGAAAAACATACCTCCATCTGTGCTACCAAACTTTTATGGCATGGCTTCATAAGACCCAGATTCATTCTTGTTTGAGTTTGACATTGTATGTCGAACATATGGTTACACAGATGATGCCCATAGGCTTAGACTCTTCCCAGCAACATTAAAAGCATCAGCATTAAGATGGTTCATGGGGCTTGGTGAACATGTGATAACCGATTGGGATGGCATGAGAAGAATATTCCTAAAGAAATACCAACCTTATTGTAGATCGAAAGATTCCAAAGATGATATCTTTAGGATGAACCAACAAGAGGATGAAAATTTAGAGGAATACTTAGAACGGTTTGTTTACAATTTACAAAAATCAAAACACCGAACCATGCCTCTCGATTTGATTCGAACAATATTCTTGAAAGGCAATCGAGAGGAATACTTAGATGATCTTAACTTGATGGGCAAAGGTGATATTTCTACTTTACCTTTTGAAGAAACTGCTGAGTTATGTGAAAAATATTCTAGGAGCAAAGCCAAAATTGGAAAAAGAACCATATCATCCAAAGCCACAAAATCTGCTTCAGCAAGTGTCACAAGGGCTGAAATAGGGAACCTGTTAGAGGAATTCAAAACAGATCTGTTAAGTGCCTTAGGAACCCAAATAGACACTTTAAAAGCTAAGAAGAGACAAGAAGAGGAAGATCAGATGATGGCTATCTTTTGCCCAAAATGCCGGAAGAAACATGCCTTAAAAGACTGTCCATTAGAAAACATTCAAGTTTGTGCCTTTTGTATTGAAAATCATGATATATTTCATTGCACTAAAGTCAAGGTTTTGCAGAATTGTAATGTAGCAGCTAATGCAGATATGGAAAATGTGTATTACATGGGCGCAAAGAGACCATGGCAGCCAAAACCAGCACCCCAAGGTATGTTCCCAAATCAGAATTTTCAATTTCCTGTACATGATCAGATGTATGCTCAGAATTCATGGAATGTACCTATGCCATGGCAGCACCAAAATTACCCCCAACAACAATGTAACCATCTCAACAATACTCTCAACAATATCATTCATATCCTCAACCATACCAACCATATTCGCAGCCATATCAACAATATCATTAGCCATACTCGCCATATCCTCAATCATATCAGCAATATCCTCAGCAGCAAGTTGTTTACCCACACCAACCTCAACCCACTCAACAAGCATTGCCTGCTCCTCCACCAATAAATCCACCACAACTACAACTCACAACCTCCCAGACCTACTCAAATCCCTGCTCAACCTGTACCAAATCCAGATAACAGAGCAGAGAGACCATCCTACAATGTAGACGAGGGAACCTCATATCCCACATTACCCTTGCAAAATATCAATTTGAGGTCTGGTAAGGTACTCCACAAAGAATATCCAATAGCTGATAAATAAGAAGAAAACGAAGAAAATGAAAATGAAACTTCAAATCAAAGAAAACAAAAGGATGACACCAAAAATAAACAAATGCAACCATTGCATCCACCGCCTTTTCTAGACCGATTGGTCCAAACAAAACTTCCAATGTCTATACTACAGTTTGATGTTTTAGACGAGCTCAAGAATGTCTATATAAAAATTCCACTACTACAATCCATAAAAGACATTCCCATATATACTAAAGCAATCAAAGAACTGTGCCTTAAGAAGCCTACTAGGAAAAGGGTTGATCCACAAACCATTTATGTTATTGGACATTTAGCTGGCCTTATGACAAACACCATCTCAATGGAAAAGTATGTTGATCCTGGTATTCCCAGGGTCACTACAATCATTAACAACATACATATTCCAAAAAATTTAATAGATCTTGGGGCCGCAATAAATGTCATGACTCTTGAAACCATGAAAACACTCCAGCTCACAAATTTGCAGAAAACAACAATTGTTTTAGAACTCGCTGATAGGTCTAAAGTGATTCCTGAAGGGATTTTGGAGGACATAATTGTTTCACTGGACTCTTGGGAGTATCTAGTGGACTTTTTGGTTCTTCAACCCAAATCCAATTTAGGAGGGCACCCTATCATCCTTGGTAGACCATGGTTAGCAACTGCTGATGCATTCATAGGATGTCGATCGGGTAATATGATCATTTCACGAGGAACTGAAAGAAAACAACTAACTCTTTACCCATCAGCACAATCACCAACAGTAGCACACAATTTATGGCTTGATGATAAATACAATGACAAAGAAGAAGTACAATATGTTTTTAGCATCAACCAAATCTATGATTTTAAAGAACATAATAATAATGATTTGGTAGAATTGTTCCTTTATCAATCTGATATTGCCAAAAATTTGTGAAATGACCAATATCATGCTGCAGATGAACTTTTAGCCAAACATTTTCAGGAAACATGCACCATTCAATCTTTGCAAACAACATTCCACAATATTTTTCCCATTCAATCCATCACAAACACACAGAGTAAGACCATAGAGATTAGTCCAAGGAAAACTCTGAATATTGGCACTCACCTAGACTCATCTCAGCAAGAGAAATTGATTCAATTATTGAGAAAATACCAGAAAGCATTTGCTTGGGACTACACCAATATGCACGGGATTCACCCTGAAACATGCACTCACCATATTTATACCGATAGCACTATCAAACCAGTGAGGCAACCGCAGAGATGAATGAACCCCATGCTCCAGGATATTGTTAGAGAGGAATTACAAAAACTGTTGAAAGTTAATTTTATCTATCCTATCTCTGACAGTCAGTGGGTATCCCCATTGGTAGTAGTGCCCAAGAAAAATGGTAAGTGGTGGATTTGTGTCGATTACAGACAATTGAACAAAGCAACGCTCAAAGATTATTTCCCACTACCATTTATTGACCAAGTGCTAGACACATTAGCTGGGAAATCATCATTCTCTTTTCTTGATGGTTTCAGTGGCTACAACCAAATCAGGATAGCCTTAGAGGACCAGGACAAAACCACTTTTACTTGTCCCTGGGGCACTTATGCTTATAATGTTTTGCCATTTGGACTTTGCAATGCTCCAGCTACATTTCAGAGAGCTGTATTAGCTATTTTTGCTGATTTAGTTCATGATTGCGTTGAAGTTTACATGGATGATTTTTGAGTGTATGGCGATTCATTTGAGCATGCATTAGAAAACCTTGAAAAAGTTTTGAAGAGATGTATTGAAGCTAATTTGTCCCTGAGCAATGAAAAGTGTTTTATGATGTTAAATGAGGGGATAGTATTAGGCCACTATATTTCTTTTCAAGGCATTAAAGTTGATCCATCAAAAATCCAGATCATTGTCAATTTGCCAATTCCGAAAACTCAAAAAGAGGTAAGAAGTTTCCTTGGGTATGCAAGCTATTACAGAAGGTTTATTGAAAATTTTAGTAAAATAGCTTCACCTTTGTTCAAGCTTCTAGTCAAAGATGTACTTTTCAACTAGAATGAGAATTGCCAGCAAGCATTTGAAACACTCAAGAAGAAGTTGTCAACCACACCAGTCCTAAAAGGACCTAACTGGAACCTACCATTTCACATCTTTACAGATGCATCTGATACTGCAGTAGGTGCTCATTAGGCCAGAAATAGGAGTCTTGTCATTATGCCATCTATTTCATTAGCAAAAATCTAACACCTACAGAATTAAACTACACAGTCGCAGAAAAAGAAATGCTTGCCATCATATATGCTGTGAATAAATTCCGACATTATATAACTGGTTATGAAGTTTTTGTACATACTGACCATTCTGCCATTAGGAGTTTAATGAATAAACCAGTACTTAACTAGTGGCAGAGTCACCAGATGGTTATTATTGTTACAGGAATTTAACATCACAGTGTTAGATAGACCAGGTAAGGAGAATCAAGTGGCAGATTTTCTTTCTAGACTGCAAAATCAAGGCGAGGTTGTTCTGGTTGAAGATTCTTTTCCAGTTGAAAATCTATTTGCAATTTCAATAGTGAATCCTTGGTATGCTGACTTGGCCAATTATTTGTCTACACGAAGAACACCTCCATACTTTACTCCAAAGGAAAAGAAGAGGCTAGTCAAGCAAAGTGCTCGATACTCATGGATTAATGGCGATTTATTTTACACTGGTTATGATATGATTATTAGACGATGTGTAAGAAATGATGAGATAATTGATATTTTAAAATCTTGCCATGATGAACCGTGTGGTGGGCATCTTGCAGCTAAGCGAAAAGCATTCAAGATTCTTAGTCTTGGATACTACTGGCCCTCTATTTTTAAGGATTCCAAAAAGTACGTGAAGAGTTGTGATAGCTTCCAAAGAATGGGTAGGCCAACAGCTACAGATGAGATGCCACTTCAGCCCCAAGTGCACCTAGAGCCATTTGAAAAATGGGCTCTAGATTTCATAGGACCCATTAATCCAACCTCCAATGGTAAGAAGTACATCTTAGTATGTACTGATTACGTAACAAAATGGGCTGAAGCAAAAGCACTAGTTCAAGCAACTGAACAAATAGTGGTAAATTTCCTTTTTGAAGAGATTTTTGTAAGGTATGGAGTACGAAGGGAGATAGTGACTGATCAAGGTACTCAGTTTTTCAAAGTTAGTTAAGGACATCACAGAAAAATATCAAATCAAGCACAAAAGAAGTACACCTTACCATCCACAGGCCAATGTCCAGGTGGAATCCACAAATAAAACTTTGGAAGGAATTATCACTAAAACTGTGGCAATGAACAGAAAGAATTGGGAAGAGAAGCTCAAAGATGCACTCTGGGCTTATAGAATCACGTGGAAGAATACTACAGGATTTACACCATATCAGTTGGTGTATGGAAAAGAGGTAATGCTTCCTATTGAGTTTCTAATAGATACTTTTAAGATGGCTTCATATTTGGGAATTGATCTGAATGGAGCACAACAAGAAAGAATTCAGCAGTTGAACCAGCTGGATGAAATGAGGCAGCAAGCAGAGGAAACAACAATCCTCATGCAAAAACAAAGGAAGCAGTGGCATGATGCACATATCAAGAAGAAGCAGTTCAAGGAAGGAGACTGGGCTTTACTCTTTGATTCTAATTTCAGAGATCATAAAGCCAAGTTTACCACACATTGGATGGGCCCACACGAAATCATTCAAGTTCATGACAATGGAGCAGCCAAGCTCATTACTATTGATGGAGAAGGCCACTCCTTTACTGTCAATGGTCATCTCTTGAAACTTTGCAATAAGCCCATCACCAAGCAAAATTTTCTTCAAACTGTATCTCAACAGAGAGGTTGAGATACTGCAGCCTTCAGCTGTAGTATCTCTGCCTTAGTTCATTTCATTTCAATTTAGAAATTCAAAAGAAATTAAAAAAAATTAAATAAATAAAAATAATAATAATAATAATAATAATAAGAAAATAATAATAAAAATGGGTTAGATGTGAAAACCAGACTCTGGCACACTCTAACCCAGAATTCTTACTTGAAAACCAATTCGTTGGCTGGTAATAATTCCTTTTATTTTTGTTTCCTGTTTGATTCATCACTTGAATAATGACTTGAGGACAAGTCAACGCTTTAGTGGGGGAGAAGCATCAACATTTTTTTTTCTTATCTCATCTTCTCATTGTAAATTCTCAAAGATTTTTTATCTCATCTCCTCACTGTAAATTTCCAAAGAGTTTGTTTCAGCACTCCAGATCTCTATAAAGAAGTTGTTTTTGTCTTTGTTCTAATCAGAGGAACCTGTTTAAAAACACTATGCAGTGGGACCTGTTCTGTTCAGAAGACCATGTTACCAGCACCAACAATAGTGGGACCTGTTCAACATACATAAAAGGGACCTGTTAAGAGACTGTTATCTCAAGTTACTTCAGCAAAGCTTCAACAAAGTTTCAACAAAGATTCAAAGGTTGCTTGTCACTGAGGCTTCATCAAACACCAAAGATCAAGGAACCTGCACGCATATAATTCTTTTCCAGATTTCAAATAAGTTGCATAAACATTTTCCAGATCTCAGAGGGACCTGTCATGAACAGCAAAGATTAGTCAAGAAATAATAGTCCTACCTAGCATGCCAATTCAACGCTTGATCAACCAATAAAAGTGTAATGTATTCTTTATTTTTAACATTTAAATTCTTAGATTATTTTTAATTTTAAATGTGATGACTATGACTGCTACGATCAATTTCAAAAAACACCTACATACCTATCGCCCCTTATCATATTCTTAATCCCTATCATCTCCCAACACTCTAGCTTATCCCATATTTATACGATTTTTTTAAAATCCCCATACTCTCCATACGATTTCTCAATCCCCTCTTATATCACCCTTCCAGCCTTTGTTGTTAACTCTTTATCGGCCAATCAAACCCTACTGTCGGTCCAACATCTCCCTATTCGGCTGGGTACCAATGAACGAGGGACATGTGGTGAACTGTTTGAAAGCCAAATGTTAAACGGCTTTGTTCATTATATTTGAATCGGCCAAATTATAACATAACCACCCAACGAAGTCGAATGATGCAAACAACTATCTAATATCATACTCCAGTACTCCATACATGGTTCCAGCGCTCTCATGATGGTATTCATACGACCCAGTACAGCTACTCCTCTGACATAAAATATGAATATGCTATGCATTGAGTCGGGTCGGTTATTAAAAAAACAATTCATTTCATTCTCAGTTGTTCTGTATTAACAATTCGACTTCTGTGATTTCAACAGCAATGATTGAGAGTAGCAAGTGCTACGAAAGGAAAGCACAGTCATTTGGGTTTACAAGTTTCGACCTCCACCATAATTACAAGACAGTCATCTGGGCATCGCTTAAGTCACTGAAGGAGTTAGTTTTGAAGAACAGAGGGCGCCACCAGGTCAGCACTATGGAGCAAAAGACAAAGGTAACAAACCAAAATACCTTTTTTGAATTCGTAAGCATAAACGAAGAGGGTTAGAGCAAAATTTCTCTGTCAAAATGACTAATAGGGTAGAGCCAAGCACATTTGACAGTTCTCAGTACCACGATGACTACATTGCAATTCTAAAAGAAAAACAATGGCTACCCTTCTTGGAGAAGTTTAATGGAAGCAATGAGGAAGTCACTAAACAATTTGCCTTTACATTCAATGGGGAGAAAGCCTTGATAGGTAATTTTTCATTCAGGGTCTCAGAAGACACCATAGCACAGTCCTTAGGGATCAGCCCAGAAGGGGAGAAATACTTCAAGACAAAACAGTTCAAAGAAAAATCATGGACCCAATTCATGTCCAGATCGAGGGTTTCATCCGTTAACTGGAAGAAAGGTGTCCCTAGGAGCTGGCTGATGCATCCATGGGACGAAATGGTGTATGTCATCCAAAAATTTGTTACTTGTGAGGGCCGCTACAACATCGTTTATTTATACCACATCAAACTACTGTTACATTTGAAAGGGCAGTGCACTATTAGCTTACCATATTTCCTCTTGCAGAGCTTAACCAAAATGTCGAAAACCATCCAAAAGCAAAAAGGTAATGAGGACAAGAGCTTATATCATTTCGGGCTAATTAAAATTCTTATTGAGTATGAATTACAGAGAAGGGGAAGAACGTGGAAGGAATTCTTGGCTGCCAACCAAATCAAAGATGAAGAGGATGAGCAAGAACAACAAGAGCACTCAGGATTTATGCATGACATTGATGAAGAGATTCCTGTGCACAAATCAAGCAATGTACCTCCACCCATTAGTAGTGTGAGGACGAGGAAAATGAGAAAAGAGGATGCCCAGAAAGCAGAGCAAGATAAAATTTTTACTACCTATACAAGAAGATCCAGGAGAGCACAAAAGACCCAGCTACAAGAAGACCAACTAGAATCGAATGCACCTGCACCGATGGACATTGAGAGTAGTGCTCACTCACAACCTGGACCAGAAGCTGAGATGGAGGTTGAGAGCAACAATAGACAAGAAAAAGAGTCACCACCCGCCATTAAGAAACAAAGGAGGCTGGAAAAGCAAATTGAAAAGTTAAAAGAAGAACCGATGGAGGCCAACATGCTAGAAAAAGTCATCAAGAAAGAGAATGAAATGCTAAGAGCACAGAGTAAAGAGACTCAACAGAAAAATGAGAAGTTGAGGGAGAAAATCAAGGAACTCGAAGCTGAACAAACTGACATTTGCAAGTGGGCAACCAAATGGTATAACCAAAAGAAATCCCTCAAGGAGAAATACAAGAGTTTAAAGCATGAGCTCCATAGTAGAAAGATGCCCAAGCTAAGAAGAACATGGATGCATTGTTGAAAGCAGCAGAGGTGCAGGCAAGGACAGATTTTAGAGGCAGCACATCAGGATTAGCATGAGGGCATGCTAATTCATTAAGCTTGGGGGAGATGTTGGTACCATTCCATGACCATCTTTTTCTTCTTGAAACACATCATTTGTCTACCTTTTTCCACCATAGATGCATTATATTCCTTGAAATTGATTAGTTAACAGTATTATAGTCGTTAGTGTGCATTAAAGTTAATTTATGAGTTTTATGTTAGAAATTAGGAATTTTTAATAAGAAGGTTACAAGAAGTCACAACATCCTGTAAATGGTTCATCATGTGACACGTGGCATGATAGGTAAGCTAAAGCAAGGGATAGGAACAAAAACTAGAATGTACAAGCATGGAGAAACATCGATCCTACAGCAAATCAAACACTCCTGGTTATGCGGTCAACGTTGGTCAAAGCCCCAGCCTTTTGGTGACAAAGGCAACAACAGCCATAGGTTTCCCAAACCAGTTTCGTTTTGTTTCTTTTTGGAAATCGGTTTAGAATGGAAATGACCCAAAAATCATTCCATAGTAAAAGCGGAAACAGTTGCATAGTGAATGTACATTCAATCCAAATGAAAGTCGTGTATTAGTTGTTTTTAAAACACGGATATAGTTACAGTTACATGGTTGTTGATCTCTGTATATCGTTTTGAAAACAGAGCTTTTGTATGATCTTCAGAACTTAATACCAGAACTCGATTACAGTCACGGTTTCATTATAACATTGTTCATGCGTTAATACCTTAGTTGCTTGAGCGTATTCCAGTATACCATTGAAACGCGGACGGGCCCTGCGTGGACGGGTATACTGTCATTTTCATTTCATTAGCAGCTTTTGAATATTGAATAGCATGCATAGTGATTAGAGTTATGCTTATAATTTTGTTGATTTAATTAGCAATCTTTACGAATGATGTTTATGGTGATAGCTTAAAGGATTTATCGTTAAGATCATTGAACCAAATCTTGTAAGAGATCTGATCCATCGTTATAACTTTTAAAGCATCCTCATAAACTCTGTTTACATGTATTTAAATTTGTAGTATGCCTTTGATCTTTCATGAATGTTGAGTGTTAACTAGACAGAGCTTTTGTACATAGCATCCTTGGAAGGGGATTAAAATCTCGGTCTAATAATACACAGTGTCTTTAGGACAGTTAGATGAGTTGAGTGACCTGAGTGTCAAGGTGATAGAAAATCATGGAGGATTTGGTTGGCATATCTTATCCAAGATATGTGAGAGATTGAGAGATTTGTGGGATCATATTTTATAATAATGGGAAAGTAGTTAAAAATGCCTGAGAGATTTGTGGGATCATATTCTGGGAAAGTAGTGGATGATCATTATGAGTTTATTACTCATCCCATTGTATAAATAGGAGTACAATCTCCTCCATTTGTAATCTAGAAGTTTTTGTAATCTTAGAATTTTGGAGTATGTAATCTTAGAAGCTTAGAGTTGTAATCTTAGAGTTGGTTTGTAATGAAGATTTTGAAATAAAGGATCATACTTCAATTTTGCTTCTACATCTGAGTCTCCATTGAAGTGGTGTGCTGGTGGAGTTACGGAGGGCCCCCATGGCCTCACTTGCATGCTTATTTGTTTATAATTTACTTTATGTTTTTGTTTGATTTCAGCTTTCAAGTTTTTTTAAATGTTCTAATATTGGAAAGATCTTATTTCAAGGTGTTCTTGTAAGAGAACCGTAAGATCTCAGTCAATTATTAGATTTGGGTTTATTTCATTTCAGCTTTTGATTTCTTATTAGATGTTTAATGTTGGAAGAGATCTTGTAGAAAGTATTCTTGTAAGAGAATCATAGATCTCAAACAATTGTTAGATCTAGGCTTGATTAGTTATTAGGAATCTTTCTAGATCTATATATTTTAGATAAGCACTTCTAAGTTTACCTTCCCGGGTTGACATTAAATTAAACTCTAATTTGCATCCGCATTTTAGACCACAGACATCAATGGTGAGTTGGCTCGCATTGCTTAACGGCATACATCAATGGCCGGTAATCCAATGATTTCTATTCATGCTCGACATCGACACATTCATCCGCATGTTTAGAATTGTACCATCGGGTTTGTAGCGGGTGAAGACTATACACTTTTTCACGACTCCCTCAGCAGTTACAGCAGCATGAATTCTGATCTATGAGAGTACCATAGTTCCACTTTTAGCATTTATCTTTTCCATGATTCAGTATCAGCAGTTCAGATTCCTTCATCTCCCAGAATCCAGCTATAACAACATCACTCACATTTTTCTGATCCAGCAGCAGCAGCAGCTACATTCCTATTGCATAGTTCATCATTCTTGGGTAAGTAGAGGTATGTTGTTTTCTAATCTTCAATCATGCATGTCCTTATATGCTAACTTGAATATTTTGGAAAATTCCCTCACCATGCTACATTTCCTTTCATGAGCCATGTCAAGTTGCATGAGGACATGCAACCAATTCAGTTGAGGGGGGAGAACTATATTCACTTCCATGATTCCATTTCTTCACCACTATCACTCCATTTTTTCCCATTTACCATTCACCAACATTTATTTTCCAATGATACTTTGTTGCACTTTGCTTCATACATAATATTTGCATGCTTCATTAGTATTACAAAAGGGCTTAATTATGCACATTGATAGCTTATGATTTCCAGTGAGTGTTTACATTATTATTGAAGAAAAGAGAACAGAAAACGAAATGAATGTTATTAACACAAGAACCAACATTCTTTGTATTCATGGTTGTCACACAAGAACCAACCATAAGAAAATGTAAGTTGTTACTCATGTCTTTCACATATCCTGGAAACATTCATTATTAAAGACATCATCATGTAAAGCCAAAGTTGTTCAAGATGCCAAATGTTCTTAAAGAGACCCATGCATGGTTGCATGAGGACATGCAACAAGTTCAGTTGGGGAGGATGTTGGGACTCAAAAATGTCATATTTTCATCCACCTTTTTCTTCACTATTCCTTACATTTCATCATCCCATTAACCTTTTATCATATCATTTTCATAAATACATTTGGGTTTCACCTTCTTATTTTCCATTTTATTCATTTTTGTATTACAAGTTAATTTATGATTCAATATTAGAAAATATACATATTTTTATATATATCTCAAGAATATGTGAGTTTTGTGATGTGTAGGAAATATGTGAAGAATTAATATCTCCTCCACCATATTAAGGAGATAATTATGAAAGCCAATTCCTAAGGAGAAAATCATGGAGAATTTGGTTGGCATATCTTATCCTATTCCTAAGGAGAAAATCATGGAGGATTTGGTTGGCATATCTTATCCTATTCCCAAGGAGAAAATCATGGAGGATTTGGTTGGCATATCTTATCCTATTCCCAAGGAGAAAATCATGGAGGATCTGGCTGGCATATCTTATCCAATTCCTAAGGAGAAAATCATGGAGGATTTGGTTGGCATATCTTATCCAATTCCTAAGAAGAAGATCATGGAGGATTTGGTTGGCATATCTTATCCAAGATATGTGAGAGATTTATGGAGGATTCAGAGGGATCATATTTTGTAATAATGGGAAAGTAGTTAAAAATGCTTGAGAGATTTGTGGGATCATATTTTGTAATAATGGAAAAGTAGATTAGTGGATGATAATTATGAGTTTGTCACTCATCCCATTGTATAAATAGGAGTACAATCTCCTCCATTTGTAATCTGGAAGTTTTTGTAATCTTAGAATTTTGGAGTATGTAATCTTAGAAGCTTAGAGTTGTAATCTTAGAGTTGGTTTGTAATGAATATTTTGAAATAAAGGATCATACTTCAATTTTGCTTCTACATTTGAGTCTCCATTGAAGTGGTGTGCTGGTGGAGTTATGGAGGGCCCCCATGGCCTCACTTGCATGCTTATTTGTTTATAATTTATTTTATGTTTTTGTTTGATTTTAGCTTTCAAGTTTTGTTAAATGTTCTAATATTGGAAGAGTCTTATTTGAAGGTGTTCTTGTAAGAGAACCGTAAGATCTCATACAATTATTAGATCTAGGTTTATTTCATTTCAGCTTTTAATTTCTTATTAGATGTTCTAATGTTGGAAGAGATCTTGTAGAATATGTTCTTGTAGAGAATCATAGATCTCAAACAATTGTTAGATCTAAGTTTGATTAGTTATTCAAAGAGATCTTAATGAATATGTTCTTGTAAGGGGTCTAAAATGCAAATGCAAATTAGAGTTTAATTTAATGTCAACCCGGGAAGGTAAACTTAGAAGTACTTATCTAAAATATATAGATCTAGAAAGATTCCTAATTTGTCCAAGATCTTAAAGTCCCCTTACAAGAACATCTTCATTAAGATCTCTTTCAATAACTAATCAAACTTAGATCTAACAATTGTTTGAGATCTATGATTCTCTTACAAGAACATATTCTACAAGATCTCTTCCAACATTAGAACATCTAATAAGAAATTAAACGCTGAAATGAAATAAACCTAGATCTAATAATTGTATGAGATCTTACGGTTCTCTTACAAGAACACCTTCAAATAAGATTCTTCCAATATTAGAACATTTAACAAAACTTGAAAGCTGAAATCAAACAAAAACATAAAATAAATTATAAACAAATAAGCATGCAAGTGAGACCATGGGGGCCCTCCATAACTCCACAAGCACACCACTTCAATGGAGACTCGGATGTAGAAGCAAAATTGAAGTATGATCCTTTATTTCAAAATCTCCATTACAAACCAATAAGATTACAAAAACTTCTAGATTACAAATGGAGGAGATTGTACTCCTATTTATACAATGGGATGAGTAACAAACTCATAATGATCATCCACTAATCTACTTTCCCATTATTACAAAATATGATCCCACAAATCTCTCAAGCATTTTTCACTACTGTCCCATTGTTACAAAATATGATCCCACAAATCTCTCAATAAATCTCTCACATATCTTGGATAAGATATGCCAACCAAATCCTCCATGATCTTCTCCTTAGGAATTGGATAAGATATGCCAACCAAATCCTCCATGATTTTCTCCTTATGAATAGGATAAGATATGCCAACCAAATCCTCCATGATTTGCTCCTTAGGAATAGGATAAGATATGCCAACCAAATCCTCCATGATCTTCTCCTTAGGAATTGGATAAGATATGCCAACCAAATCCTCCATGATTTTCTCCTTAGGAATTGGCTTGCATAATTATCTCCTTAATATGGTGGAGGAGATATTAATTCTTCACATATTTCCTACACATCACAAAACTCACATATTCTTGAGATATATATAAAAATATGTATATTTTCTAATATTTAATCATAAATTCACTTGTAATACAAAAATGAATAAAATGGAAAATAAGAAGGTGAAACCCAAATATATGTATGAAAATGATATGATAAAAGGTTAATGGGATGATGAAATGTAAGGAATAGTGAAGAAAAAGGTGGATGAAAATATGACATTTCTGAGTCCCAACATCCTCCCCAACTGAACTTGTTGCATGTCCTCATGCAACCATGCATGGGTCTCTTTAAGAACATTTGGAATCTTGAACTTTGGCTTTACATGATGATGTCTTTTAATAATGAATGTTTCCAGGAGATACGAAAGACATGAGTAACAACTTACATTTTCTTATGGTTGGTTCTTGTGTGACAACCATGAATACAAAGAATGTTGGTTCTTGTGTTAACAACATTCATTTCGTTTTTTATTCTCTTTTCTTCAATAATAAACACTCACTGGAAATCATAAGCTATCAATGTGCATAAGAAAGCCCTTTTGTAATATTAATGAAGCATGCCAATATTACGTATGAAGCAAAGTGCAACAAAGTATCATTGGAAAATAAATGTTGGTGAATGGTAAATGAGAAAAAAAATGGAGTGATAGTGGTGAAGAAATGGAATCATGGAAGTGAATATGTAGTGTGGTGAAGAAATGGAATCATGGAAGTGAATATAGTTCTTCCCCCCCTCAACTGAATTGGTTGCATGTCCTCATGCAACTTGACATGGCTCATGAAAGGAAATGTAGCATGGTGAGGGAATTTTCCAAAATATTCAAGTTAGCATATAAGGAATTGCATGATTAAAGATTTGAAAACAACATACCTCTACTTATACAAGAATGATGAACTATGCAATAGGAATGTAGTTGCTGCTGCTGCTGGATCAGGAAAATGTGACTGATGTTGTTGTAACTAGATCCTGGGAGATGAAGGAATCTGAACTGCTGATGCTGAATCATGGAAAAGAGAAACACTGAAAGTGAAACTGTGGTACTCTCATAGATCAGAATGAATGCTGCTGTAACTGCTGAGGGAGTTGTGAAAAAGTGTATAGTCTTCACCCGCTACTAAACTTCTTAGTACAATTCTAATCATGCGAAAAAATGTGTCGATGTCGAGCATGAATAGAAATCATTGGATTACTGGCCATTGATGTATGCCGTTAACCAATGCGAGGCAACTCACCATTGATGTTAATGAGTGCCAAGGTACCCGAGTACATCTTGCGAAGTGCGAATGGATGTGTTGAGGTCGAGCCACTTGCAAGATCTGAAGATCAAGGGACATTGATGTATTCACATGATCGTCAGCGAGAGAACTTTCCATTAAGGCATGCAAGCCTTTAGGTACTCAAAAGGAACTCTAGTCTATTTCCCTGATAAGGTGCTGATGTCGATGGGGCAAGACTTGTTGAAAGGTGGGCCTTAAGGAATCCCACATCAGTCAACGCGAGTTTGCACAAAAAGATTTGGTAGGACTATAAATGGAAAGAACTCATTGCGAGGAAAACAAGGCAATGTAATCATGGAAAGGGAATGAGTTTTATTCAAAAGGAAGTAATCATGACGCAAAAGGATCGTTGTGTAGTGGAAAATGTCATGATATGTGCAGTGAAGAATTAGCTCCTTCAAGCGTCCAAAAATGGATGTAAGGAAATGCATGGTGTATGAAGATGAACTCTTGCTATGAAAAATGGATATGGAAATGTCATGATTTATGGATTTACAATTGGTGGAATACAAAATCTGCTTCAAAAAGGGAGGTGCAAGGTAGTGGTTGTAGAATTGGATTTGTCTTTAGAAGTTTTCATGAATTGTAGTCTTTGGAAGACCAATTGTCGTCACAATCTAATCTCCTTATGATCACTTGATTATCCTGTAACCTGTAAAAAAACTTGGCAGAAAGAAAACATAAGTGTGTTCAAGAAGAAATGGCCATTTCCTTCATGATTCTTACGCAAAAATTTCATACCAAATAAAACATATTAAGGACAATCAAAGTGTTGAAATTGACTTAATCATGATATTAAAATCAATCCATTCTTAAAATAACCATGAAAAGTAATACTCTCTGTTTGGGTCAGATGAAATATACTAGGCAAAAAGATTGGCATTAGAAAGATCTGTTGTGGTCTGCATATTAGTATGTGATATAAAAGCTTTCAACAGAAATACATTATGCCAACTTGAAGCTATTGAAACAAGATAATCATCATTTATAGAATCCTCCAAATGTTTGATAAATCGATCCTCAAAATTTTCCAAGTGTTCCATATTTTTATTTTCAAACCTGCATGAATTTTGTGAAAAAAAAATTATTTTTTTTAAATAAAAAAACAAAAGAATGAAATTCAAAAAAAAAAATTAATAAAAAAAAAAAAAAAAAAAAAAATCAATTTTTTTTTTAAATAAAGAAATTAATTAAAAACTGATATAGAAAATTTCTAAAAATAAATTAACACTAAAATGGATTTTTTTTTCAATATCCTTAAAAACTACAAAATCCTCTAGAATCAATGAAAAATCGGGCTTTTATGTAACTTTGAATTCCTCTGCATATTAATTGTAAAAACCGTTTTTTCTTCATGCAGTTACCAAAATAGGGTCCCGAAGAACCACAATTTCCTCTTAGACCGTTAGGAATTTAAGCAAACGATTTCTGGGTTATATAATTCATTCTATTATGGAAAAAAACCCATGTCTTCATTTGTCTAGGCAAGCTAGACCAACCTCAAACCACTCAGCAAGCATTGCCTGCTCCTCCACCAATAAATCCACCACAACTACAACTCCCATCTAACTCACAACCTCCCAGACCTACTCAAATCCCTGCTCAACCTATACCAAATCCAAATAACAGAGCAGAGAGACCAGCCTACAATGTAGATGAGGGAACCTCATATCCCACATTACCCTTGCAAAATATCAATTTGAGGTCTGGTAAGGTACTCCACAAAGAATCTCCAACAGCTGATAAACAAGAAGAAAACGAAGAAAATGAAAATGAAACTTCAAATCAAAGAAAACAAAACGATGACACCAAAAATAAACAAATGCAACCATTGCATCCACCACCTTTTCCAGACTGATTGGTACAAACAAAACTTCCAATGTCTATACCACAGTTTGATGTTTTAGACGAGCTCAAGAATGTCTATATAAAAATTCCACTACTACAAGCCATAAAAGACATTCCCATATATACTAAAGCAATCAAAGAACTGTGCCTTAAGAAGCCTACTAGGAAAAGGGTTGATCCACAAACCATTCATGTTATTGGACATTTAGCTGGCCTTATGACAAACACCATCTCAATGGAAAAGTATGTTGATCCTGGTATTCCCAGGGTCACTACAATCATTAACAACATACATATTCCAAACACTTTAATAGATCTTGGGGCCGCAATAAATGTCATGACTCTTGAAACCATGAAAACACTCCAGCTCACAAATTTGCAGCACACAACAATTGTTTTAGAACTCGCTGATAGGTCTAAAGTGATTCCTGAAGGGATTTTGGAGGACATAATTGTTTCGCTGGACTCTTGGGAGTATCCAGTGGACTTTTTAGTTCTTCAACCCAAATCCAATTTAGGAGGGCACCCTATCATCCTTGGTAGACCATGGTTAGCAACTGTTGATGCATTCATAGGATGTCGATCGGGTAATATGATCATTTCACGAGGAACTGAAAGAAAACAACTCACTCTTTATCCATCAGCACAATCACCAGCAGTAGCACACAATTTATGGCTTGATGATAAATACAATGACAAAGAAGAAGTACAATCTGTTTTTAGCATCAACCAAATCTATGATTTTCAAGAACATAATAATGATGATTTGGTAGAATTGTTCCTTTCTCAACCTGATATTTCCGAAAATTTGAGAAATGATCAATATCATGCTGCAGATGAACTTTTAGCCCAAAATTTTCAGGAAACATGCACCATTCAATCTTTGCAAACAACATTCCACAATATTTTTCCCATTCAATCCATCACAAACACACAGAGTAAGACCATAGAGATTAGTCCAGGAAAAACTCTGAATATTGGCACTCACCTAGACTCATCTCAGCAAGAGAAATTGATTCAATTATTGAGAAAATACCAGAAAGCATTTGCTTGGGACTACACTGATATGCACGGGATTCACCCTGAAACATGCACTCACCATATTTATACCGATAGTACTATCAAACCAGTGAGGCAACCGCAGAGACGAATGAACCCCATGCTCCAGGATATTGTTAGAGAGGAATTACAAAAACTGTTGAAAGTTAATTTTATCTATCCTATCTCTGACAGTCAGTGGGTATCCCCATTGGTAGTAGTGCCCAAGAAAAATGGTAAGTGGCAGATTTGTGTCGATTACAGACAATTGAACAAAGCAATGCTCAAAGATTATTTCCCACTACCATTTATTGACCAAGTGCTAGACACATTAGCTGGGAAATCATCATTCTCTTTTCTTGATGGTTTCAGTGGCTACAACCAGATGAGGATAGCCTTAGAGGACCAGGACAAAACCAATTTTACTTGTCCCTGGGGCACTTATGCTTATAATGTTTTGCCATTTGGACTTTGCAATGCTCCAGCTACATTTCAGAGAGCTGTATTAGCTATTTTTGCTGATTTAGTTCATGATTGTGTTGAAGTTTACATGGATGATTTTTCAGTGTATGGCGATTCATTTGAGCATGCATTAGAAAACCTTGAAAAAGTTTTGAAGAGATGTATTGAAGCTAATCTGTCCCTGAGCAATGAAAAGTGTTTTATGATGTTAAATGAGGGGATAGTATTAGGCCACTATATTTCTTTTCAAGGCATTAAAGTTGATCCAACAAAAATCCAGATCATTGTCAATTTGCCAATTCCGAAAACTCAAAAAGAGGTAAGAAGTTTCCTTGGGTATGCAAGCTATTACAGAAGGTTTATTGAACATTTTAGTAAAATAGCTTCACCTTTGTTCAAGCTTCTAGCCAAAGATGTACTTTTCAACTGGAATGAGAATTGCCAGCAAGCATTTGAAACACTCAAGAAGAAGTTGTCAACCACACCAGTCCTAAAAGGACCTAACTGGAACCTACCATTTCACATCTTTACAGATGCATCTGATACTGCAGTAGGTGCCTCATTAGGCCAGAAAGAGGAGTCTTGTCATTATGCCATCTATTTCATTAGCAAAAATCTAACACCTGCAGAATTAAACTACACAGTCACAGAAAAAGAAATGCTTGCCATCATATATGCTGTGAATAAATTCTGACATTATATAACTGGTTATGAAGTTTTTTTACATACTAACCATTCTGCCATTAGGAATTTAATGAATAAACCAGTAACTAGTGGCAAAGTTACCAGATGGTTATTATTGTTACAGAAATTTAACATCACAGTGTTAGATAGACCAGGTAAGGAGAATCAGGTGGTAGATTTTCTTTCTAGACTGCAAAATCAAGGTGAGGTTGTTCCGGTTGAAGATTCTTTTCCATATGAAAATCTATTTGCAATTTCAATAGTGAATCCTTGGTATGCTAACTTGGCCAATTATTTGTCTATAGGAAGAACACCTCCATACTTTACTCCAAAGGAAAAGAAGAGGCTAGTCAAACAAAGTGCTCGATACTCATGGATTAGTGGCGATTTATTTTACACTGGTTATGATATGATTATTAGACGATGTGTAAGAAATGATGAGATAATTGATATTTTAAAATCTTGCCATGATGAACCGTGTGGTGGGAATTCTGCAGCTAAGCGAACAACATTCAAGATTCTTAGTCTTGGATACTACTGGCACTCTATTTTTAAGGATTCCAAAAAGTACGTGAAGAGTTGTGATAGCTGCCAAAGAATGGGTAGGCCAACAGCGACATATGACATGCCACTTTAGCCCCAAGTGCACCTAGAGCCATTTGAAAAATGGGCTCTAGATTTCATAGGACCCATTAATCCAACCTCCAATGGTAAGAAGTACATCTTAGTATGTACTGATTACGTAACAAAATGGGTTGAAGCAAAAGCACTAGTTCGAGCAACTGAACAAACAGTGGTAAATTTCCTTTTTGAAGAGATTTTTGTAAGGTATGGAGTACGAAGGGAGATAGTGACTGATCAAGGTACTCAGTTTACTTCAAAGTTAGTTAAGGACATCACAGAAAAATATCAAATCAAGCACAGAAGAAGTACACCTTACCATCCACAGGACAATGGCCAGGTGGAATCCACAAATAAAACTCTGGAAGGAATTATCACTAAAACTGTGGCAATGAACAGAAAGAATTCGGAAGAGAAGCTCAAAGATGCACTCTGGGCTTATAGAATCACGTGGAAGAATACTACAAGATTTACACCATATCAGTTGGTGTATGGCAAAGAGGTAATGCTTCCTATTGAGTTTCAAATACATACTTTTAAGATGGCTGCAGATTTGGGAATTGATCTGAATGAAGCACAACAAGAAAGAATTCAGCAGTTGAACTAGCTGGATGAAATGAGGCAGCAAGCAGAGGAAACAACAATCCTCATGCAAAAACAAAGGAAGCAGTGGCATGATGCACATATCAAGAAGAAGCAGTTCAAGGAAGGAGACTGGGCTTTACTCTTTGATTCTAAATTCAGAGATCATAAAGCCAAGTTTACCACACATTGGATGGGCCCATACGAAATCATTCAAGTTCATGACAATGGAGCAGTCAAGCTCATTACTATTGATGGAGAAGGCCACTCCTTTACTGTCAATGGTCATCTCTTGAAACTTTACAATAAGCCCATCACCAAGCAAAATTTTCTTCAAACTGTATCTCAACAGAGAGAGGTTGAGATACTGCAGCCTTCAGCTGTAGTATCTCTGCCTTAGTTCATTTCATTTCAATTTAGAAATTCAAAAGAAATTAAAAAAATAAAATAAATAAAAATAAAATAAAATAAAAATAAAAATAATAAAAATGGGTTAGATGTGAAAACGAGACTCTGGCACACTCTAACCCAAAATTCTTACTTGAAAACCAATTCGTTGGCTGGTAAGAATTCCTTTTCTTTTTGTTTCCTGTTTGATTCATCACTTGAATAATGACTTGAGGACAAGTCAACGCTTTAGTGGGGGAGAAGCATCAGCATTTTGTTTTCTTATCTCATCTCCTCATTGTAAATTCTCAAAGATTTCTTATCTCATCTCCTCACTGTAAATTTCCAGAGAGTTTGTTTCAGCACTCCAGATTTCAATAAAGAAGTTGTTTTTGTCTTTTTTCTAATCAGAGGAACCTGTTTAAAAATACTATGCAGTGGGACCTATTCTATTCAGAAGACCATGTTACCAGCACCAACAGTAGTGGGACTTGTTCAACATACATAAAAGGGACCTGTTAAGAGACTGTTATCTCAAGTTACTTCAACAAAGCTTCAACAAAGTTTCAACAGATATTCAAAGGTTGCTTGTCACTGAGGCTTCATCAAACACCAAAGATCAAGGAACCTGCACACATATAATTCTTTTCCAAATTTCAAAGAAGCTGCATAAACATTTTCCAGATCTCAGAGGGACCTGTTGCATTCAAATTCATCTCAGAGGGACCTGTCATGAACAGCAAAGATTAGTCAAGAAAGACTAGTCCTACCTAGCATGCCAATTCAACACTTGATCAACCAATAAAAGTGTAATGTATTCTTTATTTTTAACATTTAAATTCTTAGATTATTTTTAATGTTAAATGTGATGACTATGACTGCTACGATCAATTCCAAAAAACACCTACATACCTATCGCCCCTTATCATATTCTTAATCCCTATCATCTCCCAACACTCTAGCCTATCCCATATTTATACGATTTTTTTAATATCCCCATACTCTCCATACGATTTCTCAATCCCCTCTTATATCACCCTTCCAGCCTTTGTTGTTAACTCTTTATCGGCCAATCAAACCCTACTGTCGGTCCAACATCTCCCTATTCGGCCAGGTACCAACGAACGAAGGACATGTGGTGAACTGTTTGAAAGCCAAATGTTAAACGGCTTTGTTCATTATGTTTGAATCGGCCAAATTATAACATAACCACCCGATGAAGTCGAATGATGCAAACAACTATTTGATATCATACTCCAGTACTCCATACATGCCTCCAGCGCTCTCATGATGGTATTCATACGACCCAGTACAGCTACTCCTCTGACATAAAATATGAATATGCTATGAATTGAGTCAGGTCGGTTATTAAAAAAAAATCATTTCATTCTCAGTTGTTCTATATTAGCAATTCGACTTCTGTGATTTCAACAACAAATACTGAGAGTAGCAATTGCTACGAAAGGAAAACATAGTCATTTGGGTTTACAAGTTTTGACCTTCACCATAATTACAAGACAGTCATCTGGGCATCGCTTAAGTCACTGAAGGAGTTAGTTTCGAAGAACAGAGGGCACCACCAGGTTAGCAGTGTGGAGCAAAAGATAAAGGTAACAAGCCAAAATACCTTTGTTGAATTCGTAAGCATAAACGAAGAGGGTTAGAGAAAAATTTCTTTGTCAAAATGACTAATAGGGTAGAGCTAAGCACATTTGACAGTTCTCAGTACCACGATGACTACATTGCAATTCTAAAAGAAAAACAATGGCTACCCTTCTTGGAGAAGTTTAATGGAAGCAATGAGGAAGTCACTAAACAATTTGCCTTTACATTCAATGGGGAGAAAGCCTTGATAGGTAATTTTTCATTCAGGGTCTCAGAAGACACCATAGCACAATCCTTAGGGATCAGCCCAAAAGGGGAGAAATACTTCAAGACAAAACAATTCAAAGAAAAATCATGGACCCAATTCATGTCCAGATCAAGGGTTTCATCCGTTAACTAGAAGAAAGGTGTCCCTAGGAGCTGGCTGATGCATCCATGAGACGAAATGGTGTATGTCATCCAAAAATTTGTTACTTGTGAGGGCCGCTACAACATCGTTTATTTATACCACATCAAACTACTGTTACATTTGAAAGGGCAGTGCACTATTAGCTTACCATATTTCCTCTTGCAGAGCTTAACCAAAATGTCGAAAACCATCCAAAAGCAAAAAGGTAATGAGGAGAAGAGCTTATATCCTTTCGGGCTAATTAAAATTCTTATTGAGTGTGAATTACAGAGAAGGGGAAGAACGTGGAAGGAATTCTTGGCTGCCAACCAAATCAAAGATGAAGAGGATGAGCAAGAACAGCAAGAGCACTCAGGATTTATGCATGACATTGATGAAGAGATTCCTGTGCACAAATCAAGGAATGTACCTCCACCCATTAGTAGTGTGAGGATGACGAAAATGAGAAAAGAGGATGCCCAGAAAGTAGAGCAAGATAAAAATTTTACTACCTATACAAGAAGATCCAGGAGAGCACAAAAGACCCAGCTACAAGAAGACCAACCAGAATCAAATGCACCTGCACCGATGGACATTGAGAGTAGTACTCACTCACAACCTGGACCAGAAGCTTAGATGGAGGTTGAGAGCAACAATAGACAAGAAAAAGAGTCACCACCCACCATTAAGAAACAAAGGAGGCTGGAAAAGCAAATTGAAAAGTTAAAAGAAGAACTGATGGAGGCCAACATGCTGGAAAAAGTCATCAAGAAAGAGAATGAAATGCTAAGAGCACAGAGTAAAGAGACTCAACAGAAAAATGAGAAGTTGAGGGAGCAAATCAAGGAACTCGAGGCTGAACAAACTGACATTTGAAAGTGGGCAACCAAATGGTATAACCAAAAGAAATCCCTCAAGGAGAAATACAAGAGTTTAAAGCATGAGCTCCACATTCAGAAAGATGCCCAAGCTAAGAAGAACATGGATGCATTGTTGAAAGCAACAGAGGTGCAGGCAAGGACAGAGTTTAGAGGCAGCACATCAAGATTAGCATGAGGGCATGCTAATTCATTAAGCTTGGGGGAGATGTTGGTACCATTCCATGACCATCTTTTTCTTCTTGAAACACATCATTTGTCTACCTTTTTCCTCCATAGATCCCTTATATTCCTTGAAATTGATTAATTAACAGTATTATAGTTGTTAGTTTGCATTAAAGTTAATTTATGAGTTTTTATGTTAGAAATTAGGAATTTTTAATAAGAAGGTTACAGGAAGTCACAACATCCTGTAAATGGTTCAGCATCTAACAAGTGGCATGACAGGTAAGCTAAAGCAAGGGATAGGAACGGAAACTAGAATGTACAAGCATGGAGAAACATCGATCCTACAGCAAATCAAACACTCCTGGTTATGCGGTCAACGTTGGTCAAAGCCCCAGCCTTTTGGTGACAAAGGCAACAATAGCCATAGGTTTCCCAAACTGGTTTCGTTTTGTTTCTTTTTGGAAATCGGTTTAGAATGGAAATGACCCAAAAATCATTCTATAGTAAAAGCGGAAATAGCTGCATAGTGAATGTACATTCAATCCAAATCAAAGTCGTGTATTAGTTATTTTTAAAACATGGATATAGTTACAGTTACATGGTTGTTGATCTCTGTATATCGTTTTGAAAACAGAGCTTTTGTATGATCTTCAGAACTTAATACCAGAACTCGATTACAGTCACGGTTTCATTATAACATTGTTCATGCGTTAATACCTTAGTTGCTTGAGCGTATTCCAGTATACCATTGAAACGCGGACGGGCCTTGCGTGGACGGGTATACTATCATTTTCATTTCATTAGCAGCTTTTGAATATTGAATAGCATGCATAGTGATTAGATTTATGCTTATAATTTTGTTGATTTAATTAGCAATGTTTACGAATGATGTTTATGGTGATATCTTAAAGGATTTATAGTTAAGATCATTGAACCAAATCTTGTAAGAGATCTGATCCATCGTTATAATTTTTAAAGCATCCTCATAAAATCTGTTTACATGTATTTAAATTTGTAGTATGCCTTTGATCTTTCATGAATGCTGAGTGTTAACTAGACAGAGCTTTTGTACATAGCATCCTTGTAAGGGGATTAAAATCTCGGTCTAACAATACACAGTGTCTTTAGGACAGTTAGATGAGTTGAGTGAACTGAGTGTCAAGGTGATAGGGAACATATCTTAACCTTCCGTAAAGAAGTATTGTAACCTACCACAATGAACACTTAGTTAGGAATCCTTTATGTCTATAGATTTTAGATGCATGCCTCGAAGTTTACTTACCCTGGTTGATAATAAATTTAGCCTAATCTAGCACCCTAGGTTGGTCACTACAAACACCATATCCAATAAAAGTACATTTCTTTGATTTTGCCTCAAGCTTTGTTCTATTTTCTTTATTAATGTGGACAAAGGCTTCACAACCAAAAGTTTTTAAAAATGAGTAGTTTACCTTTTTACTTGTCCATGTCTCCTTTGTAATACCACCATCCAAGGAACTTGAAGGCCCTATGTTTATTAGATAAACAACAGTATCTACAACATTTTCCCAAAATTGTAAAGGCAATCCTGCATGCAATCTCATGCACCTTGCACGCTCCATGATTGTCCTGTTCATCCTTTCTGACACACCATTTTCTCGTGGTGCTCCTGGAACTTACTTTTCTATGCAAATTACATTCTCTAAACAGTACCTATCAAACTCTTTGCTGCGATATTCACCTCCATTTTCTGATTTGAGACACTTCAACCTTTTTCCTGTCTCATTTTCAACCAAATCTTTCCATTTCTTGAAAGTATCAAATACATCAGATTTATTTTGAATACAATAAATCCAGGTTTTTCTGGTTGCATCATCAATAAAAATAACATAATAACGAGAGCCACCAAGAGATGATACCTGAGCAGGTCCCCATACATTTGTATGCACAAGCTCTAATTTTTCGCTCTTATTTTCTTTCCCAACTCTGAGGAATATGAGTCTCTTCTATTTTCCATAAACACAATTCTCACATAATTTTAAATCAACATGCTCCAAACCTGGCAACAAATTTCTTGATTGAAGAATCCACATCCCCTTCTCACTCATGTGCCCGAGCCTATGATGCCACAATGTCGTATCTTCTCCTGTAGAGGTTAAATCGTTAACGGAATTAGAAATACCATTGCATAAATACAATGTACCAACCTTTTCTCCTTTTTCTATTACCAGGGATCCTTTAGTGACCTTCCAGGTTTTATCCGTAAAAGTAGTCATACAACCTTCACCTCCCAACTGCGCTGTTGAAATAAGATTTTTCTTAAGATCTGAAACATGCCTTACGTCCTTCAATAGCCATTGATTTCCATTCTGTTGTTTTATCAAAATTGTACCCATTCCAATGATTTTACAAGGTTTATCATCACTCAATCGAATCTGTCCAAAATCTCCTTGAACATAATCATGAAAATGTTTCCTATGAGGTGTGGTATGGAATGAGGCCCTTGAATCTACCACCCAGGCATCAATAATATTTTCTAAATAAAGAATCAAAGCATCTTGCAATACATCATCTGTTTTCTTGTTGCGCGTCTCCTTCTTTTCCCTTATGAGACTTGTAGTCTTTCTTCAGGTGTCCTTTCTTCCCGCATTTCCAGCACACTATCCCCGATCTAGACTTGGATCTGCCTTTCCTTGACTTACTGCGATATCCTCGGCTCTTTTCTCTTTCCATTTTTCTTCCCCTAGTCTCTATAGTTAAAGCATTACCTAATGTCTCACCAGAGCTTTTCCATCGCATTTCCTCGCTAAGGATTGCACCGACAACATCATTAAAGTTAAAAGTACTAGATCTAGACACAGAGTTACTAATGGCCATAACTAAACCATTCCAACTTTCTCGCAATGAGCACAGAAATAACAGAGCCCTAACTTCATCATCAAAAGTTACCCCTACAGAACTTAACTAACTGGTAACTGTATTAAATTCATTTAAATGATCAGCAACAGATCCACCTTCTGACATTTTCATATTAAATAAATGCTTCATAAGAAATACCTTATTTTAGGCCGAGGGCTTTTCATATATTTTGGCCAATGTCGACATTAAACCCTCTGTTGTCGTTTCCTTTGAAATATTAAATGCTACCGATGCCGCTAGGCACAAACGTATTGTTCCAAGTGCCTTTCTGTCGAGAATATCCCATTCTGTGTCTGTCGTACTCGTCGGCTTCTTTGCCTTTTTGCTCAATGGTTGGTACATGTCTTTGATACAGATAATCTTCCATCTACATCTTCCATAGCTGGTAGTTTTGGTCGTTAAATTTTTTGACCCTAAACATACCATCTTCTGTCATTTCCCCCACTCGAACCAGGAACCCTTCTCTCCTGCGAGTTTATCAGCCAAATAGACCTTTGGCTCTGATACCAGTTGTTAGAAAATTATATATTACAGAGCAATGGAACACATAAAATATTGCAGAAATATAAACATAGAAAACACATAAAACAAGAGAGACACATATATACGTGGTTCACCCAATTTAGGCTACGTCCACAGAGAAACAACCAGTCCTTCCTTTTATATTATCCAGCAAACTGAGGAGATACAACCTACAGTAGATCCGTTGTAATTCCCTCTTTGCTCTCACACAATTTCTTCTCTTTTTCTCACTCAGAATACGGTCTACATAGACGCAGTACAATTCCCTCATATGTAGTGAGGGGTTGCCTTCTAGGGTAGAAAACCCTAAATTAAACATAACTTCTACCGTCAGATATCTGCCTAATGAACGACTCAGATTGACTATGAATTTACAACATTTTACAAGGCAATTTTACATCTATTTTTAGCTTCAGGGGCGCTGCCCCCTAGGCCCACCCTACAACGTATATTTTACGGGCGGCGTTGCCACCACATTAAGAACTGGGGTCCAATGTAGCAATACCTCTAAATAAAGAAGATAATCAAGCTCCACACCCAACAGCCATAAGGGTCAGTTTTAACCTTGGCTATAAATACCCCCTCATTTGTACATGCAAAGGAATTTTTCACCTCAGCTCCTCCCACATATCCAAGAGAGTCTGTAATATTTCCTTTGAGGAGTAAGTAGTGGCTCCAACGCCCCTCACACAAGGTTAGTGATGTATGGTGTAACAATGTGTCTTGGAACTTTCGCTTAATTCAGAAGCCTACTAATAGGCTAGCATGTTTACACACATGTATTGTAATTGTTGTAAGACTAATCTTTAACACTTGTGATGCATGTTGCTTTAACCTGTGCTCTACATTTGAACTAATTCACTTGTTGTAATACACATATGTTAACAGAAATGTGTTGTATATGTTGTTAACATTGTCTCGCACATGTAGACTACTCTCTCGGACATCAGACAGACCTTTCATGTAAAACTTTCTATAACAACCGTTGCACTCGTGCGGACTAATTCGCTGAGTGTTATACATGTTATATTTTCTTGTGTGTTGTGACTATCGCATCCGTGTGGACTGTTCCGCCAGAAGCTATGCATGTCAAGTTGTGTTGTGTGTTCCTAATAGAGTTGGGACTTCTCCCAACCAACTTGGAGCTCACACTCACCCTCTCTCCCTCTACAGTGAAAGAACCATTGACACAAGTAACACTTACACTCACCAGGCACGCGAACTTCACTTCTTGAAAACAAAGCAGACCACTCTTTTGTGTTGACAAGCAAGAGTTGAGGCAAATCCTTAAGATAATGGCAACCGAGCCATCATAACGAATGGAACTCCCACACCAAACGGTGTGAGGTCTAGTTGTTACTTCATACAGGGGTGATCCCTGAATGTTGGTGGATCCAACACCATCAACACCCCCCACCGCCCAAAAAAATAAATAAATTAAGAAAATAACTAAAAATAGTTAGTTTAACTTATATGTAAGGAGTTTGAATAACATATTTCCCATTCATTATTGTTCACTCTAAATCTATCTTGCTACATTTAGTTTATTCACATGTTATATGCTTCAATGTCTTCATGTTCCTCTATTAAAAATTTCTAAAATGATAGCCCTAGTTTAATGTCCTTGATTTTGACATTCCTTTGTCAATTTTGATAGAGATAGATATCAAAATGCCTAACAACACTTGTCCAACAATGAAAAATATATTCCTTTCTAATGAGCATTTTTTGTTCTTAAATCTTGTAACAATTTGTTGCAGAGGAAGAATCTAAAACCATAATTTTCTAAAAATATGGACCTCCCTTAATAGCCTTATTTCCTTATTGTTCTCCTAGTTTTGATTGAATAAATAGATGAAGATCCTTAACAACATTTGTGGGACAATGTCAAGCTTTTATTTTTCAATGATCTTCTTTAATTCTTAATTGGGCCGAGAGGCACATTCTACAGCCCAGTATGACCCCGATGTGTAAGTATTTCATGTCCTCAAAAAATAAAAAATAAAAATATTTTTCGCTAATGTGGGCCAATCTTAAATTATATATAACTTTTTAATCTTATTAATGGACAAAGATTGGTTATTAAAATATAACTATGTATTTGAATGGATAGTAAATTATCTCATTCTTTTAATAAATTCTTTATCATATACCTGAATTTAAATTTGAATGGATCATAAATTTACCTTTAACAATTGTTTTTGCCACATTAAAATTCCAAATTAAATAAAATTTTAAACATTTTTACTTTTTACTAAAGCCAATGTCATTTATTAAATCAAAGGAAAAAGGTTAATGCAACACAAAGAATGGAAAATCTTGCTCCAAAATCTTTTAATATTTCTTTTAACTAAACATTTGTAAAATGATTTTTTAAAAGGAAAAGCCATATCCTAAGGATATATTAAAATCTTTAAAGACATAAATATTTCCACATCAAAGTTACTATTTGAAAATATTAATTTGATGTAGTTTTATTATAAATTTTGTTACCAAGCCATGTAAAAAGCATAAATAAATTTAATATTGATATTATAATATTAATATTAAATTTAAAAACTTTGGATTAATGCAATATTAAACTTAATATAATATTAAATTTGTTATATTATAATATATATTAATTGTAGATATATATGGAGGGAAGAACAAAGACATAGAGTGATAGAGGTGGAGAGATAGGGGGAGTGATAAGGGAGAGGATGAGATACAATGAAAGAGAGGGAAGAGGAGGAATGAAGAGAGAGAGAGAGAAAGAGACGAGTGAGAGAGGGATTGAAGGGTGAGAGAGAGAGGGGGATATACAAAGATGGAGAGGAGAGAGATAGTGACAAGGTTGGAGGGCATATAGAGAGGGAGAGAGGGGGGTGAGAGAGATAATGACAAGGTTAAAGGGCAGAGAGAGAGAGAGAGAGAGAGAGAGAGAGATGAGGGGCGAGAGAGGGAGAGAGGGGAAGGACCAGAGAGAGGACGAGAGAGGGAGGGATAGAGAGATGGAGTTGGAGGGGGAGAGAGGGAGTGAAGAAGAAAGACATAGAGAGAGAGTAAAGTGGGGAGAGAGAGAGGGAGTGACAAGGGAGAGATATAGAGCGAGTGTGTATGTTTTGGGGTGATATAGAGAGACAAATAAGGAGATATGGAAGGAAGGGTGGAGAGAGGATAGATGGAGGGAGACAGTGGCAAAGTTGGAGGGTGAAGAGAGAGAGGGGGGGGTAGAGTGAGGTGGATGAGAAAGGGATAGAGAGGAAGAAAGAGAGAGAGAGCATGACAGGCGAAGAGAGGGATGGAGAGAGAGGGAGTCTGAGGGGGAGAGACAGGCAGGTAAGAAGAAAGACATAAAGAGAGAAAAGTGGAGAGAGAGAGAGAGAGAGAGTGATCAGGCGAAGAGAGAGAGGGAGAGAGGAGAGTAGTAGGGAAGAGAAATATAAGGAGGGGGGTGCGGAGGAAGGGAGAGGGAGAGTAATAGGGAGGGAGATATAGATAGATATGGAGAAAGAGTGTGTATGCTTTGGGGGTAATATAGAGAGACGAAGGAGAGGCAGAGGAAGATAGAGATATAGATGGGAAGTGAAGAGAGGGAAGAAGAGAGAGATAGAGAGAGGGAGAGAGGTAGAGAGGGATATATATATATATATATATATATATATATATGGAGAGAGAAGGTCTGTATGTTTGGGGGGGTGAGATAAAGAGACAAATAAGGAGAGATGAAGGAATATATAGATATCATAGAAAATTTTAGGGGCGAATGTTCGCCCTTTGGCGAAATTAAGGGGTTTTAAATTTTTAGTGGGCGAATATTTTGTATCATAGTACATTTTTACAAATCACCTCAAATAGCCCACCTTATTTTAAGGGAGAGGGTAAAAAAGGTAAATTTAGCCCTTGAAATTAGGAGTTACAACCTTCCATTCGCCCATTTTCAAGAATAGGTTTTATTTAAGTGAATCCATTCGCCCATTTTCAAGAATAGGTTTTATTTAAGTGAATCCTATGGGCCAAAGGCCCAAATACCATATTTATAAAAGAGGTATGGTAAATTAATAAAAATATAAATAAATGAGAGGTATGGTAAATAAATAAAACATTTTTTATATTTACTCCATAAGTCACCTTATATACATGCAAGGGTGTAAACAAATAAAAATATAAGTAAAGTGGAGGTATGGTAAATAAATAAAAACATCTTTTTATACTTACTCAAAAGGTATGGTAAATAAATAAAAATATAAATAAAGTAGACACATGGTAAATAAATAAAACCTCTTTTTATATTTAGTCCATAACCCTCGTTCTATTTATGAAGGCTCAAGAAAGAGGTTTTATTTAAGTGAATCCTATGGGCCAAATACCATATTTGTAAAAGAGGTATGGTAAATTAATAAAAATATAAATAAACGAGAGGTATGGTAAACAAATAAAACATTTTTTTATATTTACTCCATAAGTCACCTTATATTTAAGAACACTCAAAAAATGCGTTATATTTAGGTGAAACCTATGGGACAAATACCATGGACTAGATTGTTATTAATACCATGCAAAAAAACATTATTAACCCTAATATTAGTATTAATGAAAATAAAATGGCACATGGTATTGACCCATGGTATTCACCTGGAATGTAGCCTATTTAAATGGGGGAATTAGACTCGCATAGATCCATTTTTACTCTGGATCTACTAACCCCGAGAGGTATCAAATATCGTGATATGCAAACTAGCATAGAGTGAAAAATATTTGATCCGATCAAGAATGAAAATGGATGTTGTAATTTAATGTATGTTAAACATTTTAGCTTGGTTAAAATAAAAATCAACTATTAATTTTATTAATTTTTATAAATTACTAATAGTAATTTTTAAGCTCCAGGTTTATGATAACCCATGGTAATACCATGGTTTTCATGTGAGCATAGACTATTTAAAGGGGAAATTCTATCATCTTAGATCCATCTTAATTCTGGGTCTACCAAGTGCTCAGAGGGATAAATAGATTTCATCCCCCTAAGAGTGGTAGATGTGGAGTTAAGATGGATATAAGTTGGTTTTTATGATAATGAAGATATTAAATAGACTTAGAAAATTATATTGTAAAAACATCTTAAGGTGAATGGTTAAAGCATAGACATTGGACAAGTATATTTGTATACTTTTGTTTTAAACTTAAACAAATCCAGGGCTAAAAGGAATGGATTGATTGCACTAGTCATCCTTCTATAACTTTCCAACATATGTTGGAGTAAACATATTGTAATTTGGGTAATTTTTATAATTGCAAACAGGAACATACTTGTGTATTGGCAAGCTGGTTACGAGGTCCCTAGAAGTGATGAATTTGAATTTTTCTTGGTTTTATATATAATATTAGGTTTTCTCTCATGCTTTCTATGAATGGCACGGGTGAATTTTATCCTACACCCACTAGGTTATCGATATGTAATTTCGGTAATTTTGATTTCAAAAGATATTTTAAATAAATGCAATGATTTCATTTGTGTATTCAATAAACACAAGATTTTATAATTGAGTAAAATATTCGCCATGCCTGGTGAGAGATTCGCCAAAAAATTATATATACATATCATCTTGCACTAGATGCATTTATTTCAGTGTAGATGTTGATTTCTAATCCTATTTGATTACTTGCTCTAGATGCATTGATTTCAGTGTAGATGTTGATTTATAATCATTTTTTATTGCTTGCACTAGATGCACTTATTTCATAGATTTTGATCTCTAATCCTATTTGATTGCTTTCACTGGATGCACTGATTTTAGTGTAGATGTTGATTTCTAATCTCATTTAGCTGCTTGCATTAGATGCATTGATTTCAATGTAGATGTTGTTTTATAATCTTATTTGATTGTTTTCATTAGATGCATTAGATGTTGTTAATCTTGACATTGTAGATTATTAAGAAAAAATATTTTCAATATATATGGTAATACCAAAAAGGACACTATTAAGAATTAATTAGTTGTCAAAAGTTGTAATACCTATTATTAAAATGAAATAGATGTGCAAAATCAATCCTCTTGCAAAGTGAAAATTAATCCTTGATAAGATCGTCTCCCTTCTACATCACCAACTAATTACTAATAGACAATTACATATATTCAAAATTACTAATAGATAATTGCATATAATAATGTATTCATAATATTTATAAGAGGAAAAGATATATTTATAAACATTAAAAACAAATCAAAATATCCTTGAAGGAGATGTGATAATTGCTTGGAGAAACAAATAATGTAAATATTTTATAATTCTAGCAACTCATTAAAAAACTAAAATACAAAGAACATTATTTCTTGATTTTGTTGAATAGACTATAGATAAAAAATCATCAAAATAGTATTGAAGGAAATAAATTATTACAAACGTTAGCAAAGAAAAAATTTATTTCAAGAGTAATATTGATGCAATAAATTATTAAAGCTACTCTTCAAGATATATTTAGTAATACCTCGAGGGACACTATCGAGAATTAATTAGTTGTGAGAAGTTTTGCTACCTAAAATTAAATGAAATAGATGTGCAGTATCAATCCTCTTGCAAACTATTGCCAATATTGTCTCCCTTATTCATCACCAACTAATTACTAATAGACAATTACATACACATATAAAAATATAACATAACAATTGTAACATTAAAAAACATTATCATCCAAATCCAAACACATAAACACACAAACCACTCAAAGCATCCAAACAAATATGTAAAAACCATTCAAGGCAAGCAACACGGACTAAATTAAAGAAGAGAATGATATGGTCATGCCAAGCAAAGAAAACATAATGTGAAATTTGAAGTTAATCTCAAACATATACATAATAATGATAATCTATAAATGTGACATTGTTTCCCTCAACCAGAACCAACTTAGATCCATCTAAATGCGCCGAGAGAGATCAAATCCCTCGATGTGCAAACTTTTACTCAAATTCTACACTCCAAATATATTCACATTTTTTTAAATATATTTATTTTCTGGCTTTTTAGGTGATTAAATAGTTCTTGAAAGTTAGACTATATTTGCATGCTTTATATTCAGTCTCTTTTCCATAGTCAAGTGTAATAGACTATTATGGTTGTGTATCAATTAAACTTGGTTAGATCCATCTAACACTCGATTTATCATGCACCGAGAGGGATCAAATCCCTTGAAGTGCAAACCTTTCCTCAAATTATACACTCTAAAAAGAAGGTATGCACCTCGAGGGATTTGATCCCTCTTGATGTGTGATAGATCCATCATTAGATGGATCTAAGTTGGTTCTTATAATAATTCATTGTAGAGTAAAGGTATAAAACCATCTTCACTGCTTCGACATTTCATTGTTTTTCGTTTGTTTTTTATAACCTATTACACAAAAAGAATACAACCAAAGAGAAACACTATGATAGTTGTGCATAAATTTCAATAAAATGACATCAGAAGAATATAAAGTCAAGTATTTCTGTGTTAGGTTATTGTTATTATCTTAAGATTGTGATCTAGTGCCTATAGATTAGGAAGCCAAGTATACTCATGCATCCTCCTATTTGTATGTAGAATTGGGAAACCTCGTTTCTAATTATAATTTCTTTTGCATCATTGCAATGTCTTTATGGCAAACAACAACATTTATGAACTCTCTAAATGCTTAATTACAAAAGAAAAGTAAGCTACAAGGCTTCATTAACAAATAAGTTGAGTTGAGGATTCACATTGCAAAGGTGAAATATTATGAATGTTGCCTTACCTCTATGCAATCTCAAATTTTCGAAGCCAATAACTCATACCAATTTTTTAGTAAAACAGATAGATAAAAAATGGATTCAATTCATTAATAATCAATTATAATTTAATAACCATATTTTAAATGCATTTTATTTCTTTTAAGTTATGTAATTTTTTATTTTGTTAAACTAATTTAATTATATTCAATTTTAAGAGCATGGCTAAGAAATTTTTACAAAGCAATTAAATAAAATGATGAAAGCAAAAAAGAAATATGTACTATCTAGCTTATAAATTCTTAGAAAAATGACATTGATATTTGACTAGAGCCTTTGTTTTACCCAATCGATAAATTTCACCCAATTCTCCTTTTAACCCAGAAAAGAAATTTCAAAAATTCTTCTCTTTTTTATCTCAAGAAATTTCAAAACTTTTGCCCAAAATAATAATTACTTTCCAAAAATTTAACTGAGGGAAAAAAAAAAGGAAAAACATTGCCAATTTCCCTTTCCTTTTAACTCAAAGCACAGGTGGGACTACTTGTAAATCATTTCCAAACACCAAAACTCTAGAGACTGGAGTTAATGATGAAACTTACTTTCATATTGCTTGTATCCTTCTACACTATGGGCGTATGGGTGACACCTTGAGAGATTTGAACCCTAAAACTCTAAGGACCGGAATTATTTCTACCTTATTTTTTAAGGCACTATTTTTTTATTTATTTATTTATTTTTATTTATAATATGGCTTTCGGCCATTGTAATTAGGCTTTATCCTTTTTAAAATATTTATTTGGGGTAAAAAGGGGCACTCTTAAAAGGATTATATGAGCAAATTAAAAAAGGAAAATAACTTTATCAATTTCCAATTATTTCTATTCGTTTCTATAACTTCAATGTTTTTTGTTTCTATAAAGTGCCTCTCCTTTTATAAATACGACATTTTCTTCCTTAAAATATTCGTGGGCCAAAAAAAAGGCTAATTAAAATGTCAAATGTGACGCAACTTGACTAATTTTTACCAATCTTCGACAAATCATTAATGGAGTCAAAACCAACATATTTCGCCTATAGCAATACATAAATGATCATGTGTCTGCCATTGACGATTACTAATACGAAACCACTTTCTTACTACAAGCAACTAAACCTCTTTCATTCCGAACGCTTTCCACTCAAGACACAACTAACAGAAAGAAAACGTCATGCGAAGGAACCTCCCAATCTAGCATTTTCTCGAAGGCTCACAATCTGCACCGAAACCCGCCTAGCAGATATGAATGTGTGCTACTACCCAACCTGAGATCCTCCTAGGACAATAGTGAAGATAAAGTCTCGAAAATTGGATTTCATTTCTCCCCAAATTAAAGATCTTGATTCAAATATTTGTGTAAAAGCTAAACCACCATACAATCTGGAGCAGATCGGAAGAGATTCCTTTGTCCTCTAAAATTCCATTTTTTTTATTAACGTGTAAATTGGAAAAGGCGACTCGTAAAATTTGGCTCTTGTCTCGAGATTCTATCAGATTGCTAAAGCCAACCGTCGAGCTCTTCGCTCAGGTATGTTCCCATCAGGGGTTAAATTTGATGCCCGTATACAAGTTTCTAGCTTTTTTTTACACTTAAAATAATATTTATTTCTATAGGTCATCCCTAACTTATTTACGGGAATATTAAAAAACGACAAGTTTATATATATATATATATATATATATATATATACGGCTTGGGAGAATAGTAGATATATATATATATACTATTCTCCCAAGCCGTATATATATATATATACGGCTTGGGAGAATAGTAGAGTTCCTAATAAATCTCAGGAAAAAATTACCATATGAAGCAATGAATCTCAACTTAAGTTGTAAATGTCCTCACAATTTTCCATGCATTATTAAT
Source organism: Pinus tabuliformis (assembly GCA_031772625.1). Lineage (NCBI taxonomy): Eukaryota > Viridiplantae > Streptophyta > Pinopsida > Pinales > Pinaceae > Pinus > Pinus tabuliformis. The sequence continues at coordinate 1,456,469,493 of CM062817.1, read as the reverse complement.
TAATTGGGTTGGTGACCTACGAGCTACCAAGTTGCCAATTGCAATTATGTTCTCCTCTCGCTGGCTGAAACAACAAGTTATTAGATTTGATGTGAATTCTCATGGGGAGCACGAGAAAATTTGCATAAACAACATGCTACAGAACCTAGAACTTGGAAAGTTGGAAGGCTACAGAACCTCGAACCGAGTAGACCACTCGCACTCATAAATGCCTCACTCTGCACACATATCTCTGACCCCTTTCTTCACACCTTTCTAACATGCATTATGTTATAATTTTTTTTCCATCCCTTACTAGTCGCCCACTCCTCTAATTTGTAAGGGTTTCAATTCCACTGTTACTTACTTCACATGCTTCATAACGTCTCTTTCCCTCGCCACCTCGCTACTTCTGTTTACTTTCAGCCTTACATGGAAAAACATTGTGAGTTGGAACTTGGAAGTCAAAGTTTGGGCGCAACATCACAAACTAGAAGGGAGGTACCTACAATGATTTTCCAAGGTATGCATAATGCAATCACCAAGTTATATTTTATGCTGAGCAAGTGCAGAAAGAAAAGAAAAGAAACTTAGAGGATGTTTGGTGTTGAATTGCATTTTAAATAGTCACCTTTGTGCTTATTTTGAATTTTTCCAGATATTCGCTTGTGCGCAATTATGATTATGAAGCGTTTTATGTAAAAATGTTTATAGAATATATTTGTTAAAAAAATCATACAAATTCAAATTTATAGATTATTTGCATTAAATTTAATTCAAATTTATAGATTAGTTGCATTAAATTTAGTTTAAATTATACAGTGATTAAATTATTTTAATTTAGTTTTAAATAGTAACTAAGTCATAATTGTGATCAAAGTTTGTTTTTGTTAATTGTCGGCAATGGGCATCATAGCCATGTCAGCCTGTGTTTGTTAAACAATATTATCAAAACCAACTGACATCCTGTTTGGGGGAAAGAATAACATACATCAAAACCACGGTGGCATTTACAAAGAATTAGGATAGGTCTCAGCCCCTACCTGGCCACATCAGCGCCTCTATGACCATTAGTGTATGGACCTACGGTCTGGGTGACTCCACCGTGCGAAGTGCATGCGAAATGTGAAACGAAATGAATCTTGGATGAGTTTATAAGGTGTTGGGCGAGTTGAGGGGGAGGTCCCATGAGTTGGGTGGGCCAACCCTCCTCCTGGGCGAGACAACACATTGTAAACGAGTTGGCTTGGGTGTTAGGCGTGGGTCGGCCGGGTGACATAACTCGCCACCCGCCCGTATATATTGGAGGGCGTTTGGAGGCAAAAGACCATCATTTGATCAACACGAGTTCAATCAAAAGAGTTTTGCAGTGCATGGATGAGCGCGCACGACGGGCGAAACACAGGTGAAAAACTCATGCAGAAAAGTCGGGTGAAAAACTTGGGCGAAAAACTCGTGCAAAAAACTCGGGCGAAAAACTTGTGCAGGAAACTCGTGCAAAAAACGCGAGCGAGGCAGAACTCGGGCGATGTCGTTCAGGCAAGACTCGGGCGAGGTCGTTCACGCAAAACTCGGGCGAAGTCGTCGGGCAGGAAACTCGGGCGAGGTCGTTCGGGCGACCCGGGTGAAGTCATCGGGCGACCCGGGTGAAGTCGTTCGGGCGAACCGGGTGAAGTCGTGTGGCGACCTGGGTGAGGTCGTTTGGGCGAACTGGGTGAAGTCGTGTGGCGACCCGGGTGAAGTCGTGTGGCGACTCGGGTGAAGTTGTTCAGGTGAACGAGTTTGGGTGAACGGGTGGACGGGCGGCCGGGTGAGGGCGTGTCGTGCACGTCGAAACGAAGAATCGTGCGGACGAGCGACTTGGGTAGGGCGCGCCGTGCATGATGAAATGATGGAAACAGTGAAGTGTTGAGGTTGTGAACGAATGTGTGACTCGTGCAGAGGCGCCCGTGTGTGGAGACTTGGTTACGACGAGGCGCGCCCAAGTTGGGCAAACAACACAATCATGCGACGAGGTGAACGAAGGGTTGGTGAGTCGTGTGGCGACCGTGCAGAGGTACCGACAAGCTAGGCAACCGAGTTTGCCGAAGTTGGAAATTTGGCTGTGTAAATTTGGGGTTTCCCAAGATTTAACTTGTACTTATAAAAGAAGATTATATATATTGATTCGGGCAGACACATATTGCAGGGAGTTGCCCCTCCCTTTATACTGTTGTGCATTTCTATTGTATAATGTTGTTTGTGTGAATGTTATGGGCTTTCACTGTATAAAGGACAAATATAAGACTTGATACCGAAAAATAAACTAAGTATGAATGTTAGGCGTAGTCTACAATCGTAAGTATTGGTGAAAAGAAAACAGTTGGTAGTGCTGCACCTCGCTATAGTGCGGTTGGAAGAGTACCGCCAGTGTAGGGGCATGACAGGTGGGATCAGAGCAGGTTCACAGTGAGTGAAGCCGGTTTCTGACGAAGAGCTAGTGCCGGGGAGCTGGTGCTGGTGCTGAAGTGTTGAAGTTGATACACACCTGCACTTCGTGACAGGTGGTATCAGAGCTGGTCCAAGTTTTGCAGGAAACATGGTGAACTGAGTCAAGGAGCTAATTCTACGAAGACCGAGGACTTGGCAGAGAGCTCAAGTTTTGCAGGTGACGGGTGGAATATTAGGGTGATTCAGGTGAACGGTGAAACAGGTTTAGCAGAGGTGAAGCTTTGTGCTTGGGCCAAGCTGAACGACAAGGCATGGCAGGTTTGGAAGAATGCGAAGGGAAGCTCTTGCTTACCTTATATAGGTTGAAGCGGATGAAAGAAGAGAACCTCCGGATTCGAAAGGAACTTGAAGTCTTGGAAAAGAATGTTGAAGACGAACTTCTTCAACTTGGTTGGACAATGGAGCAGGATGAAGTTGTAGATTGTGCTAACAAGGAAGAGGAAGCCTTGATGATTGAGGATGTTGCAGATGTGACAACGATGGAGGATGAACTTGAGATTGATCAAGTTGGACCAGGATCGTGCAGTTTGCAGACATGGATGGATGAGGATACTCACATGGAGGAACCTCATGATAATGATGTAAGTACTATTGATACTTGTGTTTCATTCGAGCATTTGGTAGATGGACCGTATGCAGGGAAGGGCAAAGCCAATTTGTCGATGCTAGGGAGCATCTTACCATGGATGTCTACAATGAGAACTTCTATGGAGAAGCAAGGATTGTTGACTGTTGCAGGACTTGTTGGGGTTGTTTGTGACCTTATGGTGGAAGGTACAAAGGCCCGTGACAAGGGAGGAACATGATGATCATTGCGGAATAATGGGTCATGCTTTAGCCATATGGAGAATTGGTTAAGTGCCCGGCATGACTCATGGACATATTGGAGAAGGGCACACACTTGAGTTGCTTGAGTGGAATTCTCATGGCCGAGAACAAGAGATAGTCTTGGTGAAACCTTTAGTGGGGGAGCTATGATGGAAGGGACTCGTGATGATGATGATATGGTTGGCTGACCGAGTTCACTAGACCGAAGATTGCAGACTTGGATGCGGATGATCAGATGTTGGGATGAGGCCACTTGGTTGGGCATCATGGACAACTAGAGTCATGGACATCAGGTTGGAGACATGGAGAATGAGTATGCAGGGACATGATGCGGGAGCATGGATAGAAGTGTCACTCATGGACATTCTATGGGAATGCTAAGGCAGAGATGTTGTGCAGATGCTGATGTGACATGGAGATGTTTTACTTATGAGCTGATGGAGAGGTTGTGCACTCTTGTACAACAAGGCCATGGACTTGGATGGAGTTGTGAGCAAACTATGGAGCATTCCTACTACATGGAGAGCTGAGGCATCTTGCAGAGATCTTTGGGCCGAGACTTGTATGCTTGCTGAGATGTTGGTTGGAGATGACACATGGAGCTCATGATGACATGAGATTGTTGTGACTTTTGGAGTTACAACGATGATGATGCCTTGGTGGCAACACTTGGGCATGGGTTGAGCCGAGACTTAACCACTTTTGACACATGGGAGCTGATTGATCTATGATCATGGGCAGCACATGGATAGATGAGACAGGTGTATACTTGTTTCTATGGCAGACTTGAGGGATGGCACATTACAGATATGATGGAGGTTGTTTCATGGACCTGGATGTGGCACATCGAGAGTCAGAGTTTGATGAGGAGATCTCTTCACTTTGAGGAGATGGATGTTTTGCAGATGGATGATGTTGTTGGATAGAAAACATCATGGACAGCATGTTGCAGATGAGATGGATACTACTTCATGGACCTGAGCATGGCTGATACTTGTATGGAGATGGATTCTTGATCGAGTTAAGGATGTGACAGGATTTTCAGAGAAACGACTGATGATGGCACGAGGATGTACATTCTCATGGTTTGGGCGTGACAGTTGGATTAGCTACCCAACTAGTTCAAACATGAGGGCTAGCAGTGTGCAGAGATGTGTTAGCATTATGTTGGAGTATCATGCTAGCAGTTCACACGAGGACGATACATGATGAGGTCGACACGAGATGTTGCAGGAAGCATGTAGCTTGAGATGGAGGGGCCAGCCTTCCACGATGGGGAGCAGCATGTGGAGATTGTGACAGGGTGGTTGATGGTCATGGATTGAGATGATTTCTGATATATGACATACCGATGGGGTGTATGCCTTGGTATGGTGATCTTGGTGACAGATGGTTGCCAGGATGAGATATTGTTGAGGATGACAATGACTTCAAGTGGGGGAGGATGTGTGGACCTACGGTCCGGGCGACTCCACCGTGCGAAGTGCGTGCGAGGAGCTCGTACGAAATGTGAAATGAAATGAATCTTGGACGAGTTTATAAGGTGTTTGGCGAGTTGAGGGGGCAGTCCCATGAGTTGGGCGGGCTGACCCTTGTCCCGGGCGAGACAACACATTGTAAACGAGTCGTCTTGGGCGTTGGGCGTGGGTCGGCCGGGTGACATAACCCGCCACTCGCCCGTATATATTGGAGGGCGTTTGGAGGCAAACGACCATCATTCGATCAACACGAGTTCGATCAAAGGAGTTCTGCAGTGCATGGATGAGCCCGCATGACGGGCGGAACTCGGGTGAAAAACTCGTGCAGAAAAGTCGGGTGAAAAACTCGGGTGAGAAACTCGGGTGAAAAACTCGTGCAGAAAACTTGGGCGAAAAACTCGTGTAGGAAACTCGTGCAGAAAACTTGGGCGAAAAACTCGTGTAGGAAACTCGTGCAGAAAACTTGGGTGAGGTAGAACTCGGGCGAGGTCGTTTAGGCAGGACTCGGGCGAGGTCGTTCAGGCAAAAATCGGGCGAGGTCATCGGGCAGGAAACTCGGGTGAGGTCATTCAGGCGAACCAGGTGAGGTCGTTCGGGCGAGTCGGGTGAAGTCATCGGGCGAGTCGGGTGAAGTCATCGGGCGAGTCGGGTGAAGTTGTTCGGGTGAACCGGGTGAAGTCGTTCGGGCAAACCGGGTGAAGTCGTGTGGCGACCCGGGTGAGGTCGTTCGGGCGAACCGGGTGAAGTCGTGTGGCGACCTGGGTGAAGTCGTGTGGCGACTCGGGTGAAGTTGTTCGAGTGAACGAGTTTGGGTGAATGGGTGGACGTGCGGACGGGCGAGGGCGCGTCGTGCACGCCAAAATGAAGAATCGTGCGGACGGGCGACTTGGGTAAGGCGCGTTGTGCACGACAAAACGGTGGAAACGGTGAAGTGTTGAGGTTGTGAACGAAGGTGTGACTCGTGCGGAGGCGCCCGTGTGTGGTGACTTGGTTACGACAAGGCGCGCCCAAGTTGGGAAAACAACATGATCGTGCGACGAGGTGAACGAAGGGTTGGTGAGTCGTGCGGCGACTGTGCGGAGGTGCCGACGAGCTGGGCAACCGAGTTTGCCGAAGTTGGAAATTTGGCTAAGTGTAAATTTGGGGTTTCCCAAGATTTAAATTGTTATTATAAAAGAAAATTATATATATATTGATTCGGGTAGACTCATATTGCAGGGAGTTGCCTCTCCCTTTATACTGTTGTGCATTTCTATTGTATAATGTTGTTTGTGTGAATGTTATGGGCTTTCACTGTATAAAGGAAAAATATAATACTTGGTAACGAAAAATAAACTAAGTATGAATGTTAGGTGTAGTCTACAATCGTAAGTATTGGTGAAAAGAAAACGGTTGGTAGTGCCGCACCTCGCTATAGTGCGGTTGGAAGAGTACCGCCAGTGTAGGGGCGTGACAATTAGGGATCACCAAACTGCATTGCCTTTATCCCCATTCTTATTGCCGTTCTTGCTTTTTCTTGATAGCCCGTTGGGTTAGTGTTTCATGACTGGGTGGAAAGGTCGCTTTTTTCCATTTATTGTAATTTAGGGTTGGAATTTCACTAATGTCCATCAAGAAGGTAGTTTAATTATTTAAATGTAATTTTGATATGTATATTTATTACCATCTAAAAAGCATTTTAATTATTTAAATGTAATTTTGATATGTATATTTATTACCGTCTAAAAAGCATTTAATTATTTAAATGTAATTTTGAAGCTTATATTTATTGTCATTTATAGTTTATTTTTGTGAGTGGGTATGGCATATTTTTATGATTTATTTGTTTAAAAATTATTTTATTGAGTGTTTTAAGGTTGATTTAGTATTGCATAATATTGAGACTAACTTTATTGTCAAACAATATTAGAATTAATTTTATTTTTAATTAATATGGAAATTAATTTTAACTTAAATTCAATTTAATTGAAAAAATAAAATTACTTTTATAAATTTCATGGTAAATGTGTCTATTAATATACTATAATAAGTGATAAATGTGTCTATTAATATACTATAATAAGTTGTGTTTTGAATATGTTAGGGTGGATATAGTGTTTTGATAGTAATTGAAATTGAGATTTTTTTTAAAATTTAAGTTTTATAGCCCATAGGGCATAGAATAGATGATGATGGGGTATATTGTTAAGGCACTCTATCATGTGAAGGTCACACGTTTGAAACTTCATGGGCAAAGATCCAATCATGTTAAGGGTTGGCATGGCCGAGGCCCGATCACAAGAGGACTATAAATGTTAGGCTTTTTTCTCTCTGAAATGTTTGACTATCCACAGAAAACTTGACGTTCAAATCATACGGCATTGAAAGTTTTAGGCTAATCTTTACTTACTTTAATGAAGCACTTCATACCTTGTCTTTCTTTATTTTCTTTAATCAAGCACTTCAGACTTCTTCCTAAGGTTGAGTTTGAAGAACATTTCATTTTTTACAATGAATTTGTAGAAAACATGATTTTCTAATTATAGAGAAGACTTCATATAGTAAGAGAACTAGAAATGTGAGCCTTTTTTATCCATGAATGTTTGAGTTCGTGAGGTTGAGTTTGAAGAGCATTTCACTTTTTACAATAAATTTGTAGAAAGCATGATTTTCTAATTATAGAGAAGACTTCGTATAGTAAGAGACTAGAAATGTCAGACTTTTCTATGCCTGAATGTTTGATTATTCACAGAAAACTTGAGCTTCAAATCATACCACATTGGAAGCTTTAAACTAATCATCTCATATTTTACCTTCAAATCATACCGCATTGGAAGCTTTAAGCTAATCATCTCATATTTCGAGTGCAAGCGTCACACGTTACGATATCTCTTGTCACGCTAGTCATCTCATACTTTGGAAGCAAGCATCATAGGCTTCAATACCCCTTGTCAAAGTTTACAACAAGAAACATTATAACCATTTTTTTGGCTATCATTATGAGTTTTTCCAATGTGTGTTTTATTTTCCTTAAATTTTAAGTTTAGCTTTGTTCAGTTTTAATGTAGATAATTTGTTTTTTGAGAGTTTACCTTGTTTTGGATTTTATTTTTGTATTTTTCTTTTTTAGGTTTATAAATACTGTATAATTCATGTAAACAATTTCTTAATTTGATTATATATTCATTATTTTAAGAGGTTCAAATATATTTAATATAAAATACCTGGGCGATATCCCGGGTGGTTGGGACGGCAAGTTATTAGCTTCCCCACCCGGGTTCGACCCACGCCCTACATGATGCGTTGTCATCTATAGACGCAACTATTGTAAATACTCATGTTGTAAATATGGACTCTTGGTTAATATAAAGGTTAATATAAAGCTTCTTCCTAGAGATTAACCTCCCCTCATTATTTAATTCATGTAAACAATTTCTTAATTTGATTATATATTCATTATCTTAGGAGGTTCAAATATATTTAATATATAATTCATGTAAACAATTTCTTAATTTGATTATATATTCATTATTTTAGGAGGTTCAAATATATTCATTATATATACAAGTAATTATGAATATATATAAGTTTTCATTTAATAACATAATTATTTTTTGTAATTTTTTTAGAAATAAAAAAATTACAAACCTTTAAATACATATTTTCCATCTATCTTCTCATTATTTTTTATCTTAAAAAAGTTGAACGTTTCAACACTTTGAAAAAATAAAATAATAATAATAATAATAAAATTATTTATAAACAAACTCTAAAAAAATAAAATAATAATAATAATAATAAAATTATTCATAAACACATTTAAAAAAAATTAGCAATAAGAATTAAGTGGACTCTTATAACTTAAAATGAAAATTTTACAACAATTATGAATACAATTTGCCAAAATTAAATAAAACTTGTTCAGACATTTTAAAAGTCATGTAATACGTAATTTAAAAGTAAAATCGTCTTAAAAAAAAATTCTTCCCTGGGAGGGAAACAGTCAAAACCCCTGCTTCCAATTAAATGCCAAAGCAGCCGAAAAGATTCGCTAAATCTCTAATTTAAATTTAGAGCAGGAATTTTCAGAGATCGATGGGACATTGAATGCATTAAGTGAATGTCTATTCCACAGTTGTGTGATGTGGATAGGACTGTCCAATATATGCATTAATTACATTGAAGAGTGGAATTTGCCAAAACTAGAGTCATGGAATACGTTAAGTGAATGTCTAATCCACGGTTGTGTGATGTGGATGGGACTGTCCAATATCTGCATTAAAAGTCATACCTTTTGGATGTAGTGTACTGTGACAAGTACTGCATATTAAATAATCTATTATATTGGTTGCCTTCGTGTATGGCCTCTCATCTGTGTTCTCTCACTTTTTGTTGGGTTCACAAGCGCTGAGTTTGACCACAAATATAAAATCCTACCTACAAATCAAATGAACGATGGATTGATTTTCTCCAGAACTGCAGTCTAAAATAATTGTCTGCGCAACAAATACTTATAATCTGCAAAGACCTACTGCAATGACGCATAAAGACAAGCAAGGCAGATTTTCACACAGTCGATTGTCAGGTTTCCACCAGTGGAGATTTCCGATATCCGGCAAAATCAATTGTCATTGATCTTCATGTATGGCCTCTTGTTTGTCTATATTTGTTTTTTCGCGTTTCAACAGCGAGATGTGGTTAATTACATTGCAATCTCAAATGATCTCAGGGTTCGCTATGTTTTTAATTTTGATGGGATTTAATGTTCTGAGATTATTGTGTTCGAATAAAATTGTACTATGGTTAAAAATAATTTATGAGATAATGCTTTTCGCAATAAATATTTCAAGCTTTTTTGTTTCCTTTTTGAGGGGAGAAAATAAAAAATGCATATTATTTTTTCTCACATTTTTTTTAGCATTTTTAAGTGGAGTTGTTTTTAGTGCAATTTTTTGAAAGTTTTTCTGGTGGATTTTCCAAGTCTAATTTCTCTAAAATCCTGCATGGGTTTATTTAAATCACCAGTTTGATGGGTAATCTTCCACAATCCAAGTGTCAAAAGCTTTTCTGTGGGTTTTCCAGTCTAATTTCTCTAAAATCCTGCAGGGGTTCATTGAAATCACCAGTTTGATGGGTAACCCTCCACAATCCAAATGCCCTAGATGTTTTTCAAGGTGTTGAATTCATATATATCATAAAAAAAAACTAATTTAAATAACATAAATCAAAATTTCACTTTAATTGTTTCTTCCAGATTTTGACACTTGAAAAACTAAAAAAATAGCATTAAAAACAACTCCTTTTCCAACACTTTTTTTTACAATAGAATTGAGTCCAATTAACTAGATAATAAAAAATTTATATATCCACCGAATTAAATTATTTGATTTTTATTTTATTAATTCGAAAATATACTTTACAATAAAATTTTATTTTTATTATTTATAATATAATTTTATAAAAAATTATATTTTTAATTATCTATAATACCTACCCTTGACAATAAAATTCCACAGCAAGTTGTATACGATCATTGGGAAATTCAATAACTTTTTCAAATTTAGAGGACGCCGTTGCAGTTTCACAATAATATTCATGTCAGACCATAAAATCTAACCATTTGCATGTCAGAACATAAAATTTCAGATTTGAATATTTAGAAAAGACTGCAATCGACTTTTTAAGGTTTTGAGATTTTTAAAATAATTTTCAATTAATATGCAGGCAATGATATCTTAAACAAAAAAGTTAGGTAATGATGAGCAATGAAGCTTCATGATCAGGAATTCTGTTTGATATATTATAAAAAATCTTTTGGGGCGGAATAATAGTTGGCGGTCACTAGCTGAAGCCATACCCATGACGTCGCCTGTTTGAAGGACATCGACTGTGCGACAAGGCAGTGGCGTGAAAGGCACGCCTGCGAGTTTTCAGTGTGTGACTGATAAAATTGGTGACACCCCACCCTCTATATCTTTATCTCTAACACTGCCTTTTCATTTCACTCTATTTTATCGCTGTCTTTTCATTGCACTCCTGTTTTATCATTTGAATCACTGCAGCTTTTCAGAGAGTAAAAACTCTTCACCGTTCCATTTCTGGAATCCATGGCGCCATGGCGGGTTGTACCAGGGACTTCTGCCATTCAGGTAAGACACCTCTGGTGTTTTCTTGTTAAACAATTAGTTGTTCTCTTGGCCTTTTGTCTAATAAATATTTATTATCGCTGTACAGTTAGTGGAGGCAAAAATATTGGAAACAGTATTACAGAGCTACTAATGGAATGGGTAGAATTGAAAAGAAAAACAACGGTATGTGTCTATACCGCTCTGCACGTGCTTACGTTTTCGTTTTCAGGTTGATATTTAGACAGTAGACAATGAATGAATGGTCG